>CM029012.1:136329715-136752215 GCA_016801055.1 Panax notoginseng | reverse complement strand
TATTTTTGACGGAATTTTTCATAGAAATTATAGAATGTAATAAGCAAATCAATTCTTAACTAGTAAAAGTAAATTAGGACTTACTTGACACTAAAAAAACAAAACTAAAAATCATTTACTTAGTTTGCTACCACTAAAATAAAAATAATATAGTATAATATAATATAAATAAATATTAAAATAAATACAATGTAAGAAAAATAATAAAAATAATATAGTATAATATAATATAAATAAATATTAAAATAAATACAATGTAAGAAAAAATAATAAAAATAATATAATATTGAAACTAATTAGGCAACATTTACTTAGTATGGTACTCCTAAAACGAAATAAAATAAAATAAAGTAAAGTAAAAGTATAAATAATAAAATAAAATATTAATAAAAGCTTAAAATAAAATATATTAATAAATTAAAATAAATAAATTGAAATAGAATAGAAAAATAATTTTATATTACATAATATAATATAAAAAACTAAGTACATTTCCTTAATTACACACATCTAAAATAAAATAATAATATAATAAATTAGATTAAATTAAGATAGTATAATATAACTAAATAAACTAAGTAGTATTAATTTACATAATTTCCACTACTAAATAAAAAATTAAAATAAAAAAAATTAAAATAGTAAATTAAGTAGAATTTGCTTAGTTTCACGCTGCTAAACTAAACTGACTTCATGTGCATGTAGTTTGCTTAGGAGGTTGAAACCCATTCGACATTCACTCACTAGAGTAAATGCATGCCGAATAGTCCCCAGTTTGGGACTGTTACTGGATGCATGTTATGTCTTTCACTTAGGTCAAAGTCAACGATTTGAATACGTTTTTTCTGTTTTGAGAACTTTTCGACTGATTTCTCTGCATGTTCTCCTAATGCATATTTAGACTAAGTTGTCATAGTCTATTTCATGTACTTGGAGACCATGAGAACGTGCTATCAGTTTTTTTTTTGAAATAAAAGAAACGTGCTCAAGGTGTTGGCACTAGTGAGGAGACACACCTAGAAACAGGATAGAAGCCTGACCCCTTTAGATCAAAGATGAAGATATGTAGGATTCATGCATGAAGCGCATACGTTAACCCTAGTCCGATTGTGCCTTTTGTTCAATTATAGATGTTAGATGACCGAAGTTGGATGTACCGTAGGATATCGCTTGATGGGAGGAGATTAGTTACTGAGTACTGTGATGGGTTGTTCAAAATTTTGAAGTTTACAAATGAATATGCTGATGACCTGAACAAAAATATGAGATGCTCATGTGTCAAGTGTAAAAACCTGATTTAGAAGAAAGTCGACAACATCAAATTTGACTTATTTTCACGTAGGTTTGTGGATGGGCATTCCGTATGGATTCATCATGGGGAATCAACTGAGTTGAGAAAATGATCGACAATGTAGAGAAACCAGTTCACGGTGAATCATATGGCGATAACTATGATGTAATGGATATGTTGGTTGATGCTTATGGCCCTAACAATAATTATTCGGGTACAAACGAACATTCGTCAATCAGTGCTCAAAAAGAGCCAAATGACACGACAACTGTCTTTTACAAGATGCTATCTGAATCTGAGGTCTCATTATATGATGGAAATGATAAGCACACTAGACTTTCTACAGTGACGAAGCTCTTACACTTCAAAAATGAGCATGATTTCAGTGAGAGAGGCTTCAATGATTTGATTGATCTTATCAGTGAGTTTTTACCTAAGGATCATACATTGCTCTCGAATTACTATGAAGTGAAGAAGATTGTAAAGGGGTTGAATTTGGGTTATGAGAAGATCGATACTTATGAGCATGATTGCATGTTATACTATGGGGAGGACAGAGATAAGGTGCAGTGTGCTATATGCAAGTTGCCTCTGTACAAGACGACTAAACGTGAGGGAGAGAGAAATATATGCCTAAGAAGATCTTATGGTAGTTTCCTCTTGAGCCAAGGCTTCAACGTCTATTCTTTCGTTGTTAAGTATATGAGTTGACATAAAACAAGGGATGTCATGCCTGGTCAGCTGACTCACCCTGCAGATAGAGATGAATGTAAGAAGTTTGATAAAAAAAATTCATAATTTACTAAGGATGTTCGGAATGTCAGGCTTGGCATAGCTACGGATGACTTTCACCAATTTAATAGTTTTAGTCAGCCTTACTCTGTTTAGCCAGTGATCATGGTAGCTTAAAGTCTGCCACTGTCAATGTGCATGAGGGATCCGTATTTGTTCTTGACTTTACTTATACCCGGGGATAAGAGTCCTACGAAAGACATAAATGTGTACCTCAGTCCATTAGTCGATGAACTTAAGATGTTGTGGGAGACAGGGGTCTATACTTATGATAAATCGATCAAGGAAAATTTTGAGATAAAGGCAATCTTGTTATGGACTATCACTGACTTTTCAGCACTTGAGATATCAGTAGATGGTCGATTCACGGGAAGTTTTCATGTCCAATATGTATGGGGGATGTTTAAGACACACAAATGAAGCATGGTGGGAAAGCTAGTTTCTTTGGAACTGCTAGTAGATTCTTGCTTGCAGAAACTAGATTAAAGCATACAATCGTATTTTAACTCAACAGAATCATGACATAAATAGAATTTAAAATTTTTCTTTAATCCCATGTGTGACGCCCCCAAAATAGGTCTACACAACCCATTTTGAGTCGCCAAATACATGGTACAGAATTTAAATACAAACTTCATTTATACAACTATATATTGAACTGTCATGCAAAATACAACAAAACATAGATCGACTGTGAGTTTCAATACAAATATTGTCTCATAGACAATATCTAAACTCAAATAAAGTCCTCGTTATAATTATTATCACACTATTTTATAGAACAGTGAGGACTACTATAGCAACCATCTTGGACCATCACTTCATTTCCCGACTAGTCCCAGCTATATTCTCATTTCTTGAAGAGAACAATGAAAGAAAAGGGTGAGCTTAACTAGCCCAGTAAAGAATATTATGACTAAGATAATGCAGAATAAATTATCCTTAGTTCTCAACAGAGAAAAATCTGATAGAATACAATAGACAACAAGTTTTAGATCAACAACTGCAGCGGAATAAGCAATCTATTAGAAGAGTCAAGTAGAGCATGATGTCTACTATCTTCTATGATTTAAAATTTTATCATCAATATTTTATCTCTGTAACACAACTCAATAAATGTTTCAAACCAACAAATTATCCATGCACTACGAGCCAAGTGTGATGCCCCCAAAATGACACACGACCCATTTTGGGTCGCCAGATATACGGTACAGAATTGAAATACAAAATTCATTTATACAACTGTTAAACTGTGCAAAATACGACAACACATAAGTTGTGAGTTTTAATAAAAATAATAGTACTCACACTCCAAACCAATGATACTTTTCATAAAGGTACAGTCGATAACTATTTTAGGAATTAAAGTATTTGAAAAACGCTCAAAGAATCCTTCCTACATGGGATACCATACATCTAAGTAATAATAGATATTGTTGGGAAATTGTATATTTAAATTTGATGTTGAAAGTAAATATTCAGGTTTATATGTAAAGTCTTTCAAGGAATACATGTATAAGGACTTAGTGGTAGATCAAAGTTGTTAGGTTGATTTGAGCTTTAATGTTTATCATTCTGTAAATGAATGTATAGAAGAAAAGATCAAAGATGTTAGGTTGATCTATCTCTTGAATTGTAATAGATAGGCTTCAACAGAATCGTAGTATATCGAGCTGATTGAAAGATTGCAGAAGCTAAGGCAGAATCGTTGAGCATCAAAAATCGCAGTGCGTCTTCTTTTGAGGGCCTCTCCCAAAATCGTAGAGTGTCCAAACGCCTACCGAGCCAACTCAAAGATCGTAGTATGCTTTCGGAAGCGTAGTGTAAGACCCCAACTTATTATTAAATGAAATTAAATTTCTTCTATTTATTATTTTGAAATAGTAAGGGTTGATTTGATTAATATGGTTAGTTATGGGTAAAATACGTAAATATTTCAAATAAGCAAGTGGTTATAAAATATTCATTTTTGTCGGTGAATATTCGTTTGGTCGTAGAATATTCTTGCCGTCGAGAAATACTTGTATGACGGCGCAGCCTTGTGTGAGCCCTATAACGAAAAGTGATTAGATGAAGAAAATAACAAGTATAAGTTGTTTATAAATAACGGCATAGTTGTTACCGTTAATACTGTTGGAATACCCGATGGTTAAAACACAGTAGCACACGGTACTGCACCAATTATTGATTCTTACGTAAGAAGGCACTACTCAATAATTGTTACAGTAATTACTGTTCAATATTTTATTTTATTGATTCAATAATTGCTACGTTGATATTTTATATTATTGTTGTTTCAATAATTGTCACTGCACAGTATTTTCCATTATCAGATCAATAATTCATATTATTTAAATAATATTATTAGATATCATTACTGGCAATGTCTAGAAAGTTCTGTCTAAGGAGAGGTTTGGTCATCTAATTGCGCGCCAGTAAGGAGAAATCCTTATTAAAAAGCCCCCTCTTTCCTGGGAACGGCCTGGTTGTCATAATTGTGATTCTGTAATATTATTTGTGAATAATTAATTATTAATTTATATGATAAAGAAATATTTATTTAATATGGATATAAATGATGGATTTATTTATGTGGTTATTAATGAAGGAATTAATGTTGAGGTGTTTTATCAGTATTTTATCGGATTAGAGGTATTAAAAGATCAAATCGGTGTTCTTAAAACTCTACTACGTGAATTATAATTTTAATCCGACCGTTGGATCATTGTAATTTTTGGATATGTATATATATATATATATATATATATATATATATATATATATATATATATATATAAGTTGAATATATATCCACAAATTTTGAACCGTTAAAAATGAACGAATGATTTGTTATGGATTTTATGAGGTGTTGAAAATCATCCATTTGTGGATTTCGGATATTTTTTGTCTGAAATTTGAAAAAACTTAAAGCTACAAAGTTGTAGAGAATTCGATTTCGTGTGGAATGGATATAAAATTCGTATTTTTTTGATAAACGGGCTATTTTCTATGAATAATTGAAGTTTCAGAAAATAAAATGATTTTTATTAATTTATGGATGGGACCCACTTTTGGTTGGTGTTGAATACACATGGGCTGCTATTTTTCTTCCATGTTGGCTGGCTTGGTTGGTGGAGGATGCGTAGAGAAAAAAAAAAGAATAATAATATTTTATTATTTTAGTCTCCTTTGGCGTTCTAGCATTTTCCTATAAATAGGTGCTTAGGTTAGAATTGAAAATCACATCAGAAATAAGCTTTCTTTCTCTCTATATTGTCGAACGTATTTTAGCGAGTATTTAGATACTTTAAGAGTTGCTATTCAGTACAAGCTTCTATCGACTTTACATCCGATATTCCGATCAGAAATACTGATATTTTGAGGTAGGGGATGTTATTTTCTTCTTAAATGATATTATTTTCTTCAATATCATTATGCCAAAATATTAGTTTAAACTTTTTATCAAATTTGAAACTTTTTGTGTCGGGATTACTATTCACGTATACGGCACTATTCACGTATAGGCACTATTCACGAATACGACACTATTAACCGAAAAATAAATTTTTTTTTTATCCAAGATGTCTATTATGGTTATTATCTTTGATTGTATCCATATTTTGATCTTTATTTTTGAATTATGCTTGATTATTATGAAGTATTATTGATCTTGGATAAACTGTTATACGAATCCCTACTATTTGTCATTCTGTCTCACTGGATTCGTTTTCTTTAAAATATTTTTCATCATCTTCAGTCTTAAAGGATGATGTTACTGAATATCTTTGGCCTGTAGTGCAAAGATGAATTATTATCTGATGAATATCTTTGGCCCGTAGTGCAAAGATGAACAGGTGTTGAGATGAACATGACCGACCGGTGATACAAATGAATATATTTGGCATGTAGTACAAAGATGAATATTTGATTAAAGATGTATATTGATTGATGTTACAGGGATAAAATATTGATGATGGACTTTTAAATCTTAAAAGATTGTAGAACTCATTCTCTACTTGACTCTTCTAATGAATTGCCATTTTCGCTGCACTTGTTGATCTAAAACTTGTTGTCTATTATATTTTATCAGATTTTTCCCTGTTGAATACTAATGATAATTTGTTGTATATTATCTTAGTCATAATATTTTTTACTGGGCTAGTTGAGCTCACCCTTTTCCTTTTTGTTCCATTTTTCTTCTCAGGAGGTGAGAACATAGCAGAATCTAGTCGGGGTATGGAGTGATGGTTCTAGAAAGATATTTTAGCAGTCCTTACTATTTCTGTAAAATAGTGTTTGAATAATTGTAATGAGGACTTATTTGAGTGTGTATATTGTCTAGAAGATAATATTTGTATTTAAACTCACAGTATGTGTTGTCGTATTTTACACGACAATTGTATTATTGAAGTTGTAGTTTGCTTTTTGTACCATGTATTAGGCGACTCAGAATGGGTGTTGTATACCTATATTGGGGGCGTCACAGTTGGTATCAGAGCTTACGGATATAGTCTCTAGCGGAGATCGGAGAATAGAACTAAGAGGAAAGAAATGAGTAAATCCTTCGATAGTGTGTCCTATCTAAACTTTTTTATTGGTCGGTTATAATATAAGGATATTATGTGATATGCTAATTTATTTAATTAACCCTTATTTTATGGCAGTATTTAAGAATAGCTGCTGAGAACGTTAACAATGGAGTGTATGAGACTGTGGAACAACTTTTAGTCACAAACCAGGAGAACATACAACAGGAATGCAATATTCCTCCTATAAATAACACTACCGAGCAAACGATGAATGATGGAATGTTTAGGAGCTTTTTACAGTTCATGAAAAAGCAGACGAGGGAGACTTGTAAGACCCCAACTTTTTATAAATAAAATCAAATTTTCTCTAATTATTATCTTGAATAATAAGGTGTTAATTTGATATAATGCTTTGATTATGGGTAAAATGTGCAAATTTTTTAAATAAGCAAGTGATTATAAAATAATCATTGTTGTCGGGAAATATTCGTTTGGTCGTGGAATATTCTTTCTGTCGGGAAATATTCGTACGACGGCGCAGCCTTGTGTGGGCCCCATAACGGAAAGTAATTGGATGAAGAAATTGACAAGTATAAGTTATTTATAAATAACGGCGTAGTTGTTACCGTTAATACTGTTGGAATACCCGGTGGTTAAAACACAGTAGCACACGGTATTGCACCAATTATTGATTCTTACGTAAGAAGGCACTACTTAATAATTGTTACAGTAATTACTGTTTAATATTTTATTTTATTGATTCAATAATTGCTCCGTTGATATTTTATATTATTGTTGTTTCAATAATTGTCGCTGCACATTATTTTCTATTATCAGATCAATAATTCATATTATTTGAATAATATTATTAGCTAGCATTATTGGCAATGTCTAGAAAGTTCTGTCTAAGAAGAGGTTTGGTCATCTAATTGCGCACCAGTAAGGAGAGATTCTTATTGGAAAGCCCCCTCTTTCCTGGGAACAGCCTGGTTGTCATAATTGTGATTCTGTAATATTATTTGTGAATAATTAATTATTAATTTATATGATAAGGAAATATTTATTTGATGTGGATATAAATGATGGATTTATTTATGTGGTTATTAATGAAGAAATTAATGTTGATGTGTTTTATCAAGTATTTTGTCGGATTTGAGGTATTAAAAGATCACATCGGTGTTTTTAAAGCTCTATTGCGTGAGTTATAATTTTAATTCGACCGTTGGATCGTTGTGATTTTTGGATATGTTATACATATATAAATTGAGTATATATCCACAAATTTTGAACCGTTAAAAATGAACGAATGATTTGTTATGGATTTTATAAGGTATTGAAAATCATCCGTTTGTGAATTTCGGATATTTTCTATCTGGAATTTGAAAAAAACTTAAAGCTACAAAGTCGTAGAGAATTCAATTTCGTGTGGAATGGACCTAAAATTCGTATTTTTCTGATAAACGGGTCATTTTCTATGAATTACTGAAGTTTAGGAAAATAAAATAATTTTTATTAAATTATGTGTGGGACCCACTTTTTGTTTGGTGTTGAAAGCACATGGGCTGCTATATTTTTTCAAAATTGAGGTGCTGATTTTGGTCAAGAAGCATGCGTAGGAAGAAAAGAAATAATAATAATATTTTATTATTTTAGTCTCATTTGGCGTTCTAGCATTTTCCTATAAATAGGCGCTTAGGTTAGAATTGAAAATCACACCAGAAACAAGTTTTCTTTCTCTATATATTGTCGAGCGTATTTTAGTGAGTATTTAGATACTTTGAGAGTTGTTATTCAGTACAAGCTTCCTTCGGCTTTACATCCGATATTCCGATCAGAAGTACTAATATTTTGAGGTATGGGATATTATTTTCTTCTTAAATGATATTATTTTCTTCAATATCATTATGCTGAAATATTGATATGAACTTTTTATCAAATTTGAAACTTTTTGTGTCGGGATTACTATTCACGTATACGGCACTATTCACGAATACGACACTATTCACTGAAAAATAAAAATTTTTCTTTTTGTCCAAGATGTCTATTATGGTTACAATCTTTGATTGTATCCATGTTTTGATCTTTATTTTTTGAATTCTCCTTCACAAGTGGTTATTATGGAGTATTATTACACTTGGATAAACTATAATACGAATCCCTAATATTTGTCCTTCTGTCTCATTGGATTCGTTTTCTTTAAGATATTTTTTATCATCCTCAGTCCTAAATGATGATATTACTGAATATCTTTGGCATGTAGTGTAAAGATGAATGATTAACTGATGAATATCTTTGACCCGTAGTGCAAAGATGAACAGGTGTTGAGATGAACATGACCGACTGGTGATACAAATGAATATCTTTGTCCTGTAGTACAAAGATGAATATTTGATTAAAGATGGTTATTGATTGTTGTTACAGGGATAAAATATTGATGATGGACTTTTAAATTCATAGATGATAGTAGATTTCATTCTCTACTTAACTCTTCTAATAAATTGTTGTTTCCGCTGCAGTTGTTGATCTAAAACTTGGTGTCTATTATATTTTATAAGATTTTTCCCTGTTGAAGACTAATGATAATTTGTTATTTATTATCTTAGTCATAATATTCTTTACTGGGCTAGTTGAGCTCACCCTTTTCCTTTTTGTTCTATTTTTCTTCTTAGGAGGTGAGAACATAGCAGGATCTAGTCGGGGTATGGAGTAATAGTTCTAGAAAGATATTTTAGCAGTCCTCACTATTTCTGTAAAATAGTGTTTGAATAATTGTAATGAGGATTTATTTGAGTGTGGATATTGTCTAGAAGACAATATTTGTATTTAAACTCACAGTATTTGTTGTCGTATTTTGTACGACAATTGTATTATTGAAGTTGTAGTTTATTTTTTGTACCATATATTTGGCGACTCAGAATGGGTGTTGTATACCTATTTTTGGGGCGTCACAAGACTCGTGTACAAAATACGGGTGGAAGTGATAGCAACGCGCGGTCTGTCACAGCCAAGCAGTTCAAGGAGTTGGGACCACCAGAATTTATTGTAAAGTCGGATCCGATCAAGGCAAAAATGTGGGTCAAGCAAATTACCAAGATATTCGATGTCTTGGGATGCACAGAGGAACAGAAGGTTCCATTTGCCAACTTTATGTTCCACGGTGAGGCAGACTACTGGTGGGAGTCTGTGAAGCGTACCCAGCCTGCCACACTCAACATGTCTTGGGAAACGTTTCAAAAGTTGTTCAATGATAAGTACTTTCCTGAAAGTATTCGTCATATGAAGGAGGTAGAGTTTATCAGACTGGAACAAAACAACATGACTGTGTCTCAGTACGAGGCGAAGTTCGCGGAGTTATTCAAGTTTGCACCTCATTTGGTGGAGAACGAGGAACGTATGACGAGGATGTTTTTGAGAGGTCTAAAACCCGAGATTCGGCAATATCTTATCTCTCATAAATTTTTTTTATATTCAGATGTTGTAAACATGGCTCAATTATTAGAGCGAGATAATGAGTATGTTCAACTGAGGGACCACAACCAGGGACATATCGGTGGTGGCAGTCATCGGAGCAATAAAAATTAGCAGGGAGGAAAACATTCGGACAAAAGCGGTAACCACTCTGGTGGTAATCGTGGCCGTGATAAAAGAAGGAGCGAGTCGGGAGGAGATTTCAAAAAGAGAAGGTACAATAATGATAACGTGAAGATGTCAGCACAAACATCAATTATTTCTAGGGGAGGAGAACGAGCACCGGTCGTATGTTACAAATGCGGGAAAGAAGGACACATTAGCCCAAACTGCCCACAACAATCCAAGGTATGTTATAACTGTGAAAAGGAGGGTCACATAGCTCGAGAGTGTTCTATAGCAAAACCAAGTTCAGTGGGGATGGTGACTCCAAAAGCTATCTCGGATAAGTCGAAATCAGCGGTTCCTGGAAGAGCGTTTGTCGTGACTGGCCAAAACGCGAGAAACCCGAACGAGGTGATCACGGGTAAGCTAATCTTGAATTCTTGCAAAGTTTATACTTTACTAGATATCGGTTCTACCAATTCTTTTATCTCTCCTGCTTGTACTCAACGTTTAAACTTGACTCCGGAGAAATTGAACTTTGACTTATCTGTTGAAACTCCGTTGGGTGAAACTTTCGTTACATCTACAGTTTATAAATCTTGTTTAATCCAAGTTGGCACCATCACATTACCTGTTGATCTTATTTCTTTAAAGATACTTGCTTTTGATGTGATTTTAGGAATTGATTGGTTAACCACTCATCATGCCAAAATTAATTGTTTTCGTAAGGTTGTTAGTTTTCATATTCCTAACCAACCTGTCATACGAATTCAAACAACTAAACCACTAAAATCAGTCACTGTCATATCAAGCCATAAAGCTATTCATTTCTTGAAAAATGGATGTCAAGCTTTCTTAGCCCATGTTATGGATTTGAACAAAGACAAGTCAGATTTGAATAATATTTCTGTTGTTAGTGAATTTCCTGATGTATTTCCTGAAGAATTTCCTGGTCTACCCCCAGAACGTGAAGTTGAATTCTTTATTGATCTTAAACCCGGTACAAAGCCCATTTCTAAAACCCCATATCGAATGGCTCCTATTGAACTTCAGGAGTTAAAAGTCCAATTACAGGAGTTGTTAGACATCGGTTTCATTCGTCCTAATACGTCTCCTTGGGGTGCTCCTGTTTTATTCGTAAAGAAGAAAGACGGGAGTATGCGACTTTGTATTGACTATCGAGAATTGAACCATGTCACCATCAAGAATAGGTATCCGCTACCTCGTATTGATGACCTGTTCGACCAGTTGCAAGGAGCACAATTCTTTTCAAAGATCGATCTTCGTTCTGGATATCATCAGCTGAAGATTAAAATTGAGGATATTCCAAAGACTGCCTTTAGAACTCGGTACGGGCATTATGAATTCTTAGTCATATCTTTTGGATTGACTAATGCTCCTGATGCTTTCATAGATATGATGAATCGAGTATTCAAAGAATATTTGGATCAGTTCGTTGTTATCTTTATTGATGACATCCTCATCTATTCCAAAAGCCGTGAAGATCATGAGCGCCATTTGAAGTTGGTACTATAAAGGCTTCGCGATAACAAGCTTTATGCCAAGCTGAAGAAATGCGAGTTCTGGCTTGAGGAAGTAGCATTCCTTGGGCACATGGTGTCAAAACATGGAGTATCTGTCGACCCGGCGAAGATTGAAGCCATACAAAGTTGGGAGAAACCGAAGTCGATGACCGAAGTACGTAGTTTTCTGGGCTTACCTGGTTATTATCGGAGATTTGTGGAAGGATTTTCTTGAATCGCTACTCCGTTAACTCAGCTGACTCGGAAAGATACAAAATTCCTATGGAGTGAGGAATGCGAGAAGAGTTTCCAAGAGCTAAAGAGGAGACTCATTTCGGCACCTGTTCTGACAATACCATCTGGTTCAGATGGATTTGTTATCTACAGTGATGCTTCAGGCAAAGGGTTAGGATGTGTTTTTATGCAACATGGGAAAGTCATAGCCTATTCCTCGTGACAACTCAAAGAATATGAGAGGAATTATCCTACTCATGATTTGGAGTTGACAGCAGTCGTTTTCGCGTTGAAGATTTGGAGATACTACCTGTATGGGGAAAAAGTGGAGATCTATACGGATCATAAAAGCCTCAAATATTTCTTCACCCAAAAGGAACTCAACATGCGGCAACGACGTTGACTCGAGCTGTTGAAAGATTACGACCATACCATCCAATATCATCCTGGAAAAGCAAACGTGGTAGCTGACGCATTGAGTAGAAGATCATATGCAGGTACGAGTGCGATATTGTCAACACAAAGGCCCATTTTGTATGACTTGCAAAGGATGGAGATAGAGGTAAAGGCTCCAAGTACCCACGTGATGATATCAAATATACGAGTAGAACCGACTTTAATCGATAAAGTTAAAACTGTTTAAGCTACGGACATGGAGCTGATGCTTATGAAAAAAGTGCAAGAAGGTGTTATTCCAGAAGCAAGAATCGATGAAGAAGGAATACTTCGAGTCAACTCCAGACTTTTCGTTCCTAACGATTCTGACTTGAAGCATAGAATCATGATGGAGGCACACAACACACCGTTCACAATCTATCCTGGAAGTACCAAAATGTATCATGATCTTCGACATACATTTTGGTGGTGCAATATGAAGAGAGAGATTTCGGAGTTTATCTCAAGGAGTTTAACTTATCAATGAGTAAAGGCTGAGCATCAAATGCCAAAGGGTCCATTGCAACCACTTGAGATTCCGAAATGGAAGTGGGAACACATTACCATGGATTTCGTTATGGGTCTTCCCAAGGTATCTCAAGGCATAGATGTGATTTGGGTCATTGTTGATAGATTAACCAAGTTTGCCCATTTCTTGCCTATACGTGAGACTTATTCCCTTGAACGTCTTGCTCATATGTACGTGAATGAGATTGTGAGATTGCATGGCATGCCAGTATCCATAGTTTCGGATCGTGACCCAAGATTCACTTCACGATTTTGGGTTAGCTTGAAGAAATCTATGGACACGGATTTACGATTCAGTTCGGCATACCATCCTCAAACGAACGGGCAATCGGAAAGGACTATTCAAACCCTTGAAGATCTATTAAGAGTCTGTGTTCTAGATTTCAAAGGAAGTTGGGATAAGTACTTGCCACTGGTGGAATTCTCCTACAACAACAATTATCAGGCAAGTATAGGTATGGCTCCATTTGAAGTCTTGTATGGACGAAAGTGTCGTTCTCCAGTATGCTGGGACGAGGTGGGAGAAGCAACATTGTTGGGACCAGAATTAGTTCGCATGACTATAAAAAAGATTCAAATGATCCGGCAACATATAAAGACCTCACAAGATCGACAAAAGAGTTATGCTGATCTTCATTGAAAGGACGTGGAATTTAATATTGGGGATCATGTATTGTTGCGTGTTGCTCCATGGAAAGAGTTACAAGATTTGGGAAGAGAGGAAAGCTCAATCCACGATTTATTGGTCCATTTCAGATTCTTGACCTAGTAGAAAAAGTGGCCTATAGACTCGCATTACCTACAAGCATGTCTCGTGTTCATAATGTTTTTCACATATCTATGCTTCATAAATATGTGAAGGACCCGAACTGTGACAACCCCAAAATAGGTCTATTCCATCCAACCTATTCTGAGTCGCCAAATACATGGTACAGAAAACAACTACAACTTTATTACAACAATTGTCGTGCAAAATACAACAACACATATGTTGTGAGTTTGGATACAAATATATACCAAATGTGACTCATATCCCAACCGTGGACAGCACCTCACAATGACACCTTACATAAAGGTATAGTCAAAAACTGTTTTAGAAATTAAAATCTTTGGGAAGTGCTCAAGAAAACCTTTGTACATGGGAGGCCATGCTTCTAGGTTGTGATAGATATCATATGGCCACAGAATTATCCTTGGTTGACCCAATATACCCCAAAGAAAAACGAGAAGATTACTATCATATTCTTCCCAATGGTGAGTCTTCTCTTGACTTATCATTATCTCCACTGTCTCTAATTGAGAATTATACTTCAAACAAACACCAAGATTATATAGGTAGTGCTCGTAAATATACTCAGCAAGCGGATGTGCACAATCCTGTCTTATGATGACACGAGGTTGTATGTCGTTAGACATCTTGTATGATAGTGGCAAAACACCCTTCCAACGTTGGGTTCGCTTCACCCAAGATGATTCACCAAATATAGCTCCTAAATGATGACCACAGTTCTATTTCCCTGTTACCCCCGCTCGACCCAGCTACACTCTTATTACCTGAAAGGAATTGTGAGCAGAAGGGTGAGCACAACTAGCCCAGTAAAGAATATCATGACTAAAGATAAATAAATTATCAATAGTCTTCATCAGTAATAAATCAGAGATTTAGAACATATGGTAGATGATAAAAATTTCAACCATAGTTGCAGCGGAACGAGCAATCCATTAGAAGAGTCAAATAGACTATAAAGTCTATTATCTTCTCCATGTTAAAAATCCACCAACAATATTTTATTCCTGTAACATCACTCAACAGTTCTTTTCCACAATCATATGAATAATTCATGATCATAATTGTGATTCTAAATTTTTCTTCGCACCCAGGACGAAGGATATTTTCATCACCTGTCTTTACCTGAAACATCAAAGATCATGGTTATACCAAATCACATTTCCTGTTCATAATCATACTGATAAATTCATCTTTGCACTACGGGCCAAAGATATTCGTCAATAGACCATCTTTGTACTACAGGCCAAAGATATTCATCAACAGGTCATCTTTGCACTACGAGCCAAAAATATTCATCAACAATTCATCTTGGCACTACAGGCCAAAGATATTCCTCAACAGTTCATATTTGCACAACAGGCCAAATATATTAATATCTCAAAAAAATATATAATCAATTCAGAATTATATAAACAATAATTATAACCATGTTGATCAATTCACCTTTGCACTTAAGCTAAAGATATTCAATTATAAATTCAATGGTCATGATCATACCAGTCAACAATTCATCTTTGCACTACTGGCCAAAGATATTCCTCAGTCACGATCATACTAATAATTTACCCATCTTTACACTCAAGTGAAAGAGAAATTCAAAATCAGGGTTATAAAAAATATCATATATAATAGTAACTCATAAATAGTAACTCGTGAATAGTAACTCGTGAATAGTAAACCCGACACAAAAAGGTAGAAATTCCACAATAAAATCCATACCAATATTTCGGTATAATGATATTGAAAGAATAATATTTCTTAAATTTA
The DNA here is from genome assembly GCA_016801055.1 of Panax notoginseng. Taxonomy (NCBI): domain Eukaryota; kingdom Viridiplantae; phylum Streptophyta; class Magnoliopsida; order Apiales; family Araliaceae; genus Panax; species Panax notoginseng. The sequence continues at coordinate 136,736,753 of CM029012.1, read as the reverse complement.
TAAACAATTTATTTTAATTGTTTACACTTTACTAAATAATGCATTTAATCATCCTAAAATGCCAAACTCATAAAATTTTATTACCAATAACCAAAACCCTCATCAAAAATCTGCATATACCTCATATAGGATTCTCAAGCCATAAAATCCTCTTTTCTAATTTTCTTACTTCACATAACATATTTAATTCATTTACTCATAACTAGTTCATTTTTATGAAAAATACCAAATCAGTTCAAAAAATATTTCTTTTCTGGGATTTAGCAGAATATAGTCCCATATTGAACATATATTTTTCTCAGAATTTTTAAAACTCATTTACTATTTTTCATATAGCCAAACCCGCCGAATATTTAGACATTTATCATAAATTGTACTTTTATCTAAAAATTCTAAAATTCATAGAGTACACTGATATTATATAGATATACTTCCAATAAAAATTTTATCAATTTTGGAGTTAACCACAAGGAGTTATAAGCGGTTACTTTTAAAATAGTCTTTTCCCGTAAAATTCATAACTCTTAATCTATACATCCAAAAATCACCATTTTTGGACACAATCAATAAAACTCATCAAAATATCATTTCAAATTTTTCCAGAATTTTTGAAGTTCAGAAAAATTACGAAACTGAAAATCATAACAACCCTTAAAATCTCTTACTATCCCTTACCTCAAAAGAGCAGTACTTCTGATCGGTATAAGGCTGAAGAAAACTTGCACTGATGAATAAAAACTCACAAAGTATCTAAATACTCATAAAATACACTCAATAATCTAGAGAGAGAAAGAGAGAAAACTTATGAATTCTGGTGTGATTTTCAATTCTAACTTAGCCCTCTATTTATAGGAAAATGTTAGCACGCCGAAGTAGACTTAACCTGCAACCTGATGGCTTTACCTGCTACTATTCCCACCCACCATATTTGAATAAAAATCTCAGCACATTTCTTCACCAACCAAGAGTGGGGCCCACCAATTCTAGAATTTTTCACCAAAATGATTAACTCCGAAAATTCAACAATTTCTGAACCAGTCATCTCGTAAAATTCATAACAAATTATACGTTCATTTTTAACGGTTCAAAATTTGTAGACATATACTCAACTTATATATGTATAACATATCCAAAAATTACCACGATCCAACGGTCGGATTAAAAATTATAACCCTCGTAAAATATCTCAAAAATCCTAATTTAATTTTCAATACCTCCGTTCCGACAAAAATACTGATAAAATACCTCAACCTTAACTCCTTCATTTTTAACCACAAAAATATCTCCCTCATTTATATCCACATAAAATAAATATTTCCTTATCATATGAATCAATAATTAATTATTCACAAATAATATTACAGAATCACATTTATGACAACCAGGCCGTTCCCAGGAAAGAGGGGGCTTTCCAATAAGGATTTCTCCTTACTGGCGCGCAATTAGATGACCAAACCTCTCCTTAGACAGAACTTTCTAGACATTGTCAATAATGCTATCTAATAATATTATTCAAATAATATGAATTATTGATCTGTTAATGGAAAATATTGTGCAGCAACAATTATTGAAATAACAATAATATAAAATATCAACGCAACAATTATTGAATCAATAAAATAAAATATTGAACAATAATTACTGTAACAATTATTGAGTAGTGTCTTCTTACGTAAGAATCAATAATTGGTGCAATACCGTGTGCTACTGTACAATAATGCGTATTACTGTATTTTAACCACCGGATATTCCAACAGTGTTAACGGTAACAACTACGCCGTTATTTATAAAAACTCAAATTTGTCGTTTTCTTCATCCAACAGTTATTCGTTATGGGGCCCACAAATAGCTGCGCTGTCGTACGAATATTCCCCGACAGAAAGAATATTCCACGACCAAACGAATATTCCCCGACAACAATGATTAATTTATAACCACTTGCTTATTTTGAAAAAAAAATTCACATTTCACCCATAACTTTAAACTTTTATCAATTTAACCATTTACTGAATAGTAATTATAAGAAAAATTGAATACTTTTATTTCATAAAATTCGGGGTCTTACAATCTCCCCTCCTTATGAAATTTCGTCCCCGAAATTTACGTACCTGGTATTTCGAATAGTTGAGAATACCTTCCTTTCATTTCAAATTCCATCTTCCCTGCCATCATAATTTCTCCATTGCTCATCTCCTATATTTTAAATATCATTCTAGAATACAGCTTCAAAATAAGGGTTAATTTAACAAATTAACATATCACATAATATCCCGATATTATGACTGACCAACAAATAAGCTTAGGTAGGACACACTAGCGAAGGATTTACTCATCTCTCCCCTCCTAGTTATATTCCCCGATCTCCGCCACAGACCATATCCCTAAGCTCTGATACCACCTGTGACATTGGATACCATCATGTGTCAGCACCTCACAAGGGTACCTATCAGCTTGCCACCGCAGAACGGCGTCCCCTACGGAGAGTCTGGCTTCGGTGCATCCCCTATCAACAGGAAGTCACCAGCGAGAGGCTTGGGGCTCTTTACTTATAGCTCTGATACCACCTGTGACAACCCCAAAATAGGTCCATTCCATCCAACCTATTCTGAGTCGCCAAATATATGGTACAGAAAACAACTACAACTTTATTATAACAATTGTCGTGCAAAATACAACAACACATATGCTGTGAGTTTGGATACAAATATATACCAAATGTGACTCATATCCCAACCGTGGATAGCACCTCACAATGACACCTTACATAAAGGTATAGTCAAAAACTGTTTTAGAAATTAAAATCTTTGGGAAGTGCTCAAGAAAACCTTTGTACATGGGAGGCCATGCTTCTAGGTTGTGATAGATATCATATGGCCACAGAATTATCCTTGGTTGACCCAATATACCCCAAAGAAAAACGAGAAGATTACTATCATATTCTTCCCAATGGTGAGTCTTCTCTTGACTTATCATTATCTCCACTGTCTCTAATTGAGAATTATACTTCAAACAAACACCAAGATTATATAGGTAGTGCTCGTAAATATACTCAGCAAGCGGATGTGCACAATCCTGTCTTATGATGACACGAGGTTGTATGTCGTTAGACATCTTGTATGATAGTGGCAAAACACCCTTCCAACGTTGGGTTCGCTTCACCCAAGATGATTCACCAAATATAGCTCCTAAATGATGACCACAGTTCTATTTCCCTGTTACCCCCGCTCGACCCAGCTACACTCTTATTACCTGAAAGGAATTGTGAGCAGAAGGGTGAGCACAACTAGCCCAGTAAAGAATATCATGACTAAAGATAAATAAATTATCAATAGTCTTCATCAGTAATAAATCAGAGATTTAGAACATATGGTAGATGATAAAAATTTCAACCATAGTTGCAGCGGAACGAGCAATCCATTAGAAGAGTCAAATAGACTATAAAGTCTATTATCTTCTCCATGTTAAAAATCCACCAACAATATTTTATTCCTGTAACATCACTCAACAGTTCCTTTCCACAATCATATGAATAATTCATGATCATAATTACGATTCTAAATTTTTCTTCGCACCCAGGACGAAGGATATTTTCATCACCTGTCTTTACCTGAAACATCAAATATCATGGTTATTCCAAATCACATTTCCTGTTCATAATCATACTGATAAATTCATCTTTGCACTACGGGCCAAAGATATTCGTCAATAGACCATCTTTGCACTACAGGCCAAAGATATTCATCAACAGGTCATCTTTGCACTACGGGCCAAAGATATTCATCAACAATTCATCTTTGCACTACAGGCCAAAGATATTCCTCAACAGTTCATATTTGCACAACAGGCCAAATATATTAATATCTCAAAAAAAATATAATCAATTCAGAATTATATAAACAATAATTATAACCATGTTGATCAATTCACCTTTGCACTTAAGCTAAAGATATTCAATTATAAATTCAATGGTCATGATCATACCAGTCAACAATTCATCTTTGCACTACTGGCCAAAGATATTCCTCAGTCACGATCATACTAATAATTTACCCATCTTTACACTCAAGGGAAAGAGAAATTCAACATCAGGGTTATAAAAAATGTCATATATAATAGTAACTCATAAATAGTAACTCGTGAATAGTAACTCGTGAATAGTAAACTCGACACAAAAAGGTAGAAATTCTATAATAAAATCCATACCAATATTTCGGTATAATGATATTGAAAGAATAATATTTCTTAAATTTATAAATAATTTATTTTAATTGTTTACACTTTACTAAATAATGCATTTAATCATCTTAAAATGTCAAACTCATAAAATTTCATTACCAATAACCAAAATTCTCATCAAAAATCTGCATATACCTCATATAGGATTCTCAAGCCATAAAATCCTCTTTTCTAATTTTCTTACTTCACATAACATATTTAATTCATTTACTCATAACTAGTTCATTTTCATGAAAAATAACAAATCAGTTCCAAAAATATTTCTTTTCTGGAATTTAGCAGAATATAGTCCCATATTGAACATATATTTTTCTCAGAATTTTTAAAACTCATTTACTATTTTTCATATGGCCAAAACCGCCGAATATTTAGACATTTATCATAAATTGTACTTTTATCCAAAAATTCTGAAATTCACAGAGTACACTGATATTATATAGATATACTTCTAATAAAAATTTCATCAATTTTGGAGTTAACCACAAAGAGTTATAAGCGGTTACTTTTAAAATAGTCTTTTCCCGTAAAATTCATAACTCTTAATCTATACATCCAAAAATCACCATTTTTGGACACAATCAATAAAACTCATCAAAATATCATTTCAAATTTTTTCAGAATTTTTGAAGTTCAGAAAAATTACGAAACTGAAAATCATAACAACCCTTAAAATCTCTTACTATCCCTTACCTCAAAAGAGTAGTACTTCTGATCGGTATAAGGCTGAAGAAAACTTACACTGATGAATAGAAACTCACAAAGTATCTAAATACTCATAAAATATACTCAATAATCTAGAGAGAGAAAGAGAGAAAACTTATGAATTCTGGTGTGATTTTCAATTCTAATTAGCCCTCTATTTATAGGAAAATGTTAGCACGCCGAAGCAGACTTAACCTGCAACCTGATGGCTTTACCTGCTACTATTCCCATCCACCACATTTGAATAAAAATCTCAGCACATTTCTTCACCAACCAAGAGTGGGGCCCACCAATTCTAGAATTTTTCACCAAAATGATTAACTCCGAAAATTCAACAATTTCTGAACCAGTCATCTCGTAAAATTCATAACAAATTATACGTTCATTTTTAACGGTTCAAAATTTGTAGACATATACTCAACTTATATATGTATAACATATCCAAAAATTACCACGATCCAACGGTCGGATTAAAAATTATAACCCTCGCAAAATATCTCAAAAACCCTAATTTAATTTTCAATACCTCCATTCCGACAAAAATACTGATAAAACACCTCAACCTTAACTCCTTCATTTTTAACCACAAAAATATCTCCCTCATTTATATCCACATAAAATAAATATTTCCTTATCATATGAATCAATAATTAATTATTCACAAATAATATTACAGAATCACATTTATGACAACCAGGCCGTTCCCAGGAAAGAGGGGGTTTTCCAATAAGGATTTCTCCTTACTGGCGCGCAATTAGATGACCAAACCTCTCCTTAGACAGAACTTTCTAGACATTATCAATAATGCTATCTAATAATATTATTCAAATAATATGAATTATTGATCTGTTAATGGAAAATATTGTGCAGCAACAATTATTGAAATAAAAATAATATAAAATATCAACGCAGCAATTATTGAATCAATAAAATAAAATATTGAATAATAATTACTGTAACAATTATTGAGTAGTGTCTTCTTACGTAAGAATCAATAATTGGTGCAATACCGTGTGCACTGTACAATAACGCGTATTACTGTATTTTAACCACCGGGTATTTCAACAGTGTTAACGGTAACAACTACGCCGTTAATTGTAAAAACTCAAAATTTTCATTTTCTTCATCCGACAGTTATTCGTTATGGGGCCCATAAATAGCTGCGCCGTCGTACGAATATTCCTCGACAGAAAGAATATTCCACGACCAAACGAATATTCCCCGACAATAATGATTATTTTATAACCACTTGCTTATTTTGAAAAAAAAAATCACATTTCACCCATAACTTTAAACTTTTATCAATTTAACCATTTACTGAATAGTAATTATAAGAAAAATTGAATACTTTTATTTTATAAAATTCGGGGTCTTACACGAACCACATTATTGAGTTAGAACCGGACGAGATAGCCGAAGATTTAACGTACAATGAGGTACCTGTTAAGATCTTTGATAGGAAAAAGCATGTCCTACGCACAAAGGTTATACCACAAGTAAAGGTTTTGTGGAGAAATCATGCTATTGAAGAAATGACCTGGGAGTTGGAATCAGAAATGAAAGCGAGGTATCCTCACCTTTTCGAAATACCAGGTACGTACGTCAATTTTGAGGACAAAATTTCATAAGGATGGAGGTTGTAAAACCCCAACTTATTATTAAATAAAATTAAATTTCTTCTATTTATTATTTTGAAATAGTAAGGGTTAATTTGATTAATGTGGTTAGTTATGGGTAAAATACGCAAATATTTTAAATAAGCAAGTGGTTATAAAATATTCATTTTTGTCGGTGAATATTCGTTTAGTCGTGAAATATTCTTGCTGTCGAAAAATATTTGTACGACGGCGCAGCCTTGTGTGGGCTCCATAACGGAAAGCGATTGGATGAAGAAAACGACAAGTATAAGTTGTTTATAAATAACGGCGTAGTTGTTACCGTTAATACTGTTGGAATACCCGGTGGTTAAAACACAGTAGCACACGGTATTGCACCAATTATTGATTCTTACGTAAGAAGACCCTACTCAATAATTGTTACAGTAATTACTGTTCAATATTTTATTTTATTGATTTAATAATTGCTACATTGATATTTTATATTATTGTTGTTTCAATAATTGTCACTGCACAGTATTTTCCATTATCAGATCAATAATTCATATTATTTGAATAATATTATTAGATAGCATTATTGATAATGTCTAGAAAGTTCTGTCTAAGGAGAGATTTGGTCATCTAATTGCGCGCCAGTAAGGAAAAATCCTTATTGGAAAGCCCCCTCTTTCCTGGGAACGGCCTGGTTGTTATAATTGTGATTCTGTAATATTATTTGTGAATAATTAATTATGAATTTATATGATAAGAAAATATTTATTTGATGTGGATATAAATGATAGATTTATTTATGTTGTTATTAATGAAAGAATTAATGTTGAGGTGTTTTATCAGTATTTTGTCGGATTAGAGGTATTAAAAGATCAAATCGGTGTTCTTAAAGCTCTACTGCGTGAATTATAATTTTAATTCAACCGTTGGATTGTTGTAATTTTTGGATATATTATACATATATAAGTTGAATATATATCCACAAATTTTGAACCGTTAAAAATGAACGAATGATTTGTTATGGATTTTATGAGGTGTTAAAAATCATCCGTTTGTGGATTTCAGATATTTTTTGTCTGGAATTTAGAAAAACTTAAAGCTACAAAGTTGTAGAGAATTTGATTTCGTGTGGAATGGACATAAAATTCGTATTTTTTTGATAAACGGCCTATTTTCTATGAATTATTGAAGTTTCAGAAAATAAAATAATTTTTATTAATTTATGGGTGGGATCCACTTTTGGTTGGTGTTGAATACACTTGGGCTGCTATTTTTCTTCCATGTTGGCTGGCTTGCTTGGTGGAGGATGCGTAGAGAAAAAAAAGGAATAATAATATTTTATTATTTTAGTCTCTTTTGGCGTTCTAGCATTTTTCTATAAATAGGCGCTTAGGTTAGAATTGAAAATCACACCAGAAATAAGTTTTCTTTCTCTCTATATTGTCAAGCGTATTTTAGCTAGTATTTAGATACTTTAAGAGTTGCTATTCAGTACTAGCTTCCTTCGGCTTTACATCCGATATTCCGATCAGAAATACTGATATTTTGAGGTAAGGGATATTATTTTCTTCTTAAATGATATTATTTTCTTCAATATTATTATGCCGAAATATTGGTTTGAACTTTTTATCAAATTTGAAACTTTTTGTGTCGGGATTACTATTCACGTATACGGCACTATTCACGAATACTGCACTATTCACGAATACTGCACTATTCACCGAAAAATAAAATTTTCTCTTTTTGTCCAAGATGTCTATTATGGTTACTATCTTTGATTGTATCCATGTTTTGATCTTTATTTTTGAATTATGCTTGATTATTATGAAGTATTATTGATCTGTGATAAACTGCTATACGAATCCCTACTATTTGTCATTCTGTCTCACTGAATTCGTTTTGTTTAAAATATTTTTCATCATCCTCGGTCTTAAATGATGATGTTACTAAATATCTTTGGCCTGTAGTGCAAAGATGAATTATTATCTGATGAATATCTTTGGCCCGTAGTGCAAAGATGAACAGGTGTTGAGATGAACATGACCGACCGGTGATACAAATGAATATCTTTGGCCTGTAGTGCAAAGATGAATATTTGATTAAAGATGTATATTGATTGATGTTACAGGGATAAAATATTGATGATGGACTTTTAAATCTTAGAAGATAGTAGAACTCATTCTCTACTTGACTCTTCTAATGAATTGTTGTTTCCGCTGCATTTATTGATCTAAAACTTGTTGTCTATTATATTTTATAAGATTTTTCCCTGTTGAAGACTAATGATAATTTGTTGTATATTATCTTAGTCATAATATTCTTTACTAGGCTAGTTGAGCTCACCCTTTTCTTTTTTGTTCCAATTTTCTTCTCAGGAGGTGAGAACATAGCAGGATCTAGTCGGGGTATGGAGTGATGGTTCTAGAAAGATATTTTAGCAGTCCTCACTATTTCTGTAAAATAGTATTTAAATAATTGTAATGAGGACTTATTTGAGTGTGGATATTGTCTAGAAGACAATATTTATATTTAAACTCACAGTATGTGTTGTCGTATTTTGCGCGATAATTATATTATTGAAGTTGTAGTTTACTTTTTGTACCATATATTTGGCGACTCAGAATGGGTGTTGTATAACTATTTTGGGGGCGTCACACGTAGAGTCTGAAAATCAAGCAAGTAAAGAACGTAGTCTACCAGTGCTTAAGAGAAATCGTAGTGTTCTCTTCTATCAGTACCAGATCAAGCATCAATGTGACAAGACACCACGATCATGATCGTAGAGCATCATATGTCTGTATCAGAAGTATCGATACTTGTCCATTTGTTTAAGAATAAATCACAACAAATGTGGAATGGATTAAAAACGTTGAAATCCTCGGGAGTCCCAATGACGCAACACTAATCCTTAGAATATAATAAAGAGACGTATTGAAGAAGCTAAGGAAAGTACTATGGGTCAGCAAAAAATACCTTTTCAGGTGTTAGGTGAGATAGCAGTCTGCTGTGTCAGTGGGCTAGAGGCTAATCAGAAGATTTGCAGAAAGTCACCATCAGAGCTCAAAAATGTCAAATACAATTAATGTTTCAATGCCTTTAGACGGATACATTTCAAAGGCACCTTATATGCAAAACAGAAGCAGATGCAAGGATTAAACAAGTACACAAAAAAATGCTGAAGAACACAAAACGCTCAACTATACGATCTGTAAAGAAAGCTTTCTCAGCTACTCAGTTCTTTCGAACACAAGCTTAATGACAACTGAGTAGCATCCTTCAAGAACTCAACTATCCTTAAGTGAAGTAAGAAGTTCCAAGTCAGTTGGACTTTAAGAGTTCCAAAGTGAACTAAGAAGTACCAAGTCTGCTGGACTTGAAGAGTTCTAAGTGAACTAAGAAGTTTCAAGACTGCTGGTCTTGAAAGAATCTGTGAGATTCAAATATTGTAAAGATATCCTTAATGGATTTTCTACTCAAGGAGTAGAAGAGTGGACTATGAGCCTTGAGTGCTCTGAACCACTTAAAAATATTGTGTCTCTTATATTCTTGCTATAACTGCTATATCTGTCATAACTACTTATCTCCTATTAACTCATTTTAACTTAAAGGGAAAACAAACAAATCTCAAATTCCGCTGTGATTAAATCATTACCAAATTTGACAAGTATTTTGTAAAAGAAATTTTAAAATATCTATTCCACCCCCCCTTCTAGATAACTATTGTGCCTCTGGGAACTAATAATTGGTATCAAAGCAGGTTCTCTCAATCAGCCTACAAAGCTTGAGTAGATAAAATGACACATCTGATAAGCGAATCAAAGACTGGAGGAGGCAGCAAGCCACCAATGTGCAACAAAGATAAATTCGCCAATTGGAAATTCGTATGCAAGCCTACATGGATTCAATAGATGAAGATCTATTTGAAACTGTTCAAAATGGGCCTTACGTTCCAACAAAGCTTGCACCAACTCCAGAAGATCCAAACAGAGTTCAAATCAAGGTTAAAACTGAATGGACTGACAATGAAAAGAAAGTTGTCCAACTCGACAAAAAGGCCAAGAATATTTTATTCCAATCCTTAGAAGATGATCTGTTCGAAAATGTGGTCAACAGCAAAACTGCCAAGGTAGTCTGGGAAACATTGCTCATTATGCATGAAGGAACCGAAGAAGTCAGAGAAAATAATCAATCTCTTTTGACTCAACAATATGAAATGTTTTCCCATGTTCTAGGAGAAAATGTCACTTCCACTAATGAAAGATTCAATGTTCTGCTCAACCCTCTTCAAGACTTTGGAAAGATCTATCCAAATAAAGATCTAATCATAAAGTTCATAAGAGCTCTACCTAGCAAGTGGGATGCCAAAACCACTGCCATCAAAGAATCAAAGAATCTTCATGAAATAACTGTTCAACAACTCTATGGAAACCTTCTCACCTATGAACTGGAACTGACTCAGCGAGCAGAGACTCTATCTGAAGGAAGAAAGAAGCACAAAGGAGTTGCTCTCAAAGCAACAAATGTCATCTCCAAAGTTAACACTAAAAATGACTCCGACTTTGAGGAGAATGATGATGAGGACATTGCAATGCTGGTAAGAAGACTCGAGAGGTTCATGCGTAAAGGTAGAAGTAGCAAACCCAAGAGATTCAACAGCCAGGAGCAGATAAATGACATATGCTACAACTGCAAGAAGCCTGGCCATTTCATTGCAAACTGCAACAAACCTCTTAGAGAAGAACTAAAGAGGAAGTCAAATTCAAAGAAAGATTTCAAAGGCAACAAGAGGCTCCAGAAGAAAGACAAAGGTCTTGTGGCTGGAGGATTATGGAGTGACTTAATCAACGACTCAACTCCCGATTCTGGAGATGATGAAGATCCTCAAGTAGCAAATCTATGTCTAATGGCCAAACATGCAAAGAATAAGAAAAGCCCTGACAATCATGAAGTAAGTATCGATGAGGTACTTGACTTTAACTCTCTTGATATAGATATTGATGATTTAAGAACTGCACTACATGGCATAACATCTGATCTGCATCAATACATGACGTGGTTCAGAGTTCTGTCTAAAGATTATTCTCTTCTTCAAAAAGAGAAAGAGAAAGTTCAAGAAGAACTAGAAACAGCTCTTCTTAGCACTAACTCTCTCGCCAAATTTGAAGCTGAGAATAAACTCTTAAAACAGACCAATGAACTTAATGCACAAAGAAAGTCAAATCTAACCTCTAAAATTGAGGAACTAGAAAAGACAATCTCAATGTGGAATAGATCCTCTTCATCCATGAACTCCTTGATCTTCAGTCAGAGAAGTGCATCTGACAGAACATGTTTAGGTTTTGGGGAATCCACCTCAGAACCATATGTAGAAAAGATAAAGGAAACTAGCTCTAGTAATGTTTCAAATTTTAATAGAAGCATTGCATTTGTGAAATCCTCACAGAAAGAAGAACCAATCCATCACTGCTCTTCTGATCCAATCCATATTCCAAGGCATAACGGATCCCATGCTAGCCTGGGATTCAGAAAAGAGAAGAGTAACTTAATCACTACTTTCCAACCTCGAAGGGTCGTAGAATCGAGTAAAATCAACTTCACGAACCAACTAGGTAGGAACAGTAGAGTTAAGTTTCACTCTTCACAAATCATAAATCACAAGGATACACGGAAAATGAAGAACCAGTATAAAGGAAAGATTGCCAAGAATCCACATAAGTCCAAATGGAGAAAGAATCCACATACACACACAAGCATGCATCATGCTAGATGTTTTGTATGTAATAAAATTGGTCATAAGGTTGCAGTATGCTACAATAACTCTCTGCATATTAGACCTAAAGTCAAGCAAATGTGGGTTCCCAAGGGTACTAAAAAGGTTGGACTCATGCAAGTATGGGTACCAAAATGAGAGTTTAATCTTACCACAGGAACAAAACTCCACGATCACAACTTGGTATCTGGACAGTGGATGCTCAAGGCACATGACCGGAAACAAAACCCTCATGTCTAACTTCATAGATAAGGAAGGTCCAACAGTCATCTTTGGTGACGATGGCTCTGGCAAGACAAGAGGATATGGCTTAGCTGGGAATGGTGAAGTGTACTTCAGTAGAGTAGCCTATGTGGAAGGATTAAAACACAATCTTCTGAGCATAAGCTAACTCTACGACAAGGGTCATCAAGTTACCTTCCTCAACAATCAATGTCAAGTCAGAGATCTGAAGACCTCCTCTATAAAGCTGGCCGGAACAAGAGAAGGGAACGTCTACACTGTTAATCTTGGTCAACTAAGTTCTAACGAGACAATATGCTTCCTAGCTAAAGCTTATGAAGAAATGAGCTGGCTATGGCATAGAAGACTATCTCATCTCAACTTCAAAAGTATGTCAAAACTGGCCTCCAAGGATCTAGTAGCAGGCTTACCCAAGCTCAGCTTTGTCAAAGAAAGGCCATGCAATGCCTACCAGCTTGGAAAATAGACTAGAAGCTCATTCAAGAGCAAAATTGTTAACTCAATTGACAAGCCTCTACAGTTACTTCACATGAATCTATTTGGGCCAATTCCAACAACAAGCCTTGAAGGGAAGAGATACTCATTGGTAGTAGTGGATGACTATACCAGATTTACATAGGTGTTCTTTCTAAACTCAAAAGATGAAACAAGCTCCCAACTCATCAAGATGTTCAGGCTGGTGATGAACGAGAAAGGGGAGAAAATCAAGGCTATAAGGAGTGATCATGGTAGAGAATTCGACTTCTCTGAGATGAACCAGTTCTATTCAGACAATGGCATCAGTCACAACTTCTTAGCTCCACGAACTCCTCAGTAAAACGGAGTAGCTGAGAGAAAGAATAGAACGTTGATTGAGGCTGGAAGAACTCTACTAGCAGCAGCACATCTGCCTGAATACTTATGGGCAGAAGCTGTCAACACTGCATGCTACACTCAGAACAGATCTCTTATGCACTCTACGTTAAAGAAGACTCCCTACAAACTATGGAGAGGAATAAAGCCAAGTGTCAGCTACTTCCATATATTCGGTTGTGCATGTTATATTCTTAACAATGGAAAATAGTATCTGACTAAGTTTCAACCCAAGTCAGATGAAGGAATCTTTCTCGGATATGCCACAAACAGTAAGGCTTATAGAGTGTTTAACAAAAAGACGCTAAGTGTTGAAGTCTCGATTCACATCATCTTCGATGAAACAGACTTGGACAAAACTGTGTCTCAAGACACTACGAACGACAACTCAGACACTAAGAATGAGGCAGTCGAGCTCAACACCACGATCGTAGTCCTAGAAAATGAAATCGTCGAGCTAGGAGAGGAGATCGTAGAGAGAACTACGCCAGACAACAAACCTCCACATCAAGAAACAGAGGTTGATCTTGAAGAACTCAGACAAGAAGGCATCAGGTCAGATGTTCCAGCAAGAAATAAATGGGTAAAAGATCACACTCAAGACCTAATCATTGGAGATCCAAATGCAAGAGTCAAGACAAGATCTGGCATCCAGAATGAGTGTTTTTGTCTAAGATTTCTGTCACAAATGGAACCCAAGAAGATAGAAGATGCCATGGAAGACTCAAGTTGGATAGAAGCCATGCAAGAAGAATTAAATCAGTTTGAAAGAAGCAAAGTATGGATATTAGTTCCAACACCAAGAAGCCACCCGGTCATTGACACCAAGTGGGTCTTCAGAAATAAGATGGATGAAGATGGGGTAATAACAAGGAACAAATCAAGACTAGTAGCTAAAGGTTACTCTCAAGAAGAAGACATCGACTATGACGAGACCTTCGCACCTGTTGCCAGATTAGAAGCCATCAGGATATTCCTTGCCTTTGTTGCCCACATGAAATTCAAAGTCTTTCAAATGGATGTCAAAAATATGTTTCTAAATGATGAACTTCAAGAAGAAGTGTATGTGGAGCAACCTCCAGGTTTCATCAATCCAACTCTCTCTAATTATGTCTATAGATTAGACAAAGCCTTATATGGACTTAAACAAGCACCTAGAGCATGGTATGAAACACTAACTAACTTTCTTATTGAAAATGGTTTCACTAGAGGTAGAGTAGATACCACACTATTTCTTAGAAAGCACAAAGACAAAGTCCTATTAGTTCAAATATATGTTGATGACATTATCTTTGGCTCTACTGATGAAAAACTATGTAAGAGATTTGCCAAGATTATGCAGAGCAAGTTCGAAATGAGTATGATGGGTGAGCTGAATTTCTTCCTTGGATTACAAGTAAAGGAGACTGATGAAGGTATCTTCATAAACCAAGCCAAGTACATTAAAGACTTACTTAAAAAGTATGGCATGGAATCAGCATCTCCCATGAAAACACCAATTGCTCCAGCAACCAAGCTTGACAAAGATGAGAAAGGTAAAAGTATTGATATAACTCAATACAGAGGTATGATAGGCTCTCTTCTATATCTAATTGCTAGCAGACCAGACATAATGTTTACAACATGCATATGTGCTAGATTCCAAGCTAATCCTAAAGAATCACATTTAACTGCTACAAAAAGAATTTTCAGGTATCTCAAAGGCACACCTCACTTGGGACTTTGGTATCCCAAGGAGTCCTCCTTTAAACTGACATGATATACAGATGCTGATTTTGCAGGCTGCAAGATTGATAGAAAAAGTACCAGTGGCACCTATCAGTTGCTAGGAAACAGACTTGTGTCCTGGTTTAGCAAGAAGCAAAACTCAGTATCTACCTCAACAGCAGAAGCTGAATACATTGCTGCTGGCAGCTGCTGTGCTCAAATCTTATGGATGAAAAATCAGCTAGCAGACTATGGATTTGATTTCAAATCTATACATATTCATTGTGATAACACAAGTGCCATAGCAATAACACAAAATTATGTCATGCATTCTAGGACTAAGAGTATAGAAATAAGATATCACTTTATTAGGGATCATATTTAAAATGGAACTATATCTTTATAATACATCCCTACTGAAAATTAACTTGCTGATGTTTTTACAAAGCCTCTAGATGAATCTAGATTTAATAGATTGATAAGTGAGTTAGGCATGCTAAATCTACAACCATAAACTCTATGCTCTAGTTTATACTAACCATGCAGATATAAAGGCTATGTTCAAAATCGTAGAGGTGACTAAAGAAGGACCACGATCGTAGAGCTACCTCGACATGACAAAGAAGCATCATGTGATAACAACATTCCTAACAAATCCAAGCAATCCCTCTGATAAGCGCCTCAAGGACAAACATGATCCTTAGTTCATTCTAAGAGGTTGGCCCTTCCTGAGCTACCTTAACCAAGAAGGAATGCTAAGTCAAAGTTCATCACAAGGACCAGGACAGACAACGATAATAGAGTAGATTCAGCAGTGAACTCAACATCGTAGTGTAACCTCGACGATCGTAGTCCTCCCAAAGGATACACTAGCTCAGGGGGAGCTAAAGGCATATCAGTATTTTCCACATCATTTAAAATCGTGGAACCAAGCAGGACTTGACATATGTCCCACTATGCAGATCGAGAGGAGGGAAGTTACAAGTACAAGTTTGAAAAGATCTTTTTGAAAATTCACCTCAGAAGTTCAAAAAGCTCATTCCTCTTTCTCAACCAGCAAAAACCCTAGCTTTCAGAAACGCTCAACCAACCTCAGTTCAAGAAAATTAATGGCGACTTCAAATGTTATCTCTGGTTACCAACTCTGCTTCGAAGAATTCAAGACAGCTGACCCTCAATTTCATAAAATTTTGTCTCTTCTAAAGAAAGTTGGTCTTGAAGAAGCTCTGAGCACCAGCACATGAATCTACCCAAAGCTGGTGAAAGAATTCTACAGCAATGGAGCTTTTGAGAACGTTGTTATCACTACAAGGGTCAAGGGGAACAAATTAAACTCAAAGCTAAAGATATAAACCTAGCCCTAGGTTTTAAATCAAATGGACTTCTATCTATGGAGGTTATCGACTTTCATGAAGGACTGAAGAAGATGCATCACAAAAAGTTTCAGATAGTCAAGGGATACAAGAAGAAAGAGTTTCCCCAAAAGTATGAGTTTCTGGCTGACATTGTTGGGAAGTGTATATGCTGTAAAAGCTCTGGCCACGACTCTGTGAATGAAGTACAACTAAAGTTCATGACAACACTCTGTTTCAAGATTCAACTCAAGTATGGAGCCCTACTCATCGATTGGATTGGGAAGTGGATACTCATTTCAAAGAAATCAAAGAGCTCTGGAAAGATGCTATATGGGCGATTTATAAGCATAATCCTGCAATCAGAACTGGGTGATAAAATTGGGGACAATGAAGGAAAATCTATTAATTCCAACAGAAAGATGATCCAGCTGCTGTTTCAAAACTGGAAAAGAAATCCTGCAGGAAATGTCAGAATGATGTCTGAATCCAGTGGAAGGACTGGTGAAGCAAATGAGTCTGGGCTACCCGGTAATATGTCAGTTGTGAAGGAAACTGATGAAGAAGAAGAAATCAATAAAGAAGAACCCATCGCTTTGATCAGAAAAAGTAAGGGTAAAAGGAAAATGAAGGATCAAACAACAGAAGAGTCTCAAGGCTCAACTACTGATGCACCTCAAGAGAGTTCAGGCACTGAAACTCTGAAGAAAATGAAGGGAAAAGAACAGAAGTCTGAAGAGGAAGAAGACAGAGCTACCATCTATCAGCTGCTTAAGAAGGGAAAATGCAACCATAAGTCGAAGAAGTCTTCGTTCTCTTCGATCGTAGAGTCACTACCGATCGTAGAGTCCAGACTTGACATCACTCCAGAAGTGGATGCTGCAACAGTTTCTCAGCCTGATCAAACTTTCAGAGCTAAAGTTGAAGAGAGTGCTGAGGCTGTGGCTCAACCTAGGAAGACAAAGAGAAAGCTTGTCAAG
This sequence comes from Panax notoginseng, assembly GCA_016801055.1. Classification (NCBI taxonomy): domain Eukaryota; kingdom Viridiplantae; phylum Streptophyta; class Magnoliopsida; order Apiales; family Araliaceae; genus Panax; species Panax notoginseng. The sequence continues at coordinate 136,719,304 of CM029012.1, read as the reverse complement.
AAATACATTCTTGTCAATGAAGGAGTATTAAAGGAGGAAGACAGAAGAATAGCAGCTGAAAAAGAGCTACCCGAAGCTATTGAGGAGAATACAGCTCGGGTTGAGGGGGAGCTTCCTAAAGAACTGGAACAGGTAGAGGATCAAATTGAGGGGGAGCCTTGTGAAGTCCCTATGTCAGAGAAGGCTACAGCTGAGGAGAAGCTACAAATAGATTATCATGAACCTCCCCCAGTCCCTCAAGAGATCTTAGCTTTAAAAACTGTAGAAATGGATAGGATTGAAGCTATGGAGGTGGAGAGAGCAGAAGAACAAAGAAGAGAAATGGAGATGATTGATATGGTGGAAATTTCGAATGAAGACCGGGAAGAAGAAGAGGATAACGAAGTTGAAATTATCGCAGTGGGCTGGATGGTTATAGGAAAGCCAACTATAATCAACTAGTTGTTCTCCTATCTACCTATGATGCCCTTTCATAGAGCCCAAATTCTCAACTCCTGGGATCACATGTTCTGGACCTTCAAAGCTTATCCAGCAATCTCTATGCTAGCTCACGTATTCCCAAGCAACCTCACTTTTTCCTAAAAGCTGATCACTAACGGTCCCTCTTCAGAAAATGGGCGTGAGGTACAATCTATTCCCATCTCTTTTAGGGTTAGTCACTGTCCACCATCAACCTTCAACCAATTCTACGAATTGTCAATATGGTTGGAAGTGATACTTCATCCACTAAATCAATTTCCAATTACAGAATCCTAACGTTCTGTAACTAATGAACCAAATATGCCTAATTTTGTATTGATTCAGTCTCCTACCATCTCTCACTCTACGAATATTGATCCTACTCCAATCGTAGAGTCACCCACTCCGCAAGCAACAACATCACCTCCTCCTGAAACTTAACCTCACACACTTGCCCCTCCTTCAGACATTCCCTCATCATCAACCAATAATTATTTTGACTTTGATCTTGCTCTCTAAAATTTGCAAGATCAATATACTAGAGCCTCTCCTCCAAATAATCAGCAACTTCTTGAGCTTATCTCAGATCTTTCTACCAAAACGGAGCTGTCTAATGCATCTCAGAAGGTGACCAAGGATATTTAAGAAGATCTTGAAGTTCACTCAGACCTTGTTCATATGAGGTTGACTCATTTGATCGATGCTACCAACACCCTCCCTAGCAATCTGAGTACTAAGCTTACAAAGAAGCTTAGGGAGATCATCAAGGAAATAATACAGAGTATCAATGAAAGGGATCAAATTCACTTTCAGGATGCCAAGAAGCACAAGAAAGCAATTCTCCTTCTGCATAAGACTCAGGAATCCCAAAATACTCTTATGATGTAAAGCCTCACAAGTTTACGACCACAATAAAAGAATTCCAAACATTTTCCATGGGCCAAATAAAACAAATAGAAACGGTCTTGGCCATTCTACAAAAGAAGGAATCTAGAACTGATTCTCTAGTCCAAGAAAATCGTGAAGACATTGCTCAATTCAGGAATCAGCTCCTCGAGCTCGTCCAAGGCATGAATCGACTGTCTGAAGACATTCGAACCCTTGATGCTGACATAAAGGGGGAGAATAAAGGGCAAGGAGAGAAAGGCAAGGGTAGAGGTAAACTCATTGCTCAATCTTCAATGAGCCCTCCCTCAAGGCAACCTCACCATCAGACTCAACGATCCGAACAACAGCAGTGCCAACCAATTCTAATGGCGCAACCACTAAGGAGTCGAGGGTCATCTCCTAGCTCACAAGGAGTAACCACTACTGGCCTAAACTTGCTAGTTGGAGATCTTGTATTCATGAACAGACACGATCATGGAGAATGGCTAAGTCAAAGCGAGATGGAAGACATTGCATGGAGAGACGAAGTCAACAAGAGAAGGAGAGCTGCAGAGTATGCTAATCCTCCAAGGAATAAAAGGCAGAAGAAATAGAGATAAATTGGAACTCACTTCTTATTGATGTAACTAAGCTTTATTGTAATATATGTCTTTATAAACATCAATATATTCATGCTTATTCTCTAGAGATTTCAGCTACTCACTGAAATACTAAGTCATATTTACTTTCTAGAAACTACATCTAAAAATTGACGATCATGATACAAATCTCCTTGGTTATGTCAATATCAAATAGGGGTAGATTGTTAGAAAATTGCATATTTAAATTTGATGTTGAAGGTAAATATTCAGGTTTATATGTAAAGTCCTTCAAGGAATACATGTATAAGGACTTAGTGGTAGATCAAAGTTGTTAGGTTGATCTGAGCTTTAATGTTTATCATTCTTTAAATGAATGTATAGAAGAAAAGATCAAAGCTGTTAGGTTGATCTATCTCTTGAATTATAATAGATAGGCTTCAACAGAATCGTAGTGTATCGAGCTGATCAAAAGATTGCAGAATCGTAGAGCATAAAAATTCACAGTGTATCTGCCTTTGAGGGCCTCTCCTAGAATCGTAGAGTGGTCCAAACACCTGTCAAGCCAACTTAAAGATCGTAGTGTGCTCTCAAAAGCGTAGAGTCTGAAAATCAAGCAAGCAAATATCGTAGTCTACCAGTGCTTAAGAGAAATTGTAGTGTTCTTTTCTATCAGTACCAGATTAAGCACCAATGTGGCTAGACACCATGATCGTGATCATAGAGCATCATCTATTTGTATCAGAAGCATCGAGCCTTATCCATTTGTTTAAGAATAAATCACAACAAATGGGGAATGGATTATAAATGTTGAAATCCTCGGGAGTCCCAATGACACAAAACTCATCCTTAGTATATAACAAAGAGACGTATTGAAGAAGCTAAGGAAAGTACTATGGGTCAGCAGAAAACACATTTTCAGGTGTTAGGTGAGATAACAGTCTGCTGTGTCAGTGGGCTAGACGGCTAATCAGAAGATTTGCAGAAAGTCGCCATCAGAGCTCAGAAATATCAAATACAATTAATGCTTCAACGGATGCCTTCAAACAGATACATTTCAAAGGCACCTTATATACAAAACAGAAGCAGATGCAAGGATTAAGCAAGTATACAACAAAATGTTGAAGAACACAAAATGCTCAACTCTACGATCTGTAAAGAAAGCTTGCTCAGCTACTCAGTTCTTTCGAACACAAGCTTGATGACAACTGAGTAACATCCTTCAAGAACTTAACTAAAGTAAGAAGTTCCAAGTTAGTTGGACTTGAAGAGTTCCAAAGTGAACTAAGAAGTACCAAGTCTACTGGACTTGAAGAGTTCTAAGTGAACTAAGAAGTTCTAAGACTGCTGGTCTTGAAGGAATCTGTGAGATTCAAATATTGTAAAGATGTCCTTAGTAGATTTCCTACTCAAGGAATAGAAGAGTGGACTAGGAGCCTTGAGTGCTCTGAACCACTTAAAACCACGGTGTCTCTTATATTCTTGTCATAACTGCTATATATGTCATAACTGCTTATCTCCTATTAACTCGTTTTATTTTAAAGGAAACACAAACAAATCTCAAATTTCGTTGTGATTAAATCATTATTAAATCTGACAAGTATTTTGAAAAAGAAATTTTAAAATATCTATTCAACCCCCCCTTCTAGATAACTATTGTGCCTCTGAGAACTAACAGATATCATAGGACTTGAGCATTAACCTTGGTTGACCCAATAGACCCCAAAGAAAAACGAGAAGATTACTATCTTGTTCATTCCAATTGTGTGTATTTTGACGCTTTCAAAGTCAGGTTCTCATCACCCTATTGTTGTTCACCAAAATCAATTATTAAGTGACGTATAAAATACGACACACACATCTTAAGTCCTCAATACAATTATATATTATCATGCTATTTTATAATGTATTGAGAAATTTCAACAGTCTTGGACCATCACACTATTCCCCTGTTATCCCCGCTCAACCCAGATACACTCTTACTACCTGAAAGGAATTGTGAATCAAAAGGGTGAGCACAAATAGCTCAGTAAAGAATATTATAATTAAGATAATATAGAACAAATTATCCTTAGTCCTCAACAGGGAAAAATCTGATATAATACAATAGACAACAAGTTTTTGATCAACAACTGCAGTGGAACCAACAATCCATTAGAAAAGTCAAGTAGAACATAATGTCTACTATCTCCTCCAAATTAAAATTCCATCATTAATATTGTATCCCTATAATACTCATCAACAGTTCTTTGTTGTACCCAAGATAAAGAGAACTTTCATCACATGTCTTTACTTGAACCACCAAAGATTATAGTTAAATTCACAATTCATGTTTATAATAATGTAAATCAACAGTTTGTCCTTGCCACAAAGTCTTAATAGAACTTTCACTCAATATCATTACCCCAAAGGCTAAAGACATTCAAATGTAATAACAATGATCATACCAATTAATTGTCTATTTTTGTACTACGAGCCAAAGATATTTATTTATATCATCAGTGGTCATAATCATGTTATACACTTGTCCATGTTTGCACTACGGGCCAAAGCTATCAATCAACAGTTCATCTTTATACTACGACCAAAGATATCAACTGTAAAATCAATAATCAACAGTCCATCTTTGCACTACGGGCCAAAGACATATGGACCGTCGGGTTGATGGTCACTGTTGATGATATCGATGGTCACTGTTGATGATATCGAAGGTATGTGTCAATATTTCTCTAAACATTAAACCTCCAAATGGACCGGTATATACTAAAAGAGTACTTCAATATAGGAATGTCAATGAGCCAAATTTTGACACTGATTTGATTTGATATGATCCAATAAATTATTTAAACGAGGATAATTTCTCTCAATATCAGCTACCTTTTGATAGTAGAGTTGTTAGAATTGATCGGAACCTTGAAAACTAAATAATAATTAAATTTCGCATCCGTAGTTTAATATTGCTTACGAGACTTATTTACAAAAGGCGTCGTTTCCCAGTTGGTCATTTGGCCCTAGAGTCCGCAATTTAATATTGCGAACGAGGGGACATTTACAAGAAGGGGTATTTTGGTCATCTGTCCCACCCGCAGTATTAAACTGCAGAATACTGGAAATTAAACTGCGAACTGGAGCACTATTAGTCATTAGATATTCGGATGGACGATCATGATTTATTGTAAGGCTAATCTTTTTTTTATAATGTTAGTTATGGATCAATCTCCTATATATATATATATATATATATATATATATATATATATATATATATATATGTGTGTGTGTGTGTGTGTGTGTGTGTGTGTGTGTGTGTGTGTGTGTAAAATTATCGCAATTAATTAATTAAGGCTAAGACATAATCCCTCCTTCCCATATATATGACGTTTTAGATTATTTTATTTTTCTCAAATTGTTTGACGTTTTATATAATGTAGGAAAATTAATCATAATCTTTTCAAAATTACCTTTCATTGAAAAATGTTACATATGAGAGAGAGAGAGAGATAAATATATGGTAAAGAGTATTATAAATAATTAATATTATATTTAATGTTATACAATTATTTCTTTAATTTTTATGCATAACTCTAAAACGTCATATATTAGTACTATATGTATTACAAAATTAAGTTAGTAAAAAATTATTTGTTGAATCATCCATGTCTAATGAGGGTACGCAAGTAACTCTAGACGATGTTTATTGATAAAAGTACTTTTCCAACACATGTAATTATATAAAAGCATTAAAAAAATGAGATTTTTTTATTCATACCATGTAATAATGAGTAGTTTTACGCAGACAGATATATTAGACCGGAAAATTGGACCGATGCAAAATTTTATTTTATTTTTTGCATGCGACTCTGAAAAAATATATAGTATTTATTCCAACAGTAATTTTTATAAAATATAGTGTTTTATGTGTAATTTGGATACATATACAAAAACAGTGTTATACAGTTGTATAACACTACTGTATAACACTGTTTTTGTATATGTATCCAAATTACACATAAAACACTATATTTTGTATAACACTGTTTTTGTATATGTATCCAAATTACACATAAAACATTATATTTTATAAAAATTACTGTTGGAATAAATACTATACATTTTTTGAGAGTCGCATTCAAAAAAAAATAAATAAATAAAAATTGCACATGTCCAATTTTCCGGTCTAATATACCTGTCTGTCTAGACTTTTTCTGTAATAATATATAGTTTGGACGATATCAAATCGATCATATGCACTAGCATGGAAACCGTATATATTATCAAACTGAATTCATTCCAGCATTGTTGTATATATGTTGTTGCAGATTTAGAGATTGGGCTGTTATTATAAAGTTGCTGAGTGGTAGGCTCAACTAGAAGCTTTGAATAGGAAAATCAGTGTAAGATTTTCTACTATACTATACTTTTGGTTTGATCTTTGATTGCAGCTATAGGGCTGCCATTGTTAAGGAGAAATTAGGGCTCAATTTGAATATAATAAAGGATGAATTACATATTCTATTATATTTTTAAAAATAATTACAATAATAGTGCACTCATACAATTTTTATACAACTAATACACTTCTATATTTATTTACAATACTAGTGCAATTAGGATTCCTTAATTTAGGGAATTAGTATTCAATTAAAATTTCTTAATTTAGGGATTAGTTATACACATGACTTCTTCTCTCTCTCATCTATAACAAGTGCAGTTAGTCATTACCCTTCTTCTTCATTCAACGTATTCTTTCTATATATATATATATATATATATATATATATATATATATATAAACTAAAAGTATTTTTTCCCCTTTCTTACCGTCTAATTTATGATCGTATATAGATATATTCATTGAGAGATTGTTCTTATTATTTTTGATATACTAAATATTGTTAACAGATCGCTTTGTCTCCATTGACACTAATGACGACCATGGTAACCAACAACATCAATGAGAGATCATTACAGAGATATGGTATGACTGCTTGAAAGAAGAAGCTTATTCATTGTGATTTACCAAAAAGTCAACAACAGGGCACTTCATTCCTAATCAGTTTTCAAGTAAGCAACCTGTGTGTGTCATGCAAACATTCATATGCATACATAACAACCATCTCCTTTTTTTTCTTACTAATATTCGTACGAAGGTAACAAAACTTTCATATCAAAGTAACTAATTCACATTCACACCTGCAGTTGTTTCATAGTGTAGTTGGTAGCCAAATTTTCAGACAAAGGTAACCAATTCAATTTTATTAAGTTACCAATTTCGTTTGAATGTGATGCAATTGGTAGCCAACCATTCATACAAAGGTAACCATTTTATTATTTATGAGTAACAAAATAATTATAAAAAATCTATTATAGATTTTTTTTTCATGCTGCAGTTGGTAGCCAAACCTTAATACAAATGTAACCAACAAAAACTAAAATTATTACCTTTGAAAGTTTTGGTTATCAACTGCACTGAAATTTCTCTTGGTTACCCACAAAAACTAAAATGGTTACCTTTGTATAAATATTTGGATACCAACTGCACTTAAATTTATCTTTTTGTCATTTTAATTTCTGGACTAAATCAACCTTCGTTATAATGGCAGCTGTGGCCGGCGTCCATAGTGTTGAAGCGACGGCGAAGGGAAGGAGGAAGATGACCGGCGAAGGGGAGGAGGAAGATGACGTTGCCAAACTTTGAATATTTGGATTTTAATTATTATTTTTGAATTTGTTTTGTTTGTTAGATCCAATATATTTAAATTTGAATTATTAATTATGATAATTATTTCTCCTTAATTTTAGATTTCCTTATTATTATGAATTGAATCCTATACTAATTCCCTAAATTAAGGAATTGTAATTGCACTAATATTGTAAATAAATATAAAAAGTGTATTAATTGTATAAATATTTTATGAGTGCACTAATAGTGTAATTACTTTTTAAATGTTGTATACTTATGTAAAGGACCCTATAATAAATGTCTATTTGGGTCTTAAAATTTGGCCTTTCTTTTGACAATTTGAAACATTAGCTTGTACACGTAGAACAATGTGAGATGTTAGGTTTAAGACGGTGAATGAACTAAATAGTTCAGATTCAATTCATACTCGATCTCGAGGCTCGAAATATAAATAATTCAAATAAAAATAAATTTTAAAATTTGATAAATTAATTGAACTTTTTCAAATTATAATTTTCTATCAATACTCGAATCATATTTGTTTGAAAAGCTCAAATTATTTGGGCTCGATTCAAAATTGTTGTTCTCAACTCGATAGCTAAACAAGCCTCAATCAAATTTTATTTCATACTAGATAAATTTTGCAAAACAACTCAATACTCGGTTCGATTCATTTACATCCCTAGTTAAGATTTTGAGCTTCCTCCCGGTTATTTCCTAGTATTTTAGACTTGTGCACAAATATTAAAAAAAATAATTATATTATCATTAAATATAATATCAATTGCATATATTGTTCTTGTAGGCTTGTATTAAAAAAAGAATATATTATTTATTAAACAAAAAATAGTGAAAAAACCATACTTGGATAATATTAAAAATTAAGCAATTAATGCTTAATTAAAATTTTCAAACACCAACTATCTCAAAAATGACATTTAAAAAGGGAGGGGGGAGTATATATTTTGGGTTCAGAAGAATAGCATGCATATTTTAATGTGTAGAAATGCATTCTTAATTCACAAAGGTTGTAATAATTGTTCAATTCACATTAATTCAGCAACGGGGATTTAGATAACCATCTTTTTTAGAACTAACTAATACACTTCAAATATGTTGTGCCACACTTAAAAAAAACAGCATACATCATTTCATGAGTAGGTGCAGAAGTAGCAAAGATCAAGTCATAACCACACTACACACGATCATTTTCACACCATACATAGATAACTAAGGGAAGCCCTAATGGCCTATACCAAATCACCGTCTTAGTCCATGCTTATTTCAAAGTACACAATCTTCCTGAAAGTGAAACTCCAGCGATATCCTGCAAATAACATCCATGTGAGTACGAGTCTATGAGCAGAAAGGGGCCGAAATAATTTTTTATTAAAGAATATAAATATGGAAAGAAGCAAGAGAAATTTGCCGCTGAGATAATTTGTGCATTTGAAGGTGCTGCTTCCTCAGGCTACATTACTACATAGACCAAAATGTCCAAAGAATGTCTTAAAGCAGAAGACTTCTCAAGAACAGTTAAAATGCAACAGAATGATTAATAGGATAACTAGTAGAAAAGAGAGCATTTTGAGGTAATTCTAAATCTCTCAACTGTGTTGTTTCAAGCTATCTCTTATGGTGAACAATGGTGACAGTTCAACACCAGTATAACTCCAGATCCTTCTTTTCTGGTCAAACCTAAAGGATGAAAGACAAATATTGATATACCACTTGAAGTAAAAGGATCTTGCTTCCATATGTATCCAAGCTCCCATGAATGAGTGAGTTGAATATGGACAGATTGTAATAAGATTTAGGTTTTCTGGCAGTCATGTTTTCACGTGAATTTGTTATGGTATGAATAAGTCACTTTTATTTTTCCAATAATTTTTGCTTTGTTAATAGACTTGGGTTTTTGACAGTAGAGTATATTCTTATTTTGTTTGAATCAATTGCTGTAATAATTCTTTGCAAGAATGCAGTCTAATATGGCGTGATCGCTGTATGAATAACTGGAATTTTCTTATATGCATTTTTCAAAAATGTTTCGTGTACTATTTTCTGCTATATGGCACCAGCTAGAGACACTATTTGACAAGGTTATTTTTTATCTATGTTTTCATTATCTAATATTTTGATTACATCTTTTATATTTTGAATTAATTATTAATAAATGTATGACATATTAAGATCATCATAGTTAAATTCTGGTTGACTAGACAGTTAAAACTAGTGACATGCACCCAGGCTCTTTGTGTTTCCAAATATTGCTACTAACACACATTGGACTCTCAAAAAGCCTTTACCAGGAAACTCGATTACTGAATTAATATGATTGAGAGGCTTACAGTAGGGAATAATCTTCCATCGTTGATTTTCACCTTTCTTCCACTCCCACAAGACAATGGTAGTGCCATCACGAACGCCTCCATGATTTGCATCACCATTAAATGCATCTACATTTAGGCGAATGTTGTTAACCATCCTTATTGTTCTATAACCATCACCCAAGTCCTTGCTTAGTGTCCAAAGGACAGACTCATCAAGTTTATCTGGATTGTAATGGATCAGCTGCACCTGTAGAAGAGTTTTGATTGGACATCACATCAGCGATTGTGAGCCACAGAAAAAGTAATCTTCATACAAACAAGTACAATTTCTTCAAGATACTTATTAACAGCCAAGGAAAAAAAAGGAGTGCTCATCACTTTCATAAAACCATAATTAGCATAAACGAGGGATAAAAACAATACTACTGCCAAGATTCGTAGCTTGGAACTACATCAATTTGTTCCAGAATATACGTATCTTTTGGCATTTCAATGTTGACAAATAAACATTAAAAAAGAGAAACAAGGATTCCAGAAAATATAAGTCTCGTGAACCAGCAAAGCTATTGAAAAGCAGGTGTTTCATGGCTCACTTTGGAGTCGGATGTTACCTCATCTACTATGCTCCTAGTGCTAAGTCATCAGTGACCTTCATGATAGAAATCCGTAGGGAAACTTATCAATTGGTCAATCTACTCAATACCATAACAATAAATTGTACAAGCTAAAGATCCAAATTAAAAGCATGGCTACAAAACAGCTGGGGGCCACAGAAAAAAATAGAGATACTATCAAGGAGCTACGTCAATCTTGCCCCTACAAGAAATATTACAACCTCAAAGAGCTGCAACAGCTGATAGCCAGACAAACTACTTGATCAAAATTCAGCAAAGGAAGAATAAGATCCCAAATTATCTTCTGTGAAATAAACATAGTTCCATAGAAAGCTTTAACTTGTGAATGACAAACAGATGAAAAGCAAAAAGGAAAAAAAATCACTTTAAAGAGAGAGAAAGAAAATTTTAATAGAATGTTCATTAAATGAGTCTGCCAAAATTAACTAGGCAAATTCACACCCCTTTGAAAAACAACAATCATAGGTAACCCACGAAAGTTGCATCACTGGTTGTAGTTATTACTTGCCGAGGAATACAACATTGTTGTCTGGAGTAAAGTTCCCCAGTCTAGAAAAGTGAGGCCGATGAATAATCATTTGGGTATTACATTTCAAACAATAAACATTAACCCCATCAGTAGGTAAGTCGGCACCAACAAAAGCCTTAAGTTTCATTCTCTCCATATCCACCAAGAAGACATAATGCGACACTATCCAACTTCAATGCATATACATGACCAACTCAACAAGAGTTCCTTACCGATTCCGCCATAAACCAAGCATTACTAAAGAGAATATAGCAAAACCTGAAATCTCAAGCCATTGTACGATACAAAAAATAGCCTAGACATGTCCCATTAATATTTGACCACTAAATTCACTAATTTACTCTCAAAAATAATATGGAACCTCACAAATTGACTAGCACCATCTCCACAAGATACCCCATCTTGTTTTCATGTCTGCAAATGTCCTACTTCTCACAAGTTGCTTGCATTTTCCTTGTTAGAGAAAATTCAACCTCAAGTTCTTTAGAGTAGTACTGTAAGAATATGCAAGCTCAAACCATCCATCCTTAGCTTGTAATAAAACGTTTCAGAATAATAATGTTACCCGTAATGCATTGGAGGAAGGGCTGAAGGATAGAAAGTTTGGACAAATAACCTCAAGGTTCAAGTTCTATTCCTCACAGTTGCTGCAAACTTGGCAATTCCAGAGAAGAAGAATAAATAATCTCCACTAATGGTTTTTGTTGAGACAGTGATGACAAAAAAGAGAAGTCACTGATTTTTGGGACGACAATCAATTGCTCAAGCACTTATAAAGAAGGTATTGCTGGATCAGTCTAGATTTTTAAACTGCATTGCATTCTTAGAAACCCATAAATCCCCGTAGCCCCTTTTCTACACTACCCTTTTACAACTCTCCATTAAGTTATTGATCCTTAGTAACCGACTTTATCTAGAAACAGAGAGAAGCCGTATTGACTTTGTATCAACATATGTAAATCAGAAAGACCATTTTAATTCTTCCCCAGGTAATATAACTGCCAAGAGAAAGACGAGCACTTAAATAGATACTTATATGTAGGGAAATTGAGGCATGTGTATTATAAGTTTATAACAAAGAAAGAGATATATGATGTAATGTTTAGGAGGTTTCTGCCTTATAATTTGTTATTGTAATATTTTGGTGTTTGTTTCAATCCATCACGCAGTGCATTCTCCCCAAATAATAATAATAATAAGAGTCTTGCAATGTATTGCAATAAATTTATATCAAATTACAATTGCAAAACTTATCATAATAGAACCGTTACCCGTAACGGGCAATTATCATAATAGGACCCCACTCATTACAGTTACCGGTAATTGACAATCAAAAAGTAGACGTAAACATCCACAATATATATCATTTTCCAAATAATAATAATAATTGTACATAAGTAGAGGGATGAACATACTGGATGAGTGGCGCCAATAGAGTGCTTCATAGCCTGACCAGTAGCTTCATTGACCAGAGCAAAGCTGGGGAACCCTTGTTCATCCTTAACTTTTGTGCTAAATTTCTCATCTTTGATCCAGTGCTACAATTCCAAACACCACATATCCCAAAATAATTTATAGCAAAATATTACTTCAAAGAATAAATAAATAAATAAATAAAACAGGACATACTTGAAAAGGGTCAGATGGGTTGGAAGGGGCAAGAATGACCTTCCCATCACGGATAGTGAGAGAGTAATTAGTCTCCGCCTTGCTGTAAAGCCTGAAAGTGGGCTTCTGATTTAGGACATCTGGTCCCTGGTGGTGGGTGTGATTGTGAATGAAGGAGGTCGGGCTAAAGTGATGTGGCTTGTTCTCTCCGCCGCTTTCGTGAGAGACATGGTGGACATTAGAGCCGGAAGGGTACGGATCAGCCCGAGGCGGTGGCGGGTAAGCTGGAGTCTCCGTCGAGTAATGGAAATCATGGGTCGGTGGCCGGTGGGGGTCGATTACCGGTGGTGGTGGATTATAGTAATCTGTATTCGGCTGTGGTGGATAATTAGGGTACGGTTCAGCTCCATAGGAACTGTGATGCACGTGGGTTGCCACAGGCGGCGGTGGTTGATCGTAGGGATCAAAGGCGGCGGGGCGGACATACGGCGGCGGTGGAGGTTGATTGTGATAGGGATCAAAGGGAGGTCCAACATGCGGCGGCGGTGGAGGTTGATTGTGGTAGGGATCAAAGGGAGGTCCGACATGCGGCTGCGGCGGTGGGTATTCTTCTTCTCGCTCATCACGGCGGTAGTGGCTTTGGTGGTGGGTGTGGCCATGCGGGTAATCCATTTAGATCGGAAAAAATACTCTAGATTTCCGGAGAGTGGAGAAATATGGAAGTAGAAATTGGGAAAAGTAGATGGGATAAATAGTCTCTGTTGATAGGTTCGTACTGGTATCGATTACTTAGTGTAGTGCACTTCCGAGCTGTCTCTTGATCTTTTTTTTCTCTTCAACCTAACCAAAATTATGGAGGATCAAAGTGGGGCCAAAGTATTTTTTGATCAGGTAGCCACATATCTCTTTCCACGTAACTTTAACGCGAATAATGATAGAATGGCATCTCATTCATCTGTTTTTCAGCCGAAAAAATAATAATCCGTTCACAAAGGATTGTCATTTTATAAAAAAAAAATTAAAATATTTATCGGTTATAATTTTTGAGAAAAATAAATTATTTATTTTTTTATAATATTTTATTTTTTTTCATTGTTTTAAGAAATTATCTCTCTTGTATTAATAGTTCTTAACTTCCTATAAAGGGTAGTGATGGAATTTCAAACAAATTTTACTTGATAAATGATATTTTTTTAATCCATATTCAAAAACTTTAAATGACAATCTTTTAGGAACGGATATAATAATATATTACGACTTTACATATTAAATTTTTTTATATTATTTACGTGAATAAATTTAATTAATAATATTTTTATAATGTATTTAATATAATAGGTTAATTTTATATTGATATACGGTACAATCGTAATTCAATAAAAATCTTTTGTAATACTCCTTTCGTCTCTGAATATAAATCGTTTTAGAATTCTGCATATAATAATTGTATATCATTAAAAATAATATCAAATATTTATTTTGTCGTTGTATTAAAAAAAGAAAAGACTATTTATTAGATAATAAAGAACGAGAGAATTAAAATTATATTTAATTTTTTAAATAAAATTAAAAATTAAGTACGTAGTACTATTTATTTAAATCCTCAAGAGATATAATTTTTTTTTAAAATGACTTAATTATATTAAGGAAGTGAGAGTATTAGACTCTTTTCAACATTATTTATTGTTCGTGCGTTACGTATTCCTCGTGTGACTTGTAATTTGTATTTTTGTGCTACACTACATTAGTCAAGTGTAGTTGTACCGATATTTCTTATTTTTTAATTCGACCCCTCAAATAATTAATATTGTTATTTTAATATGTTTAGAAAATTATAAATTTTATATGAAAATATAATATTTTTTAAATAAATTTCGCTATACCTGATAACAGGACAAGTATAGCCAGAAATAAACAACACCACCACCTCCTTGTATTACAAATGTTAGAAATTTTTAATTAAATAACTTAAATAGTTACATAATTATATAAATACAAAAAATTAATTTTAAAAATAATTATATATATACACACACACAAAATTAGATCAGGGGTATCCAATGCCTAATTCTCTCACACTGTGACTTATTATTATTCATGCGACAATGCGAGAAAATATATGAAAATATTAATTTTTTAAATAAATATAATATTTAATATTTTCTAAATTATAAAATTAATATTGATTTTTTAAAATTTAATTTAAAAAATTTTTAAATTTAAAATTGATGTTAATTCATTATAGATTGCCTAAAAAGTATTACTAGTTATAATATTTATTGTTTTTAAAATTTAAATGAAACATGTGAATTTTAACTTTAAAAATATTTTAAATTAACTTTTAAAAAGACAATATTAATCTTATAATAATTTGAAGAATAACATTTTTTTTTCACGTGTTATAAATAAAAGGTTTAGAGGGGCTAAGGGACTTGATACAAATTTTATAAGTTAAATTCAATAAACTGCTTCCAAACGAATAAATTTTAAGCTACATTCAGACGAACACGTGTAACTAAACATGTACGTTAAATCTATAAAAACAACTTACCCACTAAAAAATATTAATGTCTTTTTTTATCTTCTTATCATCCCACTAAATTAGTTTTAGTAACTTAGGTTACGTTTGTTTGTAAAAATTATACTTGAAATATGATCATTAATTTGAAGTGTTTTTTTCTCAAATTTAGACTTAGAACTATTAATTTAAGGATTATAAAATGACTTAATAGTCTTGTAATTATAATTATAATTTCAGGATTATAATCCTAGTATTAATTGTCTTGAAATTATAATCTCATGAATTATATAATCTCGAGATTATAATGTTGGGATTATAATCCTTGCAAACAAATATAGCCTTAGGTTGTGTTTGTTTGCAAAAATTATATTTGAAATAAGATTATTAATCCCAATTATCTTGTTTGTTTTTAAATTTGAACTTGGAACTATTTATTCTCGGATTATAAAATAGGTTAAGATGTGGAATTATTTAATAATCTTAAACCCATAAATTATAATTTTTACAAACAAACATTGCTTTTTATTCCTTAGTATGTACCCAATCCCTCAACTCCCTTTTATTCCTGAGTATGTACCCAGTCCTTCAACTCCTTTTTATTCATGAACAGAATACTCCTTTACTATAAAATATATAATTAATATTAATTTTATAAAGTCAATTTAAAACATTTTCACATTGTTATTAATTAATATAATTTTAAACAATATAATTATAAAAATTGTAAACTATCTAAATAAGTTTCTTACTCCTATACAGAAAAAGAAACCGTTAGAATTCCTAAATAATAAATAAAAATACATTAAGAAATATCAAGACTGCATATATACTAACCTGAAAACATATGAAAATCCAAATGTTCATGAATATATTAAGATTATGTTTGTTTGTACGGATTATAATCCTGAGATTATAATATATGAGATTATAATCTATGTGATTATAATTCCAAAACTATTAATCCTATGATTATAATCCGAATTATAATTATAATATCAAAACTATTAAGCCATTTTATAATCCGAGACTAATAGTACAAAGTCTAAATTTAAAAACAAACAAGACACTTATAATTAATAGTCTTATCTCAAGTATAAATTTTGTAAACAAACGTAGTATAAGCTACAAGATATCATCAATTTACTTTTTCAACTCAATTTCAGAAGTCCCAAATCAGCATAAGCTTCTACTCACTACAAAAGTAGATAAATGGAACTTGATTTGTCATTATTAACGTCGAGGACGACATCTTAAATAACATATCTTTATTAAAATTACGTCATTTCGGAGTTTTTTTTAAAAAAATAAGTAAGGTCGCGAGTGACATTTTTGTAAATAGAAGAAAAACAAGTGAAACTCTCTTTAATTATTATATTGTTTTTTAAAAAAATCTTCAAAACGACGTAGTTTTAATAAGGTATGTTATTTAAGAGGAGTGTGCTATTTAAGAGGTATGTTTTAGATCAGTCTTTATTAATGTTAACCCAAATTTGTTTCCGAATTTAACTACAAGCTGAAACCAATAAATTTCCTTAATTAGCAGAATCTCAACACATTATTCCAGTCGATTGTTGGTTCTCTGGTAAATTGTGGATGATATTCGGAACACCTACCACGATAGAATTACCAGTTACGGCAAGGAAACAATATCAATGGCATTGCCTAGCGGCCACGCTGCTTCAACTAGAGAATTCTGGTATTTAACTTGCTTCACCAATGTAATCTCTTGCAAAGGATCTAGAGCTGTTTAAGAAAAGCACAAACAGCCAGTTATGCTCTAGTCCTATAAAATGCCATATTGTACTTGCAGGAGAATGAAATGTGGATATAACTTACCAAAGCCATCTACAAGCAATGAGAACTGATATACAAGGTCCATGCATAAGAATGGAAGGTCATCTGACTTCACTTGGGGATAAATAGATTTGGCCTCCTTGAGGTTCGCCTTGCAAGCACGCGTAGCAGCATCTTCAAAATCCACTGGACGAACTTTGGCAACAGGCTTCTTTGGATCGATAAAACCAGCCTACATATTAGCAATGATATAGTCAGCAATGATATAGTCAGCAGAGATTTACAACCACTAGTTGGATAATTTTAACTATCATAAGTTCTCTTAAGCGTCAAACCAAGAATTGGGCGTATACCTCAGCAGCCTTGTCATAGAAAAATGAGGCAACAAACAGATTTTTCTGTCCAGCCCCACCTCCACCATTCCATACCCCACCGAATGTGCATTTCTTGTGGTTGCATGTTGCATTTACATTAAGAGCCTTTGTAACTACTACTCTGCATTTTAGCTTGCTCGAACCAGAAGGCGAATGGGATACTTTATAAACCGTTCCTCCATATGTGTAATATCCTAAAACCAGAAAGCAAAATTAATCCTTCTGGTATGTGTTCAGGAAACAAGATAAAGTAAAAAAAGAGTGCTTTTTTTAGTGGACATTCCAAACCCAAGTAGTTGTAGAATTACCGACAGTACTATTTCCTTGCAGACTTTACCTCCTTAAATTATGAACTTGTGATTCACAACAATTAAAAGAAATTAGGGGAAAAAAATAAATAAATCAAATTCGGAAGGCAGCTGCCCTGGAATCAACAATTCTATTCTGATTATGCATAAAAGAACCATCAAAGGCACACCCAGCTCTGAATATAATTAAGTAATTACATGCCTCTAATCTATGCAGTCATAAAAAAAGCCACCAACAACATGCCATTTTTGAGAAATTTACAAGTAACTATTGACTTGATGGCTGCAACTCTAGAATAAAAATTATAAAAAAAAAAATCATGTTTTAGTGCTGGGTAATGTATATAATTGGAAAAATAGGGAATTTTGTTCTTCCTCGTACTTTAAAGAATAGCAGATTTACAAAAAAATCTACCCCCTTCCATCTCTTAAGAAGAATCAGAGCATTAAATCTAACTCTAGCCTCTTCTCTGTCCTTGTTTTCTCCTCTTATTGCTTCTTATATGATGTAGGACAAGGTGGACAGAAGAAATAAAAGTGCGTATCTCCGCAGGAAATCGGTAGATAAACACACCAAAAAGCACAAAGATTTTCTCAAAACAGTAATACATTCAAGTCTGAAGAATAATGAGGCTTTCTTTAAACAAGAAATTTATGACTTAGCAACCAAGTAAAAACAACATCAAACTTAATGCAACCAAGAACTTAAACATACCATTATAGTCAGGCACAATGCATGGGCTTCCAGAGTCTGCAGTAATTTTAAGAATCTCAGCTCGAGCCGCCAATAGGCCATAGTGCAAGTAACTGGATACAAGATAAGGAAATCATATTAATGGAAGTAGAATATGATTATAATTCTATTGAAAACCAAAATTTAATTATTACATATACCTCAAACAAAGATATACTAATTAAGTAAAGCAAATATGAAACAAATGCAATGCTCAATCAACAAAACAAAATAAAGTAACGAAGAAATCATCAGTTTAAAATAAATTTATAATAAAAATGTGGAGAAATAAAGAAGAGAAAATGTTTTCTATTATATATACAATAGAGAGCTTAGAACTACAGTACATTTGAAAAGTAAATCAATCATCCCTTAATCATGCAATCTCCTTCTAATCATGCAATCCCCCAAATTATGTTGTTAGAATAATATCTAGAATTCTCTAGATTATCTACTAACACTCCCCCTCAAGCTGAAAGTCTTATATTATGACTTACAACTTGTTACAAAATATAATCACAAAAGTTTAAAAAGTTTAAACCAAACTTAAAAGGAAAATATTTGATCTCCAATACTCCCCCTCAAATTGAGGCCCTCTTCAATTTGCACAAATAGAATAAAAAGAAAGAAAAAAAATAATAATGTGTATGTCGAAAGTTGATTATCATCCTCAATACATAACTTCACATCTACTTTCCAAGAATATTATATGCAGACAATAACGGAGAACACTTGTCTCCAACAAAAAACGATGAAGGACTCCTTGCCTTCCTCAATAACAGAGGACTCTCAAGTCTCCTAACAAATCGAAGGACACACACACGCCTTCCTTAAACCTCTGGCCCCATGAAAATCCCTGCTCTCTAATGAACAACTCATTTACATATTTCAACACGAGAAATTAATTACGTTGGACATGTCGCCTTTTTGAAAATGAGAAAATAAAATACTCCTTCCGTCCCTATTTAAATGACCTTTTAGAGATGGACACAAGTATTAAGATAATGATTGGAAAGCATTAAATATAGTACTTAATTGTCTATAATACCTTTAAATCATTAATTTATCATAGCACAAGAGTTTAAAGTACCAAAAAAATAGGTAGAGTAATGAGGGATAATTTTGAAAAAATCGTCATTAATTCTCCTAGATTTGAACAAACGTCAATTAATTAGAGACAAATAAAAAACTCTAAAACGTCATTTAAATAAGGACGGCGGGAGTATATATATATAAAAACTCAAACTCCAACAAAAAAAACCAAAACTGAACCCTAACCACCTAATTTTTTTTTAAGATAAAGTTAAACAATAAAAAGAAACGATACCCGCCAGCTATGTGCCGGCGGCGGCTGAAGCAAAACCTTTTGATTTGATTGCCAAGATCAACGAAGTTTTGATACCATGTGGAGAAAAAAAGAAGGGAAGATGTTTTCTATTATATATATAATAAAGAGCTTAGAACTGTAGTACATTTGGAAAGTAAATCAATCATCCCTTAATCATGTAATCTCCTTTTAATCATGCAATCCCCCAAATTTTGCTATTAGAATAATATCTTAGAATTATCTAGATTATCTACTAAAAAAAATTTAGGTAAAAAATTCATCAAAGAGGAGAGAGGAACCTGTGAACATAAAGGTAATATTTAGTTCCCTTGAGATACATTTCCTTCACATATGAATCTTCTCCAGCTGTTACCTTTGGAGCCTTGGCAGCATCACTCTCGGAGATAGTGTATGCCATTTGTACAGATCCACCTCCAAGATCAACCACTCCAACAGTATCTGAATACAATTTTCCTAAGCGTTCTAATAAATAATTTATAGTCACCTGCACAAGCACAAATAGAAAGTCCCAAGAAATTCCATTAGTACATTGCTAACAAACTGATGTTTCAAGTTATCTAATTTTCTTTTAGCAACTTGTATTTCTTTAGCTTTCATTACTTCCTAAAAGGCTAAACCTGCCCACACTAATTAATATGCCATTCAGCCCAAACACATTCTTAAAGCTTTGTCTATGATCCACTTCCTTTTTCCATAAGCAAATAAATAGAGTACCCAAGTGAAGGCAATGCATACAATTAATCTACAAAAAAAATAAAAAATTAAAGAGAATAAAAGAAAACCTCACACCATTAAAAATAAATATTGAAGATCTGCTTGGCTGCATGTAGTAAATGAAGTAAATCATACAAAGCAAAGCCTCACATCATTATAACCACCGAAGCCTTGTTCCAGAATTTCACCCATACTTGTAATATGTAACTTGGGCACAATAATCCTTATTGTCAATCATTTTTATTTTCCGACTCTTGGCTCAACATGACATTGGCACTTCAGGGAAAGGAATCACATCATTCTTAGATGCACATAAACATGAAAATAAGATAACCTACCCACTGATAAGCACCCTCCTGTGATCCATCAAGAACAGTCACCCACTCGGACTTCGATTTGAGCTTGCTGTTATCCTTGAGATAATCCCTAACCTTTGAAAGGAAATTCAAAGCCATAATCATGAAACAAAAGCAAAAGGGAAACAAAGTAGAGTTTGATATTAGCACCCAACCAATAAACTATGGTTTACCGCTTGCAAAATTCTGTCAGATGCATCACCTTCCAGTTGCCTTAAACCTGCAGTCGCCTGAGTAGACAGACAACAAGTACCAATTAAAGTTTCAAAAAAAACATCAAGCTAGAATGAGATACTAATACATGGAACTTTTGTAGCCATACAAATCACTGACCCCAACTCTGACGGCTGTTTTGGGACGCAACTCTTGTGGAACTGCAGCCTCGGCTTTCTCTAGAAGGGGCTGCAGAGAACGTGCTGCAGCCTTTGGATCCTTTGCATACGCACTCAAACCTGGTTTTAGCTATAATACAAAAGAAAAGAGAGAGTAATGATAATAAATATATCAAAAGGATGATAAGGTATATAAACAACACTCGCTAGTATACAAAGTAGCCAAAGTGCAACTTATTGTCCTTAAAAATGTATCATTCTAACTACAAACTTGAGCTTAAATCTTGTATTAGACATGTTTTAGAAATGCACTTTGTTAATTTAAAATTTGACTCAGCTTTTAGAGCTTTCCTAAACCATGCAACAACCACAACTGACATATGTAACAACTCAAAGAAGGAAAGAAAAAAAAAATGTAAAACAGACTCATTACTCAAATCGTAAAATTTGAAACGTACAATTATCACATTTTAAGAGACTAGCAATGAACTAATACTACCTCTTGAAACAGAAGACGAGGTCTAAAATTAAATTAGCACAGCTGCATATTACATGCTCCCTCCGTCCCAATATTAAAGTACAATTCAAAACCAATGTAGCAATTACAAATAGTGATCCATCATTTTGATCACATCCTTACGTTGTGTTAAACTAGCCTATAGGGATGGCATTTAAATTGAAACCGATCTAAAATCAGTTGAACCGTATTGAACCAATCATTTTATCCAAACCGTTGACCTCGCCAATGAATTTTTTAGTGTAAAAAATTTTAAACCGGGACCGGTTCGATTTTGGTATTTTCCTCTGACCCGGCGTTACACCACACTGCCTCTTGAACTGGCGGTGCACCTATCCTTCTTGTTTAAAAGGTTTTGGTATTTTTCTTTGAATCGCTGGCGCACCGCACCGCTTATTGAATAGGCAGTGCACCGGTCGTTGAACCCCGTTCTATATCTACTTGTTTTAAAAATAAGCAGCATATGCAAAATCTCTTACAAGATTTGAACTTGTTTACTACAAAATACAGCTAAGCCACCTTGGCACATATGTAGAAGTTTTATAATATAATTTATTAATAATATAATCAGTTCTTTTACTAAAACTAAAATAAGAAAATCAAAGCAACTAACATTGTATAATAAATATTTCTAACAAACAAAGTTAATTATTTTTTTAATATACAATCTCTAGTTTTATTTTAATTATATCTGTATATTTCAAACTATTATTATGTTTATATGGTATTATATAGAGTTACTCAAATGTATATTTTTGTTATTTTTATTTTTGCATATCAAAATTTAATTTATGAATATTATAATAATGTTAAAATTATAACAATGTTATCTTAATTCTAATTGAACATATATTCTTGTATTACTTGTTAATATTTCTTGAGCTATTTTAATGAATGTTATTACAATGTGTGTTGTAAAAATATTAAATTGATTTAATAAAATTTAAGTCAACATGGGTGTAAAAATATTAAACTAATTTACTTGTTAATTATACATATTTAAGGAACCTTTTTCTTAATTTTTAATTTTTGAACCATGCAAGTAGGTGCGATTCAAAATATAAACTAGACTATACAGTTTTGGTATAAAAATCTTGAACCGTTGTCGGTGTGGTGCGGTTAAGAGTTTTTAAGACCAGTGTGATTCCAAATCACTGAAAAACTGAAACTGCACCGCACTATTGCCATCCCTAGTAGCCTAACATCACGTGCCAAGCACGGGTTTGTTTTCTAAAATTTAAATTATTGTTGGTAAAAGTTCAATACTTTTAAGATTAGTAATAATAGGGCAATATGGCCATACACAGCAGTGTACATTTTATTTGTGCAGTCCACCAAAACTACGTCGTTTTAACATATTTGTTTTATAAAAAAAACAGAATTCCTCCTCCCAAATCAAAAATAAAAAACAAATCTGCCAAAAGGACGTAGTTTTGGGAGACTGTGCACAAATAAAACATACACAACTGTTTATGGTCATTATTCCCATAATAATAATAGACTAAAATATTTCACTTATTACAAGTGCTATTTATAAAATTTGCATACATAATTCATTGTGAAAGTTTGTATTAGTGTAGTGAAATTTGTTCTTTGTACATTACTCCAATAAAAAATTTAATCTATTTTAGATACTAAGTAAGATAATATATGTTATTTATATTATTTTATTTAAGGTAAAAAAATTGAATGAATGTAATTATATTTGATAAGAAGCTAAAAAGATAATAAATAAATTAGTGATTCAATTAATAATTCAATAAAGTAAAGTTTATAACAAAGAAATTGGATATTATTTCATTATTATAATTGATAAGGATTTTTTTTACCTTTTATTTTCATTAATTTATTGTGTTTAAGTAAGTTTTTAGGATAAAAAAATTGTATTCATGTTATAAATTAAATTTCATCTAATTGTATTGGGTAGGGACTTTTTTTGTGTGTGAAGTTGGAGTTTTATTTATAGTCAAATTCTAAACCATAGTGTTTTATATATGTTTCCACTCTTATTTTGTTAAGGTAAGGTTAAAGCAGGTAGATAATTGATCTTATTTTGTGAGGGTAAGGTTAAATCTGGTAGATAATTTGATTAACCTAAAAGTAGCTCCAAGATTCCTAGATAAAATGTAAGGCTTTTAACCTACCTTAAATAAATAAAATGAAAAAGCCTTCCTTAAATAAATAAAACGGATCCGGTTACCATAAAATTAACTTCATGATAAGTCGATCAATTGACCAATACATTGCTGACACGCAGAGAAATCACTGATACTGTATTGACAAATTGACCAAAGATCACTTCATGATAACCACTCCCACATAAAACACTCAAATGATCGGGCACTATATCTAATACAAAAGATACATTTTTAATAGGAAACTGATATTTCTACATCACTTTTTACATTTACATAAGTATGACCCTTATATTAGTTAATAAAAATTCGACACATCAGCTAATATGTAGATCATACGTGTGGAAATATTAAAAAATGATGTGTAAATATCAATTTCCTTTTTAATACTTATCATTAATATCTAGCTTGGATAATTTGCTGAGTGGCGGACCAACTCGGTTACAGAAATCCATAGAAATCGGTTGTTATAGACACTATTCCAGCAACCAACTTGTCAGCCGTAGATCAATTAGATGTGAAAAAATATATTGTCAGCCGCTAACAACATGTAGCGACCCAAACAACATACTATAGCGGTTTCTATTTTAATAAAAGTCAAATTAACTTGCTAATGTGGGCCCATATTGTCAGATAGAAAGATATAAAATGAATTTATTTTTTTTATATACCAACAACCGCTACAGCTTATAGCGGCTTGATCTTAATATTTTTTTTATAACGTAGGCCCATTTTTGAGAAATAGAATGATAAAAAGGGAAAATTTTTTTATATATACCAACCGCTACAACTTGTAGCGGCTTGGTCATAATTTTTTTTGTGTGTGTCATCCGTTGTCCCACTTTGTTGGTAATAGTGTTATTACTTGTCTTTTTATTACTAATACTAATATTAATTACATGAGAATTAAAAAGGCAAAAAAGGCAATTAATACTAAATATTATCTTTCTATCTTTCAATTTTCTTACAACGGAAGTCATTAAAAAAAAAAACCAAGCCGCTACATTTTGTAGCGGTTGGTAATAGTGTTATTACATGCCTTTTTTATTACTAAAGACAACACTAAAGGCATTAAAAAAAATCAAGCCGCTACATCTTGTAGCGGTTGGTAATAGTGTTATTACTTGCCTTTTTATTACTAATACTAATATTAATTAAATGAGAATTAAAAAGGCAATTAATATTAATATTAGTACTAAAAAGACAATTAATATTAGTATTACTAATAAGAAGGCAATAAATATTAGTAATAGTAATAAAAAGGCAATTAATATTAATACTAAAAAGGCAATTAATAATATTAATACGAAAAAGGCAATTACTAATATTACCAAAAAGGCAATTAATATTAGTATTAGTAATAAAAAGGCAATTAATATTAGTAATAGTAATAAAAAGTCAATTACTAATATTATTACTAAAAAGGCAATTACTAATATTACTAAAAAGGTAATTAATATTAGTATTAGTAATAAAAAGACAATTAGTATTAGTAATATTAGTAATAAAAAAGGCAAGTAATAACACTATTACCAACCGCTACAAGATGTAGCGGTATGGTTTTTTTTTTAATGACTTCCGTTGTAAGAAAATTGAGAGATAGAAAGATAATATTGTAATATTAATTGCCTTTTTCGCCTTTTTAATTTTCATTTAATTAATGTTAGTATTAGTAATAACACTATTATCAACAAAGTGGGACAACGGATGACACAAAAAAAAAATTATGACCAAGCTGTAGCGGTTGGTATATAAAAAAATGAATTCCCTTTTTATCATTCTATTTCTCAAAAATGGGTCCACGTATATATATATATATATATATATATATATATATATATATATATATATATATATATATTAAGACCAAGCCGCTACAAGCTGTAGCGGTTGGTATATAAAAAAAATAAATTCATTTTATATCTTTATATCTCACAATATGAGCCCACATTAGCAAGTTAATTTGACTTTTATTAAAATAGAAGCCGAGTATGTTGTTTGGGCCGCTACTGTTGTAGCGGCTGACAATATATTTTTTCTCATTTCAACCTTCCATTTAATTGATCTACGGCTGACAAGTTGGTTGCTGGAATAGTGTATATAGCAACGGGTTGCTATGGATGAGAACATATATATATATATATATATATATATATATATATATATATATATATATATATACGGAGAGGATCTAAAGCGGACCAAATAAGCGGACCAAAGAACGGACCAAGGCAAAAACACGCGGGTTTCAGGGTCCGGATCGGACCAACCCGTGGGTTGACCCTGAAACCCGCGTGCTTTTGCCTTGGTCCGTTCTTTGGTCCGCTTTAGATCCTCTCCGTATATATATATATATATATATATATATAT
Source organism: Panax notoginseng (assembly GCA_016801055.1). Taxonomy (NCBI): domain Eukaryota; kingdom Viridiplantae; phylum Streptophyta; class Magnoliopsida; order Apiales; family Araliaceae; genus Panax; species Panax notoginseng. The sequence continues at coordinate 136,693,092 of CM029012.1, read as the reverse complement.
ATATAGGGGTTCCATCCACAACAACCCCTTTTTTGGCTTGTTATAATTTTTTTTTTTGCTCCAGTTGCTACAACTACAAGCCAAAAAAGGAGTCGCTCCACAGCAACCGGTTGCTGTGGATGGAATCTCATATATATATATATATATATATATATATATATATATACTAATCGGTTGATAATGATATATTGAAGGGGCAAAGGGTCAAAAATGCCCCTGACTTTTACCGCGATGTCTACCGAGCACCCTATACTTTTTTTTTGTCCAAAAGTACCCTTAACGTTACATTTTTTGGGCCGCCCGTGCCCCTGCCGTTAACAGAAGACAAACGGGGTTAAAATGTGATGACGTGACATACACATGGAGGCTTAAATATAAAACATATTCTAAACAAAACAATATATATCATTTAATCAAAACAAAAAATACTAAAATTCAAAATAAAAAAAGCGTAACATATTTACATCATTTAATCAAAATACTAAAATTCAAAACATAACATATTTTAGTATATATTTAAAATAAGTTGTATATATTTTAGTATAAATTTAATATATGAATTAGTATATGCTATAAAAATATATCAATTAGTATATAACGTTAATAATTTTATAACATACTAAAATATATCAATTAGTATATGTTATAAAAATATTAACGTTAATATTTTTAGTAAAATTACTAAAATATAATACTAAATATATAACACTAATACTAAAATTTTATATCAATTAGTATTAACGTTATAAAAATATTAACGTTATATATTTTAGTATATATTTTAGTATGTTATATATTTATTAACGTTATATATTTTAGTATATATATATTTATTAACGTTATATATTTTAGTATATATTTTAGTATATGTTATAAAAATATATTTTAGTATATATTTTAGTATGTTCTATATTTATTAATGTTATATATTTTAGTATGTTATATATTTATTAACGTTATATATTTTAGTATATGTTATAAAAATATATCAATTAGTATATGTTATAAAAATATATCAATTAGTATATAACGTTAATATTTTTATAACCTACTAAAATATATCAATTAGTATATATTATAAAAATATTAACGTTAATATTTTTAGTAAAATTACTAAAATATAATACTAAATATATAACGCTAATACTAAAATTTTATATAATGCTTATTTTAAATATATACTAAAATATTTTATGTTTTAAATTTTAGTATTTTGATTAAATGATGTAAGTATGTTATACAATTTATTTTATTTAATTAGTTGTTTTGATTAGTTAACAAAATAATTTAAATTTTATTATTTTGATTAAATGATGTAAATATGTTATGCTTTTTTTTATTTTTTATTTTAGTATTTTTTATTTTGATTAAATGATATATATTGTTTTATTTAGAATATGTTTTATATTTAAGCCTCCATGTGTCTGCCACGTCATCAAATTTTAACTCGTCTGTCTTCTGTTAACGGCAGGGGCACGGGCGGCCCAAAAAATGTAACGTTAAGGGTACTTTTGGACAAAAAAATGTATAAGGTGCTCGGTAGACATCGCGGTAAAAGTCAGAGGCATTTTTGACCATTTGCCCTATATTGAAGTCAACATTTTTGAGTAATCATTTCTATACCAAGGTTTTGCATAAAGTTTAAATACAAGTGTAGTGTGCAAGTGGGAAAAGCTTAAAATACACTATTGAATAAATACCGTTTGCGCCAGTGTAAATTAGATTTAAATTAATAAATGCTTGGGAAAATTGGGAATTCACCTGTACGAAAAGCTCAAGATCATTGCCAATGGGAACAAGATCCAAGTTCTTGTCAAAGTGGAAGACATGAACTCTGCTACCAGAACTGCCGGCATCGAAAATGACGGCGTACTTATCACCCCGACCGGCGTCGAGAGCCATTTTCCGGTGGGAAAACACAGAGACCTCAATGGCACCGGAGGCCGAAGGCATAAGGAATAGAACAAACGAAATTACAAGGAGACGGACAGAAATCACCAGAATTTGGTTGGAAACGGAAGCATTCTGCCGATTCCGCTTCATAATTTTTTGTTGGTCCGGTACCGGCGGAGGATACTGGATTGGCTCCTCGAAGAGCTCGTACCGGATCTGGCCGTTTTCGGCAGCGTCGGCGGCAGGATGGAGTCAGTAAATCAATAACCAGCGCGGCTAAAAGAGGGAAATGCAGGAGTTTGCTGCCATTGCTATGAGGATCCAAAGAATTTATGAGTTGTTAAGTGAAAAAGGAGTGACGGACTTTTCTATAAGGTGGGAACTCTTATCCCTATATTATTATATTCTCCCTCCATCACATATTCTGATATTCACATCATGACCGTGCAATTCAAAAAAACACATAAAATATGATTTAAGGCGCACAATCATGTATATATATATAACAAAATACAACTAATTTTGAATTTCTCGCTCACTCTAATAAATCATCTAGCTCGTCTAAAGTTTGGGATAAATCACTGTCCATATAGTGCCGGAAGTACGGGACACAGCTACTATATATATATATATATATATATATATATATATATATATATATTCCATTTCAAGGGCTCACCTCCTTATTTTACATAACATGTTCACCCCTTTAGCGACGGATCGGGCAACGGTTCTGTTCGTCGTTATATTAGAGAACGGTCGTTTTAACTTTAAGTGACGGATAACATAGAGCGATAGACCGAATCTATAGTAACGGACTGAACCTTCGCCCGGTCCATCGCTAAAGGGAGTATGCAAGGTATGTAGAATCAAAGGATATGCCCTTGATCCTTTCCGTGTATATGTATGAATAATGATTCATATGACATCAATCCATGAGATAGTCTTTCAATCCTTTCATGGACTATCTCATGAACTATAATATTAAATTATTATATTATATTTAATGAATTATAGTCCACCAATCATTCTTTCACACTTCCATTTAAATATATTATAAATTATAGTCCACCAAAATCAGATTCCTTGATATAGTCCTTTGGATCTACCAAAAAATCTCTTAGTCTATATTTAGTCTAGTTGCTGGAGAGAGAGCATGAATCCTAGACTATATTTAGTCTAAAATTGATGTAGCTCCAGCCTGCTGGAGATGACCTAACATGTTTTTGATATGAATAAAAAATGAACATACATCATCTTTATCGTTCAATATAGAAACTAATGAACAAAATTATAACTAAAAATTTTATGCTGAAAATAGTATTGTTATCCGTATTAGACCATATATTATCTCATGCACATATACTGTGTTACTAACATTTATCTTGTATTCTTAACCATTTGTAACTACATTATCACTTTCTATTGTACTTATTTGTTGTAACAATATTAGGGTGATCATCCTCATATATTTAACACCACCCATTATGGGGTGTGTGTGTTCTACAAATCTTCTAAATTAACTTGGTATTAAAGCTACTTGATTAATCTCTTCTTTTTTCTTCTTTTTTTCAATCCAATGGCTTCCTCTAGTCTTCCATCTTCCTCTTCTTCCACTCAAGCCCATAAATTTTCTTCTTCTTCTTTAACTATTCTTATACCCTCTGATTCCTCCTCTTTCATTCAAACATGACATAACCTGGCTCTCAAACTTCGAGATAACAACTATCTACTATGGTGCACCCAAGTTGTCCCCTATCTCAAAGGCATTAAGTTATTCAAATTCCTTGATGGTTCATTTCCTTGCCCTCCGTCCAAAGTCCAAATTGACAACGAAAAGTTTCCAAATATAGATTACCAAACATAGCTAGATCAAGATAATCTTCTATTAAGTCTTCTTATCTCATTCCTCCATGAAACTGTCATTCCCATTGTCATTGGTCTTGAAACTTCTGGCCAAATATGGACAACACTTGAATCTACTTTTGCATCTACTTCTACATCTCGTGTTCTCCGTCTTGATATTGAACTCAGTCGTTCTTAAGGTGCAACCAAAATTGTTATCTCTTTTCTCAATTGTCTCAAAACAACGAAAGATGAATTAGTTGTAATAGGACGACCCGTAACTACTGCGGAATTTAATGTTCATGTTATGAATGGTCTCAAATCGGAGTTTAAATCTCTTGTCACTGCCCTCTCTACTAAAGTTGAATCCACTCCATTTCCTACGCTCCGTGGTCTTTGTGTTAATGTGGAATCACGTCAGAATCTCAACTGTGTTGTTCCATTCGCCACCTTTATGTTTTGAGGAGAGGCAGATCACTAGTGGGAATTAGTGAAGCGCACACATCACTCAACACTCGAAATGCCTTGGGCAGAGTTTCAAGAGTTGTTTAATGACAAGTATTTTCTGGAAAGCATTCGCCACATGAAGGAAGTGGAATTTATTAAATTAGAACAAAATGATATGAATGTCTTGCAGTACGAGGCCAAGTTTGTTGAGTTATCCCGATTTACGCCCCACTTGGTGGATAATGAAGAACACATGAACCGAATGTTATTACGAGGTTTAAAATTTGAGATTCATTAACATATTATTTCTCATAAACTTCGTTTATATTCAGATATCGTGGATATGGCTCAATTGGTGGAACGAGAGAAAGAATCATTGCAACCAAAAGACAACAACCGACAACACGATAATAGTCGTACCAGTGGCAACAATCATTGGAACAATGAGAACCAGCGTGGAGGAAATCACCATGCCAGAAATGGTAACCACTTCGATGGTAATCTTGGCCTAGATAATAGAAAAAGTGAGTCGAGTGGAAACAACTTCAAAAATAGGAGATTCAATAATGACCATGGGAAGGTACCAGCATTAGCACCAACAACAACACCAGTTTTGAGGGGAGAAGAACGACCACCAGTTCGATGTTTCAGATGCGGACAGGAGGGACACATTAGTCCAAACTGTACATAACAACCCACTGTGTGTTTCAGTTGTGGAAAGGAAGGCCACATAGCTAGATTTTGTCCTGTAACAAAGTCAAGTCCAGCAGTAATGGTGACACCAAAGGCTGTTAAGGACAAGTTAAAATCGGTGGTTCACGGCAGAGCTTTTTTTGTAACCTCCCAAAAGGCGTGAAAATCAGATGAAGTCATAGCCGGTTAGTTAATTATAAACTCTCGAGAACTTTATACCTTATTAGATACCGATTCTACCCACTATTTTATTTCACCTACTTTTACTCAACGTTTGGACTCAACTCATGAGAAATTAGACTTTGACTTATCTGTTGAAACTCCGTTAGGAGAAACCTTCATTACATCTGTCAGGAATAAGCATGTGAATGATATTCCTATTTATATATGATTTGATTATGATATGTATGAATGAATATGCAAGTATGCTTGCATTAAGAAAAGCTGTAAAGTTCTTTGATAGATAATAGGAACATATGTACAAGGACTTAGAATGAATTGATCAAATATGTTAGGTTGATCCTACATAAGCAAAAACAGCTTTGTAAAGTCCTTAAGAAGAATTAATGTACAAGGACTATAAATATAGAAAGATCAATCTTGTTAGGTTGATCATACAATGTAATAGATAGGCTAGTCTGATCGTCGAGCATTGCACCAAGAAATCGTAGTCTGCCATAAGAGTCAAGGAAAACTCAAGAACTAGCAAGGCGGAATCGTAGTCTGCAAGATAGTAGATCTCGGAGTTCGTAGACTACCAAGAGAGACGAGAAAGGATCGTAGTGTGTCGAGAAGAACTTCCTCGGAGCCGTAATCTACTGAGAAAGTAATGTTCAGAATCGTAGAGACAGCCTGTCTAAGTGCCGACCGAGCATCTGCCGAAGCCAAGTCAAGAATCGTAGACCACACTCGGAGTCATAGAGTCTACTGATCATATCAGAGGCAGAGATCGTAGTCAAGCAAGATCAGATGAAGACAACTAGCATAAAGATAGAAATCATAGAGTGTCAAGATCTGATCTCAGAATCGTAGTGTCTGCAGAACCAAAGCTAAATCGTAGAGTATAGAACTAAGGCTCCAACAGAAATGCTCACAACGCCAAAGCAGAATCGTAGAGTAAAAACGATTCTCAACAAATGAGCACTCCCAGAATATCCAAAGTATGAAGCCTCTGGTCCGAGTTGCAAAGATACATTCCACCTGAAGGAAACCAGAGAGCACTCAACGAATGGTATACGAGCTAATAGAAGATCTAAGCACCGACCCAATCAACATCCAGATTGAGTTGTAAAGTCATTCAAGTTGAAGTCTTCCACAAGTTGATCAGAAGAAGACTTCAGTAACTAATTAAGGAAAGTCAGCAAGTGCAGTAGCTGTCAAGTAAACAGAAGACAACGATCTTGGAAATAACTAGGATGGTAGTGTTTGCCAAATAAAGAAGGAACTGATGAAGTGTACACAGAGATACTGGTCAGCTTATGAAGAACAAGGCTAAAGTGATTAAGCATTGGGTCAGTCCATTGATGATAAGTGAACGGGAGATCACAAGGAGAAAGCGAGCTGGGCATGCCACAAATCTGAAGTGTCTTGCTATTCAGAAGAGGCCAGAACAAGGAGTCAAGTTATCAGTTCCTGAGATCAGTCAAGGCAAACAGAAATGTTGAAGCACTGCACAAGAGAAGAAAGAGGTGTTCTACATTGAGGATCCAATGAACATTCTTCAGGATCGTAGTGTTGTCTCAACTTGTCGATGAGCAACATTCAACAAGACACTACGATCAGGTCCAAGAAGATATGTATCAGAATCGTAGAGTTCGGTCATCTGAAGAGCGAAACATTGGCAACGGTTCAATCTGCAGATTGATATTCCAATATAGCTTATTGAGAGCATCAATGCAAAAGGACAACCTCTGATCGAGAAATCAGAAGGAGGAAATAAAGTTGACTACCTGCCCAAGACATCAAAGTGACATCTCTGACGGGGCAGCTGGAATAGTAGACTGCAGTGTCAGAAAGTCATAAAGGAGCTGTCATGTCACATCTGCAGTCTACCTCAAATAACTCGAGATCTGCGAAGCCATTCAAACAGTTCCCAACGGCTACATTATAACGGGAAGGTTGTGAAGGAGTATAAATCAACAAGATCTTCAAAGATCAATAGCTGCTGAAGTTGCTCAGTTGCAGAATCTTTGAGTTATTGGAATGCTATTGTTGACTCTACGAGTTCCACCAGAGCTTAACAGAACAAGTCTTAGTGACAGTGAGACTACGAAGGTGGAAGTGAAGTAGCTTTAAAGAAGCACTTGAACAGACTAAAGCTTCACTCAACAAAGATGAGAATGCCACTGAAGATGGCAGATAAGCTAAGAAACGAGAAAGAAAAGAAGATAGCATTCAAAAAAGTGACAGAGCATAAAGAAGATCCAGAAAGCCACTCTACGAATCACCATGAACCTAAAGCTGAACCAGAACAAGTGCTAAACCATGTCTACCAACCAGTTAAGAAGGGTTCAGGGAATGCTAAGTACTAGACAAAGTCTACCAAAAGCTTTAACACTTAGCAGATCCAAATGGTGATGGTGCATAGCATACAACAGATGAAGATAAGCATAACAGAGTGAAGACTCAAAGCAGAATGCCAAGAGGACTACGCCAAGATGCTAAGTGCAGAAGATGTTCGAGCTTAAAGACATCTTAGCAGCAAGGCACCACCACCACCACCACCACCACCAACAACAATAAGTAGCCAAGGCTTGGGGGTCCTTGTCCGGAGGGACTAAATGAAGTTCCAAGCATGTTGGGCTTGAAGAGTTCCTAAGGAACTAGAGAAGTTCTAAGGCTGCTGACCTTAAAGAGTTCTTAGTGAACTGAAGTTCCAAGGCTGCTGGCCTTGAAGGAATCTTAGTGATTCAGGGTGCTGCCCTTCCTTAGTAGAAATCCTGCTAGTTGAAAGCAGAAGAGTGGATTAGAAGCTTGAGCCTCTGAACCATTTAAAATCCCTTGTGTCATTTTTTTTATGTCATTTACATTATGTACCTAACTGCTATAACTTCTATGTATGTATTAACTGCTTACAACTTAACTAACTCTAAGAACAATGTATGTAAGATCATGAATATATCAATGAATGAGATCTTTTATGTGACGCCCCCAAAATTAGGTATACATCACCCATCTTGAGTCGCCAGATACATGATACAGAATTTAAATACAACTTAATAATACAACTGTGGTGTACAATACGACAAAACATAAACTGTGAGTTTGAATACAAATATTGTCTTCTAGAGAGTATCCATACTCAAAAGGAGTCCTCATTACATTTATTATCACACTATTACATAGAATAGTGAGGACTACTAATGCTATCATCTGGTCCGTCACTCCGTTTCCTGACTCGTCCCAACTATATTCTCATTTCCTGAAGAGAACAGTGAAAGAAAGGGTGAGCTCAACTAGTCCAGTAAGAAATATTATGACTAAGATAATGAAGAATAAATTATCATTAGTCTTCAACAATGTTAAACTGATAAAATACAATAGACATCAAGTTTAACTACAGCGGGACCAGCAATCCATTAAAAGAGTCAAGTAGAGAATAAAATCTACTATCTTTTATGATTTAAAAGGTTTTTCATGACTTTTATCGTTGGGACTCAGCTTAATAAATAATCCACATCATCGAATCACCCCTACACTACGGCCAAGGATATTCTTTAGTATCACGACCACGAATTATCCATGCACTACGACTAAAGATAATCATGTTTTCATCAACGGTCCTGATCATGCCATAAAATAATTCATCTTTGCACTACGGCCAAAGAGAATTCATAGCCATAATCATACCAAAAACTGTCCATCAATGCACTACGGGCCAATGAGGACTTTTTTCACATCATTTGTAACATTACGGTTATGATTATACCGAATAATCCCTGGTCATAATCATACCAAGTCCATCTATGCACTACAGGCCACAGATGACTTTCAACATAATATAAGCATGAGGATGATGACAATGATATAAGAATTCAATAAAGCAAGTTCAAGAATTAATTTATCTAGGAACTGATAACGTCCAAATTGTCAACATGATACTGCTTTGTAGAGTAAAATTCAAGAATGCTCAGAAGAATATTTCTATGAAAAGATACTAGATGAAGCGCAAATATCAAGGATATTCCACTAATTTCATGGAGTATAGAAGTCAAAGTTTTAATCAACTGAGTATAATAAAGAATGGAATAACAAAAGAAATCATCATGCATGCGATAGACCGCACAGGCAGGTTATTCCAACAAAATAATAAAGAATGGAACCAGGTCCGGCGTAAAACGCACAGACAGGATATTCCGACAGAATAATAAATAATGGAACTAGGTCCGGCGTAAAACGCACAGACATGATATTTCGACAGAATAATAAATAATAGAACCAAGTCCGGCGTAAACGCATAGACAGGATATTCCGACAGAATAATAGAAGAATTTCACCATGTATGCGGTACTTCACATAAATAGGTTATTCCAACATAATAATAAAAAATGGAATAACAAAAGAATTTCACCAAGTATAGGGTAGTCCGCGTATACAGGTTATTCCAACAGAATAATAAAGAATGGAATAACAAAAGTTCCCTTCATGAATACAAAAGAAATAATATCCCTTACGGGTACAACAAATAATATCTCTTACCGTAAAAAAAACTTGATATCGGAGTAGTGAAGTAGCAGAATACTTTTCTTATCTCTCTCTATAATTTCTCTCACTAGAGTTTCAGTGAATTCGTAAGAAAATAATTAAGGAATGAGCTTCTATTTATAGAAAAATGGACTGCATAGTAACTAACTCATGAACGGTCTAGATTGATTTACTTTAATCTGACGGTTCATATTTAAAGCAAAATCTTTTAAATAAAATATAATATATTCTATTTATAATCTAATAAAACGAATAACTTTATAAAAGATTTTATTATGCAAACACTATGCAGGCACTATGCAAATACTATGCATAATAAAATATAATATATTCTAATTATTGTCTAATAAAACAGATAACTTTATAAAAGTATTCTGTTTTATATAAAAAGATTTTACTATTAGCCTAATAAAACGAATAACTTTATAAAGTATTCTGTTTTATATAAAAAGTTTTTCTGTTTTATTACATTAATAATATCAATAAAACAAAACTGAGTGACTTATCACGTAAGCCTCAATAATCAATACCGTATGCTACTATGCAACCACACGTATTACTGTACTTTTAATACCGAGTAATTCAACAGTATTAACGGTAAAACTTTCGTCGTTATTTTCATAAAAATATTTTTGTCGTTTTCTCAATCCGACAATAATTCCGTTGTGGGGTCCACCAATGATTGTATCGTCGTACGAATATTTTCCGACAAAAATAATATTCCCCAACCAATCGAATATAATATAACAACTTGCATACTTTGTAAAATTTATAAATACTACCCACAACTATAACATTATCTCAAATTCACACCATAATAATTAAAAAAATATTTCGAAAAAATTAAATCTTTATTCATAAAATCTGGGATTTCACAATCTCTCCTCCTTATGAAATTTCGCCCATGAAATTTACGTACGTACCTGGTATGCCGAACAGATGAGGACACTTCGTCAGATTCTAACTCTTGAGGTATAACCTTTGAATGTTGAATACATTCCAGAATTTTAACAGGTACATCTTCATACGTTAAATTATCCGCTATCTCGTCCGCTTCTAAATCAATAATGTGGTTCGAGTCGTCCACATATTTACGTAACATCAATACGTTAAAAATGTTATGAACACGCGACATACTTGGTGGTAAAACGAGTCTATAAGCCACAGTTCCTACTCGATCGAGAATTTCAAATGGGTCAATTAAATCGAGGGTTAAAATTTCCTCTCTTCATCGATTCTTGCTTCTAGAATAATGTCATCTTGAACCTTCTTCTTCACATTCATCAGCTCTGAGTATGTAGCTTGAGCGGCTTTAAATTTATCGATTAAAGTCGATTCTAATCGTATATTCGTTATCTTCATGTGGGTCCCTAGAGTCTTTAACTCTATCTTCATCATTTGTAAGTTATACGAAATGAGTCTTTGTGTTAACAACATCTCACTCACATACGATCTTCTACTCAACGCATCAGCTACCACTTTCGCACTTCCACGATGATATTGAATGGTACGATCGTAATCTTCAACAGCTCTAGCCAACGTCTTTGGCACATAATACGTTCGTTTTAGTTGAAGAAATATTTAAGGGTTTAAGAAATGGGTTTTGTACTGGGGTCAATACAAAATTCGATTTCACGCTCTGGGGTAGGCTAAGAAGTCTTCAAGAATACGTCAGAAACTTTATTAATAATAGAAATATCGTTCAAAACTGTGACCCTCATCCAAGACTTGGATAGAACGTCACATTGATACCTATCAACTTGCCATCGTCATTCACGACATCGCCTACAGAAAGTCTGGCTTCGGTGCACTCCACACAAGGAAGTCAACAACGAAAGGATCAGGGCTCTTTACTTATGGCTTGATATGACAATGATTGACTTTAGTGGTTTGGTTACTTTGAATTCGCATAACAGTTTGGTTAGGAGTATAAAAGCTAACAACCTTACGAAAAGCATGATGAGTAGTTAACCAATCGATTCCTAAAATCACATCAAAGGTAAGTATTTTCAAAGAGATACGATCGACAGGTAACGTAAAAGTGTTGATTTGAATCAAACAAAATTTATAAATAGTGGAGGTAACGAAGGTTTCTCCCCACAGAATTTCAACAGATAAATCAAAGTCTAACTTCTCCGGAGTTAACTTTAAACATTGAACACAACTAGGTGAAATAAAAGAGTGAGTAGAACCGATATTTAACACGGTATAGACTTCACAAGAGTTTATGACTAACATACCCGTGATAATTTTATTTAGGTTCCTTGTCACGAAAAAAAACGCTCTCTCTTAAACTACCGGCTTTGACTTTTCTGGGACGGCCTTTGGTGCCTCCATCTTAGCTGAACTTATCTTCGGTGAACGATAAAATCGGGCTAAGTGACCTTCTCTTCCGTAATTAAAACACGCTTTAAATTGCTGCGTACAGTTTGGACGGATGTGTTCCTCCTGTCCGCATTTGAAACATACGACTGGTGGTCGTTCTTCTTCCTTTGAAACGGGTGCTGGTGCCGACGTCTTCACGTCATTGTTGAACCTTCTCTTCTTGAAATGTCCATTCTTATTGTTTTGGCCATGATTACCACCGAAGTAGTTACCATTTCTGGCATATTGATTCCCTCCATGCTTATTGTCACCTCTTTGATGACTGTTATCACCGGTATTATCATTTTGTCGGCTGCTCTCTTTTGGTCGGGTTGACTCGTTATCGCGCTCTAATAACTGAGCCCTATTAACAACATTTGAGTACAAACACAGTTTATGAGAGATAAGATATTGACGTACTTCAGGTTTCAAACCTCTTAGAAACATTCGCGTCATTCTCTCCTCATTATCAACCAAGTGGGACGTAAATCGGATAACTCGGCAAACTTGGCTTCGTACTGTGACACGGTCATGTTGTTTTGCTCCAACTTGATAAATTTCACCTCTTTCATGTGACGAATGCTTTCGGAAAAGTACTTATCATTGAACAGCTCTTGGAACTTCTCCCAAGACATCTTGAGTGCGTCAGGCTGGGTACGTTTTACAGATTCCCACCAGTAATCTGCCTCTTCATGCAACATAAAGGTGGCAAAGGAAACTTTTTGCTCCTCGGAGCATCCCAAGACATCAAATATCTTGGTGATCTGCTTTAACCACGTCTCCGCCTTAAGTGATTCTGGCTTTCCCAAAAACTCCGGTTGTACCAGCTCCTTGAACTGCTTAGCGGTGACCAACCGTGGGTTGCCATTATTTTTACCTGCATTATGAACAGGAGCCGCCTTCGCCTGATGTTGCATGAATTCTAAAAAACTCCTAAACGTACCGTCCTTCGTCAATTAATCAGTGTTGTTGTTTACAGGAGGATTATCGCCATCCTGTTGCACATTGTCCTGATTATTGATTTGTGGAAACTCAACGGTCTCCTGTGCTCCATTGCTTATCTCAACATTTTCAGATGCCATTTTCAAATACTGCAACAAAACAAGGGTTAATTAACATATCACATATTATCCCTATACTCTGACCGACCAATTAAATACCAAATAAACTTAGGTAGGTCATACTAGCGAAGGAATTTCCCGTTTCTCCTCTCCTAGTTCTTGTCTCACATCTCAGCCAGGGATTATATCCCTAAGCTTTGATACCAACTGTGACGCCCCCAAAATTAGGTATACATCACCAATCTTGAGTCGCCAGATACATGGTACAGAATTTAAATACAACTTAATAATACAACTGTCATGTACAATACGACAAAATATATGAGTTTGAAAACAAATATTGTCTTCTAGAGAATATCCATACTCAAAAGGAGTCCTCATTACATTTATTATCACACTATTACATAAAATAGTGAGGACTACTAATGTTATCATCTGATCCGTCACTCCGTTTCCCGACTCGTCCCAACTATATTCTCATTTCCTGAAGAGAATAGTGAAAGAAAGGGTGAGCTCAACTAGTCCAGTAAGAAATATTATGACTAAAATAATGCAGAATAAATTATCATTAGTCTTCAACAATGTTAAACTGATAAAATACAATAGACATCAAGTTTAACTGCAGCGGAACCAGCAATCCATTAAAAGAGTCAAGTAGAGAATAAAATCTACTATCTTTTATGATTTAAAAGGTTTTTCATGACTTTTATCGCTGGGACTCAGCTTAATAAATAATCCACATCATCGAATCACCCCTGCACTACGGTCAAGGATATTCTTTAGTATCATGACCACGAATTATCCATGCACTACGGCTAAAGATAATCATATTTTCATCAACAGTCATGATCATGCAATAAAATAATTCATCTTTGCACTACGACCAAAGAGAATTTATAGCCATAATCATACCAAAAACTGTCCATCAATGCACTACGAGCCAATGAGGACTTTTTTCACATCATTTGTAACATTACGGTTATGATTATACCGAATAATCCCTGGTCATAATCATACCAAGTCAATCTATGCACTACAGGCCATAGATGACTTTCAACATAATATAAGCATGAGGATGATGACAATAATATAAGAATTCAATAAAACAAGTTCAAGAATTAATTTATCTAGGAATTGATAACGTCCAAATTGTCAACATGATACTGCTTTGTAGAGTAAAATTCAAGAATGCTCAGAAGAATATTTTCATGAAAAGGTACTAGATGAAGCGCAAATATCAAGGATATTTCACTAATTTCATGGAGTATAGAAGTTAAAGTTTTAACTAACTGAGTATAATAAAGAATGGAATAACAAAAGAAATCATCATGCATGCGATAGACCGCACAGGCAGGTTATTCCAACAGAATAATAAAGAATGGAACCAGGTCCGGCGTAAAACGCACATACAGGATATTCCGATAGAATAATAAATAATGGAACCAGGTCCAGCGTAAAACGCACAGACATGATATTTCGACAGAATAATAAATAATGGAACCAAGTCCGGTGTAAACGCATAGACAGGATATTCCGACAGAATAATAGAATAATTTCGCCATGTATGTGGTACTTCGCATAAATAGGTTATTCCAACATAATAATAAAAAATGGAATAACAGAAGAATTTCACCAAGTATAGGGTAGTCCGCGTATACAGGTTATTCCAACAGAATAATAAAGAATGGAATAACAGAAGTTCCCTTCATAAATACAAAAGAAATAATATCCCTTACGGGTACAACAAATAATATCCCTTACCGTAAAAGAAACTTGATATCGGAGTAGTGAAGTAGCAGAATACTTTTCTTCTCTCTCTCTATAATTTCTCTCTCTAGAGTTTCAGTGAATTCGTAAGAAAATAATGAAGGAATGAACTTCTATTTATAGAAAAATGGACTGCATAGTAACTAACTCATGAACGGTCTAGATTGATTTACTTTAATCTGATGGTCCATATTTAGAGCAAAATCTTTTAAATAAAATATAATATATTCTATTTATAATATAATAAAACGAATAACTTTATAAAAGATTTTACTATACAAATACTATGCAGGCACTATGCAAACACTATGCATAATAAAATATAATATATTCTAATTATTGTCTAATAAAACAGATAACTTTATAAAAGTATTCTGTTTTATATAAAAAGATTTTACTATTAGCCTAATAAAACGAATAACTATATAAAAGTATTCTGTTTTATATAAAAAGCTTTTCTGTTTTATTACATTAATAATACCAATAAAACAAAACTGAGTGACTTATCACGTAAGCTTCAATAATCAATACCGTATGCTACTATGCAACCACACGTATTACTGTACTTTTACTACCGAGTAGTTCAACAGTATTAATGGTAAAACTTTCGCCGTTATTTTCATAAAAATATTTTTGTCATTTTCTCAATCCGACAATAATTCCGTTGTGAGGTCCACCAATGATTGTACCGTCGTACGAATATTCCCCGACAAAAATAATATTCCCGACCAATCGAATATAATACAACAACTTGCATACTTTGTAAAATTTATAAATACAACCCACAACTATAACATTATCTCAAATTCACACCATAATATTTAAAAAAATATTTTGAAAAAATTAAATATTTATTCATAAAATCTGGGGTTTCACATTTTACTTATTCCGTTGTACTTGAAAAGATTATTATGTTTGTCATATGCTAATTCATTAGCAATACAAAATAAATGAGAAAAGTATTTGAAATTAAAAAGGATCTATTCAACCCCCCCTTCTAGATCTATTGTGTGCCTACTGGGAACTAACAATTGGTATCAAAGCAGATTCTCATGCTATATTCAAAAGCTATTTACTTTGAGTCTGATCCTAGGCATAAACATTGTTCTAAACTTAGTTTAGTAGTAAGTTACTTGTAAGTGCAGATGAGCTCACACGTTGGAAGTATTGTGTACAGGTACATGTGTATATACACTTGAAGCTGCTCAGATTGGTCCATGTTCTTAAAAGCCATTAGAACAAGACTAATCATTGGCCACAGCCAATCTTATAGTCTGAAGAACAAACAAGAGAGCTCAAGAGACATCAATAGCAAAGAATCAAACATCCACCAGCCTGAAAGATGAAAAGGCCATACATACTAAGAAGTGCTTATTCAGAGAAGAAAGAAGAACTTCTCAAATATGTATTTGGCCAACTAGCAACTGGATGTGAACTTTGAGGACTCAAGGTTGTCAAAGAACTGAAGATGCCAAGATTCTCTTAGCTTACATCTTTAAGACTATGACTGATTGATCGAAGGACAAGTGGAGCAACAAGTTGTCCGGAGTAAATGAAAAAAATTATGCACATCAATACCTAACCTCAGTATATGAAGATAAATGACTGAAAGGAAAATAACAAAGGAAAGGTACCGTTTCTCATTGTTTTAAATGTATACATCATGTTGCACCACCTTATGCACTATAACAGTATTCTATCAAGAGATCATACTCTACCTAAAAAGGAGAATAGAGAAAGTACACTGAGGTTGGAAACTCAAATGCTAACAAACTTTCTCTACATCCAAGTTTTAGGTTGAAGATAACATCTTGAAAGAAGTCTGAAATAAGTCATAAGCATATCAAGGTTTAATCAATCTTAAGTGAAGTAATCTTTGCTGATGGGTTAGTATGTATGTACAAACCTATGTTCTACGTGTTTGATAACACATAGAGTATGATCAGTTCTACAAGAGTATCTTGAAGATTCGTAGAAACTGATCATCTCCATGAATCAACCAGATAAAAATAAGTGATAGAGTTAATTCTTACTCTGTGAACATTTAAACCCTGTGAACATAACTAAGCAAATGATGAAACCATCAAAGAAAAAGAGTGTTTTATTAAAGTAACTAATCTTACTCACTCATTATCATGCATCTTAAATTATTATATCAAATTTGGAGATATGCATGAATATGACTATTGGTGATAAACATGATGAAAATTTAAGTATATGAGGAACAGGGTTTTTGAAAGCTAGCCAAGCAGGACCCATTTAACCATGGGTACCAAAAGTAAAAATTTATCTGAACCTGCAGGTGCTTGGTCCATCTGACCACACTAAGGAAGGCTGAATCAGAAGACTTCAGTTACGAAGATTCAACCAGCAGAAGGCTTAAGACATCTCAGAAGTATTTCTGACAAAATCACTATTTGTCAAAGCCTGTCCTTGAAGACTTGCTAAGCTAACATGAATGAAGCTCACATGGATGCTGATCTCTATAAGGTCATATATGCTCAATCATCCAAAGCATATCAACTGAGAAGAACCCTCAAGGAACTCATCATAGAAGCAGAACTTCATAAGCACAAACTGTTAAGGAAGACTACGTTCGTAGTGTTGTCAAATGATCGTAGAGTGATTAGTCCTGAAGATATCCATGTCTATGATATAAGGAGATTTAATTGATAGTGATGATTTCAGTCAGAAGGAGATATGCAAGGCTGCCTTCTAATGCATATGAAGAAGAAGAAATCACACCTCACTGAGAAGACAGTATCAACTATGGGGGAGCAGTGATTTGCTAAAGAACAGCAGCACTGAAAGCATCATAAATACACTATGAAGCAATATACAAGTTACAGAGTCCCAAAACTTTGTGGCTGATGAACTAAATAAATATCCATAGTCAGTAGGAATGTCTCAAAACATCCTACTTATAACCTTGTCAGCCACCCAACTCAAAATCGTGAAGCGCCTACAATCAAACACCTGATCATAGTATAAGAGCAGGAGGACACCACGATTACAGCTAATGCAAATGTCTAGAGTTAGTTGATGAACTCCCTAGCAGAAAAGGTCAAATGAGATATCAGTGCTAAACACTTCTAAAGTTTTTCATCTGGAAAGCGCCTCAGGGATAAACTTGACCCTTAGCTCACTTTAAGAGGTTGGCCCTTCCTGAGCTACCTTAACCCAGAAAGAATGATTAGTCAAGTTCATCTCAAGGACCAGGACAGTCAACGATTGTAGAAGTAGATACTAGAGTAAACTCAACGATTGTAGTGCAACCTCAAAGATCGTAGAAGTAGACTCAACGATTGCAGTCTTCCCAGAGGATACACTAGCTCATGAGGAGCTCGGAAGAACTAGAAAAATGCCCAACTATTCAGATCATGAGGAGATAAGTTCGAATACCGATTGGAAAGATGTCATGCAGATTTACCTCAGAAGTTAAGTGCCTAAACTTTCAAAAAGTACATCAGTGGTTAAGCTATGCAGTTTAAAAATGAGGATTAGTGTCAAAACATCCACTGAAGCATCTCTCAGAAGATGATTGTTGAGTCGACAAAGAAAAACATAGAGTCTATAGCTCCCTCACCAAGCTACTCTACGTACTAAAAAATGTCAACGGTCAATCCACGTCAGTAAAACGCCTATTCTCTTAAAAGGAACATCAAACTGAAAAGTTTATATGGGAAGTTACAGTTTCTTACTGGACATCGTGTAACCAATGAATGGTTGACACATCACAACTTATGCAGAGTCAGAAGGAACTTTCATAAAGACAAATTCAAATCTCAAAACAGTTATCAGAAGCTATTGAACCTCTCTCCCTCTCTTTTTCAAACCCTAGAATCCTCTTCAAAGCCTGAATCCATCAAACCTCAAGCTTCACCCAAATCACATTCAAATATCTCTCATAAGACTTCTGAGATTAAAATTCCATATACTTCAAACTATTCAAGTGGCAGATTGGTGAGTAATCACTGGCATTCAGCTTGGAACCAAGACGTTTGAGAAATCCTAAAAGAAGTGTAGAGATATTCTTGAACTTATGAAGAAGGCTGGATTCTCAGAATGTCTCGAGGAAAACACTCGAATATATGCTGAACTGGTTAAAGAGTTTCATTCAAACGCAACCATAAATTCTGAAACCCTTTCCACCAAGGTCAAAGGTCAGATTCTGAAGCTGAAATCGTCTGACATCAATCAATGCTTAGGTTTTCCTGACCTAGGACTGAAAAACCTTGATGAGATCGACACTGAACAAGCAAAAAGGATTATGTTGTACAAAAGAAACCCTAGTATGAAGGACATGAAGAAAAAGGAGTTTCCTGAAGAATTTGAGTTTCTTGCTGAGATAGTGGGCAAATGTATACTATGTAAGGATACTGCACATGACACTGTGATTGATCAACAGCTAAAGATTATGTCTGCAATAGTTCTGAAGAAGCGTATAAACTTTGGAGTCATCCTGCTCGATCAAATATCCAAATGGCTGGAAAAGGCTGAGATGAAGAAGTCTATTGATAAACCTCTTACATAAGTTTTTCATGGAAGATTCTTGAATATTGTGTTGAAGAAAAAATTGGGAAGTAAGATAAAGGATGATGAGGGAGAACCACTGAATGCTTATAAAGTGATGTCCCCACAACTGTTTATAAACTAGAAGAAAAATCCCAAGAAAAACAAGAGGCTAATAACAACTGGCAGCAGCAGCAAAGTCTCTGCAAAGAAGAGGAAGGCGAAGGAGGTGGAAAGCTCTCAATCTGATGACTCTGTACCGGTAGTAGGCACACCAACAAAGAAGAAGTCTAAGGGTGTGAAGAATACAGAGGTTCCATCAAGTCATCTCTCCACTAACAAGAAGAGGCAGGGAGCAGAAGAACAAATAGTATCAACTGCAGAAACTTCAAAAAGAAGGAGTAACAAATTACTCCTAAGGCCATCCAAAGAGAAAGCAAAGGTGATAAAGGAATCAGCCCCAGTTCCCCATGAAAGTCGTTCTTCCAAGGAAGAAGATGTAGAGTCTGATGAAGAGAAGGGAACTGAAAGTCTTAAGATTGAACCTTCAAAAAGTAAGTCCAGCAGCGAAGGAGAAACTAAATCCATGAAAGAAACTACTAACTCTGATGGTGAAGAAGAATATGCAAGCCCTATGGCTAACTCTTAGAGCATCCACTCTGATGATGAAGAAAGGTTGCAAGTTGACACAACTGCATCTCCTACTAAAAATGCTCCAACAAGCTCACATGATGATGTTGAGTCCATAGAAGAAGGACCTGCCCCTACTGATGCTGAATATCAAGGAAGCTTGTCTGGTGATTCAAAGGCTTCAGATTCTAAAACAGAAGAAGAGTCTGAATCTCCTATAACTGAACCCCCAAGAAGAAGGAAAAGCAGCAGACTGATTGCTCAAATAGTTTCCAAGAGGGGATATTTGTTTCCAAAGACAATTGAAATCAGTGATGATGAGGCTGAATCTAAGAAAGAAGATGATAAGGGAAAAAAGAAGAACAAATCAACAAAGGCTAGCAGTAAAAGGCTCAAGACTGCAGAGCCAAAAGAGGCTAGTGAGTTAGTAAAGACTAGCTCTGATGAGGAGAATGATGATCAAATGAAGGAACAAAATGATGAGTCCATTGAGGGAAATCTACAAAGGTCTAACTCTAGTTCTGAACAGAGTGAAGGTGGAAGGGACTCCAGTTCTACAGAAGAAGAACCAGAAGATATTCGTATTCCCCACCTTGTTCATCACAAGAGAAGAATTGTAGTGGAAGTTGATGAAGAACCACTAGATGTGCTTCTAGGCAGATGGATTAATCATGGAAATGAAAGGCTAAATGTAGTAATGATGACCTCAAAAAACTTGCTCAACAATCGTAGAGCTATGAAGCTAGACACTTTAACTGTGATATATGAGCCTGAAGCTAAGAATCATGCAATAAGATGGTTTTATTCTCATATGCCATTGGTAAAGGCATCCCTCACTAAAGACAACAGCTATCTCACATGGGTCTTCTCTCACCTTCCCAACGTAGAGCTGGTGGCACAGAACTTCCCAAGAGTAAAGAAGTTTGCAACTCAGATGATAAAAGACCAGTCCCACTATAAAGTCTACCAACATACTGGCAACCACTACTTTCCCTATGATAGTAGAGTGGGTTCTGATGGCAGAAGGATCATGACTAAGTTGATAATCGAAGAGTCCCTTCACTCTACCATTGAAAATGATCAAGTTCAGTTTGAGAAGCTTTCCTCTGCCCAAGCACAGTTGTCTGATATTCCTTCATCCTCCACCAGTGATTGGCACTCAACGATTTATCAGATTCTCACCGCTTTCAAAAATCTGTCCAAGAATGAAAATCGTAGAGTCCAGTCTAATGCTCAACAAGAGGCTGCCAAATTAAATGACCAAACTCCTACGGAGCAGGAGTTACTGAAGAATTCTGATGAGTTGATTGAAAAGATGTCTATTGTAAGACTCCAAATTTTATGAAATAAAAGTATTCAATTTTTCTTATAATTACTATTCAGTAAATGATTAAATTAATAAAAGGTTAAAGTTAAGTTAAGGGTGATATATGAATTTTTTTTCAAAATAAACTAGTGACTATAAAATACTCATTGTTGTCGGGGAATATTCGTTTGGTCGTGGAATATTCTTGCGGTCAGGAAATATTCGTACGATGGCGCAGTTATTTGTGGGCCCCATAACAGAAAACGGTCGGATAAAGAAAACGACAAGTTTGAGTTTTTATAAATAACGACGTAGTTGTTACCTTTAACACTGTTGGAATACCTCGTGGTTAAAATACAGTAATACGCGTGGTTGCACAGTAGCACACAGTATTGCATAGTATTGATAAATTATTGATCCTTACGTAAGAAGGCACTACTCAATAATTGTTATAGTAATTACTGTTCAATATTTTATTTTATTGGTTCAAAAATTGTTGCGTTGATATTTTATATTATTGTTATTTCAATAATTGTCATTGCACAGTATCTCCATTATCAGATCAATAATTTATATTATTTGAATAATATTATTAGATAATATTATTGGCAATGTCTAGAAAGTTCTGTCGAGGAGAGGTTAGATAATTTAATTGCGTGCCAATAGGGAGAAATTCTTATCGGAAAGCCCCCTCTTTCCTGGGAACGGTCTGGTTGTCATAATTGTGATTCTTTAATATTATTTGTGAATAATTAATTATTGATTTATATGATAAGAAAATATTTATTTGATGTGGATATAAATGATAGAATTATTTATGTGGTTATAAATGAAGGAATTAGTGTTGAGGGGTTTTATCAGTATTTTGTTAGAATAAATGTTTTAAAAATCAAAACAGTGTTCTTAAAGCTCTATTGCGTGAGTTATAATTTTAATCCGACCGTTGGATCGTTGTGATTTTTGGATATGTTATACATATATAAGTTGAGTATATGTCCACAAATTTTGAACCGTTAAAAATTAACGCATGATTTGTTATGAATTTTAAGAAGTGTTGAAAATCATCCGTTTGTGGGTTTCGGATATTTTTTGTCTGGAATTTGGAAAAACTTAAAGCTACAAAGTTGTAGAGAATTCGATTTCGTGTGGAATGGACATAAAATTCGTATTTTTTTGATAAGCAGGCTATTTATTATGAATTACTGAAGTTTAAAAAAATAAAATAATTTTTATTAAAATTGGGTGGGACCCACTTTTGATTGGTGTTGAATACATGTGTTGATTTTGGGTGGGCCCTACTATGGTGGCTAATGATTTTTTAAGAGTGGCTGCGTAGGAGAAAAGAAAAAAATTATAATATTATTTTATTATTTAGTCTCCTATGGCGTTCTAACATTTTTCTATAAATAGGCGCTTAAGTTAGAATTGAAAATCACACCAGAAATAAGTTTTCTCTCTCTATATTATCGAGTATATTTTGTGAGTATTTAGATATTTTGAGAGTTTCTATACAGTGCAAGTTTCCTTCGGCTTTACATCCGATATTCCAGTCAGAAATCCTGCTCTTTTGAGGTAAGGGATTGTAAGGGTTATTATATTTTTCAGTTTTGTAATTTTTCGGACCTTCAAAAATTTTAAAAAAATTTGAAATGATAATTTGATGAGTTTTCTTGATTGTGTCCAGAAATGACGATTTTTGGATGTATAGATTAGGAGTTATGAATTTTATGAGAAAAGACTATTTTAAAAGTAAATCCTTATAATTCCTTGTGGTTAACTCCAAAATTGATAAAATTTTTATTGAGAGTACATGTATATAATAACAGTATAGTCTGTAAATTTCGAAATTTTTGGACAAAAGTACAGTTTATGATAAATATTTAAATATTCGGCAGTTTTTGCCATATGAAAAATAGTAAATAAATTTTAAAAATTCCGAGAAAAATATATATTCAATATGGAACTATATTTTGCTAAATCCCAGAAAAGAAAATTTTCTGGGACTGATTTGGTATTTTTTATGAAAATAGACTAGTTATGAGTAAATGAATTAAATATGTTATGTGAAGTACGAAAATTAGAAAATAGGATTTATAGCTTGAGAATCCTATATAAAGCATATGCAGATTTTTGATAAGGGTTTTGGTTATTGGTGATAAAATCTTATGAGTTTGGCATTTTAGGATGATTAAATGCATTATTTAGTAAAGTGTAACAATTAAAATAAATTGTTTATAAGTTTAAGAAATGAATAAAATATTATTGTAATATTGCTAATATTAGATTATGAGATTATCAAGTGTTTTATAACATTTGAATTAAGGTGTTATGAAATCATTGATTTGAAATATTATTGAATGATTAATAATATTAGTAAATGAATATAATGTTATTATCTTCTTTAAATATTCATTGAAATATTATTTCTATTCAAATCATTTTTGATATAATATTACTCTTGAATTTTACTCCACAAAGCAGTATCATGTTGACAATTTGGATATTATTGAATTATGGATAAATTAAATTGTTAAAGTCTTTAAAATTTATCCTTTATCTCATGTGATTGATTCTTTATATCCTTGTCATGATCCTCAAGCTTATATTATGATAAAAATCATCGTTGGCCATAGTGCATAGATGGACTGTTGTTTATTGGTTTTACAGTTGCCTTTAGCCTGTAGTGCAAAGAAGAAATGTTGTTGAATATCTTTGGCCTGTAGCGCAAAGATGACCTGTTGTTGAATATCTTTGGCCTGTAGTGCAAAGATGACCAGTTGTTGAATATCTTTGGCCTGTAGTGCAAATATGAACTGTTGATGAATATATTTGGCCCGTAGTGCAAATATGAATTTATTAGTATGATTATGAACAGGAATTGTGATTTGGTATAACCATGATATTTGATGTTTCAGGTAAAGACAGGTGATGAAAATTATATTCGTCTTGGATGAGAAGAGGAATTTAGAACTACAATTATGTTTATGAGTTATTCACATGATTGTTAACCAGAATTGTTGATTGATGTCATAGGAATAAAACATTGTTGGTGGACTTTTAACATGGATAATAGACTTCATGGTCTATTTGACTCTTCTAATGGATTGCTCGTTCCACTACAACTATGGTTGAAAAGTTTTATCATCTACCATATGTTCTAAATCTCTGATTTATTACTAATGAAGGCTATTGATAATTTAATTATCTTTAGTCATGATATTCTTTACCGGGCTAGTTGTGCTCACCTTTTTGCTTCACAATTCCTTTCAGGTAATAAGAGTGTAGCTGGGTCGAGCGGGGGTAACAGGGGAATAGAACGGTGATCTCTAGCTGTGGAGGTTTTCCCTAAACAGTATGAAATAATTTTATTGAGAACTTTAGAATAGTGGATTGTATTTTATACATCATTTAGTAGTTATATTTGGTGAATCCAATAGGGTGAGGCGAACCCAACGTTGGAAGGGTGTTTTGCCACTATCATACAAGATGTCTAATGACATGTAACTTCGTGTTATCATAAGACAGGGTCGTGCACATCCACTTACTGAGTATATCTACGAGCACTACCTATATAATCTTGGAGTTTGGTTGAAATATAATTCTCAATTGGAGAGAATGGAGATAATTATATGTCAAGAGAAGACTCACCATTGAAAAGAACATGATAGCAATCTTCTCGTTTTTCTTTAGGGTCTATTGGGTTAACCAAGGACAATTCTGTGGACATATGATATCTATCATAAGCTAGACGCATGTCCTCCCATGTACGAAGGTTTCCTTGAGTATTTTCCAAAGATTTTAATTTCTAAAACAGTTATTGACTGTACCTTTATGTAAGGTGCCATTATGACGTGCTATCCAAGGTTAGGATAAGAGTCACAGTTGGTATATATTTGTATCAAAACTCACAACATATGTGTTGTTGTATTATGCACGACAATTATAGTAATTAAGTTGTAGTTGTTTTCTGTACCATGTATTTGACGACTCGGAAGAGGTTGGATGGATTAGACCTATTTTGGGGGCGTCACATCTATCATCACTGAAGAGCCAAAGATGTTGATAGAAGTAGGAAACAATGCAGTTCAAGACAGACTCCAAGTCACTATGTCTGAAATATCTCTCAAAATCAAAGAGAAATATCAAATCTATCTAAAGGCTATAAATGATCAAAAGGCAGAAGCTCTATAAGCACAGAAAGGTAATGAAGAGCAAATCATATCCCTCTCTGACAAGATTGACAATCTAAATCAGTCTCTCTCCCTACAACTTGAGCTAAGCTAACAAGAACTCAAGATTGAGGTTGGTAACTCATCTTACCTGATAGAGCAACTCATGTCCAACATGGAGCAACTTTCACAAGTGATTAATGACAAAAAGGGAGAGAAAAAGAGACATAGGAAGAAGCACTCAAGGAGGAGCAAGGAGAAACGAAGTAAAGAAGATAAGAAGAAGATAGCAGCAGCAGAAGTAGAATCATCATCTAAGGGGGAGCCAAAGGATGATGATCCTATGAATGCAGAGTTTGAGGGGGAGCCAGAAAAAGAAGCAGAGCATGAATCCCAGGGGGAGCAGGAGCAAAGAGACAAGCAGATAAGTAGCTGATCAACAGACATCCTGGAAACATATAAGGAGCCAAAAGGTACATCTCTATCTAGTTAGGTATGTTTTGGATCCATGATGTAAAGTGTTATAACCTATGTAATTTCATATTATCATCAATGACATCCATGATTATCTATTTTAGAAATACAGCTGCTCACTGTATATAAGATTCATTCATATAATGCATATGCACTAATTGTTTTTGTCATAATCAAATAGGGGGAGATTGTCAGGAATAAGCATGTGAATGATATTCCTATTTATATATGATATGTATGATTGAGTATGCAAGTATGCTTGCATTATGAAAAGTTGTAAAGTCCTTTGATAGATAATAGGAACATATGTACAAGGACTTAGAATGAATTGATCAAATATGTTAGGTTGATCCTACATAAGCAAAAATAGCTTTGTAAAGTCCTTAAAAAGAATTGATGTATAAGGACTATAAATATAGAAAGATCAAGCTTGTTAGGTTGATCCTATAATGCAATAGATAGGCTTGCCTGATCGTCCAGCACTACACCAAGAAATCGTAGTCTATTAGGAGAGTCAAGGAAAACTCGAGAACTATCGAGGTAGAATCGTAGTCTGCAAGATAGTAGATCTAGGAGTTCGTAGACTGCCAAGAGAGACGAGGAAGGATCGTAGTGTGTCTAGAAGAACTTCTGCCAAAGCCGACCGAGAATCTGCCAAAGCTAAGTCAAGAATCGTAGACCACACTCGGAGTTGTAGAGTCTACAGATCATATCAAAGGCAGAGATCGTAGTCGACTAAGATTAGATGAAAACAACTAACATAAAGACAGAAATCGTAGAGTGTTAAGATCTGATCTTGGAATCGTAGTGTCTGCAGAACCAAAGCTAAATCGTAGAGTGCAGAACAAAGGCCCCAATAGAAGTGCTCACAACGCCAAGGCAGAATCGTAGAATAAACACGATTCTCAATAAATGAGCACTCCCAGAATATCCAAAGTATGAAGCCTCTGGTCTGAGCAGCAAAGATACATTCCACCTGAAGGAAACCAGAGAGCACTCAATTAATGGTATACGAGCTAACATAAGATCTAAGCACCGACCCAATCAACATCCAGATTGAGTTGTAAAGCCATTCAAGTTGAAGTCTTTCACAAGTTGATCAGAAGAAGACTTCAGTAACTGACTAAGGAAAGTCAACAAGTGCAGTAGCTGTCAAGTAAACAGAAGACAACGATCTTGGAAGTAACTAGGATGGTAGTGTTTGCCAAATAAAGAAGGAACTGATGAAGTGTACACAGAGATACTGGTCAGCTTATGAAGAATAAGGCTGAAGTGATTAAATATTAGGTCAGTCCATTGATGATAAATGAACGGGAGATCACAAGGAGAAAGCGAGCTAGGCATGCCACAAATATGAATTGTCTTGCTATTCAGAAGAGGCCAGAACAAGGAGTCAAGCTATCAGTTCCTGAGATCAGTCAAGGCAAACAGAAATGTTAAAGCACTGCATAAGAGAAGGAAGATGTGTTCTACATTAAGGATCCAATGAACACTCTTCAGGATCGTAGTGTTGTCTTAACCTGTCGATGAGCAAAATTCAATAAAACACTACGATCAGGTCCAAGAAGATATGCATTAGAATCGTAGAGTTCAGTCATCTGAAGAGTGAAGCATTGACAACTGTTTAATCTGCAGATTGATATTCGAATATAGCTTATTAAGAGCATCGATGCGAAAGGACAACCTCTAATCGAGAAATCAGAAGGAGAAAATAAAGTTGACTACCTGTCCAAGACATCAAAGTGACATCTCTGACGGGGTAGGTGGAACAGTAGACTGCAGTGTCAGAAAGTCATAAAGGAGCTGTCATGTCACATCTGCAGTCTACCTCAAATAACTAGAGATCTGCGAAGCAATTCAAACAGCTCCCAACGGCTACATTACAATGGGAAGGTTGTGAAGGAGTATAAATCAATAAGAACTTCAAAGATCAAGAGCTGCTGAAGTTGCTGAGTTGCAGAATCGTTGAGTTGTTGGAATGCTATTGTTGACTCTACGAGTTCCGCCAGAGCTTAACAAAATAAGTCTCAGTGATAGTGAGACTACGAAGGTGGAAGTGAAGCAGCTTTAAAGAAAGACTTGAACAGACTAAAGCTTCACTCAACAAAGATGAGAATGTCACTGAAGATGGCAGCTAAGCTAAGAAATGAGAAAGAAAAGAAGATAACATTCAGAAAAGTGACAGAGCATAAAGAAGATCCAGAGAGCCACTCTACGAATCACCATGAACCTAGAGTTGAACCAGAACAAGTGCAGAACCATGTCAGCCAACCAGTTAAGAAGGGTTCAGGGAATGCTAAGTGCTAGGCGAAGTCTACCAAAAGCTCTAACACTTAGCAGATCCAAATGGTGATGGTGCATAGCTGACAACAGATGAAGACGAGCAGAACAGAATGAAGATCAGCTACACCAAAGATGTAGTCTAGACTTAAAATAGAATGCCAAGAGGACTACGCCAAGCTGCTAAGTATAGAAGATGTTCGAGCTTAAAGACATCTTAGTAGCAAGGCACCACCACCACCACCAACAACAACAAGTAGCCAGGACCTGAGGGGTCCTTGTCCGGGGGACTAAATGAAGTTTCAAGCCTGCTGGGCTTGAAGAGTTCCTAGGGAACTAGAGAAGTTCCAAGGCTGATGGCCTTGAAGAGTTCTTAGTGAACTGAAGTTCTAAGGCTGCTGGCCTTGAAGGAATCTTAGTGATTCAGGGTGCTGCCCTTCCTTAGTTGAAATCATGGTAGCTAAAAGCAGAAGAGTGGATTAGGAGCTTGAGTCTCTGAACCACTTAAAATCCCTTGTGTCATTTACTTTATGTCATTTACATTATGTACCTAACTGCTATAACTGCTATGTATGTATTAACTGCTTACAACTTAACTAACTCTAAGAACAATGTATGTATGATCATTAATATATCAATGAAGGGGATCTTTTACTTATTTCGCTATGCTTGAAAAGATTCTTATATTTGTTATATGCTAATTCATTAGTAATACAAAATAAATGAGAAAAGTATTTGAAATTAAAAATGATCTATTTAACTCCCCCTTCTAGATTTATTGTGTGCCTAGGGGAACTAACAACATCCACTATTTATAAATCTTGTTTGATTCAAATCGACACCCTCACATTACCCGTTGACCTCATATATTTGAAAATACTTAAATTTGATGTGATTTTAGGAATTGACTGGTTAACTATCCATCATGCTAAAATTGATTATTTTCGTAAGATCGTTAGCTTTCATATTCCTAATCAACCTGTTATGCAAATTCAGACAACCAAACCATTAGAATCAATCATTGTCATCTCTAGTCAGAAAGCCATTTATTTATTGAAAAACGGATGTCAAGCTTTCTTAGCCCATGTCACCGATTTAAATAAAAATACGTCAGATTTGAATGATATTTTTGTTGTTAAGAAATTCCCTGACTTATTTCCCGAAGAACTTCATGGTCTACCCCCGGAACGTGAAATTAAATTTTATATCGACCTTGAACCCTGTATAAAATCCATTTCCAAAACCCCTTTATCGAATGACTCTTATTGAACTTCAAGTGTTAAAAATCCAACTATAGAAGTTGTTAAACATTGGTTTCATACGTCCTAGTACATCTCCTTTTAATGCATTGAGTAGAAGATCATATGCGAGTATGAGTGCGATATTGTCAACACAAAGACCCATTTTGTATGAATTACAAAAGATGGAGATAGAGTTAAAGACTTCAGGGAGCCACGTGAAGATGTCAAATATACGAGTGGAACCGACTTTAATCGATAAAGTCAAAGTTGCTCAAGCCGTAGACCCAGAGTTGGTACGTATGACTGTAGAAAAGATTCAAATGATCTGATAACGTATACAAACAACACAAGATCGACAAAAGAGTTATGTTGATCTTCATCGAAGGGGCGTGAAATTTAATGTCGGAGACCATATATTATTACGTTTTGCTCCATGGAAAGGAGTTATGAGATTCAAAAAAAGAGAAAAACTTAACCCTAGATTTATTGGTCCATTTGAAATCCTCGACTGAGTAGGAACTGTGACCTATAGACTCGCTTTATCGCCAAACATATCTCGTGTTCATAACGTTTTTCACATATCCATGCTACGTAAATATATGGAAGACCCAAACCACATTATTAAATTAAAACCAGATGAGATAGCGAAAGATTTAACATATGAGGAAGTACCTGTTAGGATATTGGATAAAAAGGAACATATTCTAAGCTCAAAGGTTATACCTCAAGTCAAAATTTTATGGAGAAACCATGATATTGAGAAAATGACCTAGGAGTTAGAATCTTAAATGAGAGCAAGGTATCCTCACCTCTTCGAAATACCAGGTACGTACATCAATTTCGAGGATGAAATTTCATAAGGAGGGGAGGTTGTAACACCCCAAATTTTTATGAATAAGATTTAATTTTCTTTATATATTATTTTAATTAGTAAGATGTTAATTTGATATAATGATAAAGTTATGGATTATATACGTAAATTATTGAAAATAAATAGTGTCTCGGGAAATATTTATTTTGTCAGAGAATATTCTTTTTGTTGGAAAATATTATATTCGATAAAGTGCGACGGCGTCGAAATAACCAATCATTGGTAGACCTCACAACGGTATAACTGTCGGATATAGAAAGCGGCAAAAATTAGTTTTTACAAATTGTCGGCATAAATTTTACCGTTAACTATTAAAATATCCGGTGATAAAAGTAAAGTAATATGCGTTATTCCACAGTAGTAAGCGGTATTACACAGTATATCTGATTATTGATTCTTACGTAAGAAGTCACTCATTATTTTATTCTATAATTGCTACAGTGATAATTGAATAATATTTTATATTATTGATTCAATAATTATCACGACATAGTAACTCATATTATTGAAATGATATTATTGATTAGTATTATCGGCAATGTCTAGAAAGCGTGTAACAAAAGGGGTTAGGTTATATAATTGTGCGTCAATAAAGAGAAATCCTTATTGGAAAGCCTCATCTTTTCTGAAAATGATTTGGTTGTCAGTATTGTGAATCTATAATATTAATTAGGAATAATTATTGAAAGATTGAAAAGTTATAAATAATTGATGAATAAAATAAAAATTATTGATAAATATGATAAGTAAATATTTGTTAAATTTTGATATAAATGGAGGAATTTTAGTATGAGATATTTATTGAAAGTTAGGCATATTATCTTCTTCGATAAAATATTCATTCAAATATATTATTATAATATTAGATTATAAAAGTATAATGTGATAATATAATTGTAATACCCATAAAAAAGAATTATTAAATAATAAATAAATGACTTTTAAATGCATATTTCAAATATTTTAATTGGATTTTGTCATTTGTTTGGGTTAAATTAGTTATTTAATTTATGTAGGCTAATAAATATTAATAAGTGTGGGTAAATTAATTTTATAAAATTGGACTTTTAAAATTAATTGGGTTTAATTTACTTGTGGATAATAAATCCTATAAAAACTAGGAGAATTAATAATATATTAATAATAAATAACCAAAACACAAACCCTATAGTATACTCATACCATTATTCGTCTGAAAAAAAAGAGACTGCCGCTTAACGAGAGAAAGAGAAAGAGGTGATTGTTAGATATCATTAACTTACGGAAGAAATAAAAAGCAGGTGCCTTTCTTTCTATTTACTTTTCTATATAGCAATGACTATTGGGGTTTTATTCTTCTAATTTTGAAATTTTGAAAATTAAGAAATTGGGATACAGATGTGTAAAAAATTTATACATGTACAAATTCTGAAGGTAAATAGTTGGATTGATTTCACTGTATATGCATGATTACCTAACAATAAAGACCATGTGTGGATTTATAGTAATAAAATAAAGAAGTTATTAACTTAAATAATATTTTATTTTATTAACAATATTTAATAACTTCAGCTAGCTTTGTTTGGAACGATTGTGTTAGGTTATGATTTATCTGTAATATGAATTCTATACATATTTAATTTGAATCAGAAGGTGTGATAGAGGTAAACATATATCAGTAGTGGGTGAAATCACTAAAGTTCATAATTAATAATAATAATAACTAATTATACGTATTTATTATTTTGTGTAATTAGCTCGAACGGAGAGAATTAAGGAGTTACAATTTGGAATATAAATTTGGGTATTACATTGCTTAATCCATGTACGGATTTCGTACTCATTTAACGATACTCTTTAATTTAGTTTGTTCGTTTTGCTTCCCATTTTGATTTCGGATATTGTCTCGATACCTTGATCATAGTGAACTTCATATGATAGTTTATTTTGATCTTTAGAATATTATAACTTGTACTCTTTGAAACCGTTTATCATGTTTAATATTTATTTCAATTTTCGTAGTGATGTACATATTAGTATATTTTTGGAGACTTGTGTTAATGATTCGTTCGATTTAACATGTACACATTAGAACTCCTTTGTGTTGATAATGTGTCGCATGTGTTGTGACATGGTATTTTTTTAGAATATACCGTAGGGTATACCTGAGCTATAACCACCTGTGGGGGTACCACATGCATGTCCTCTTGGCACCGAGACATGACACCTTCTGTGGCGGTGTGATCAGTCTACGACGTCTCCGTTTTGTGCTCCGGTGGGAGTTGGCCATTTGGTGTTTTGTTGTGGGAGGTGCATAGGTCAACCCTAGTTTTTTGTTCTGTTCTGTTCTGCGGATTGCTGATGTTTGTGCCAAACATGCCTTCCAATTTTACATGTATTGGATTCACGGTCCAATGTTTGTGATTTGCCTGTGTGGAATTATTTGACTGACCTATGTGGAAAGGTATATTTCTGTTTTGTTTTAAGCTCGGTATGAAATAACCCCAACCATTCGCTTCTGCTTATTATTTTGTTGTTTTAGTTTTGTTCGTTACAGTTTAGTTCATTAAATTGAGTTAGTTATCTCAGTTCTTTATTTTGTACTCTATATCCGTACTTAGCATTTGGCTCATGCTGTGTTTTTCTTTCGGCAGGTAATTAGGGGGATCAAGGGCAAGTGTGATGAGAGCTCCCTTCTATCCAATGGTTTTGATATATTTTGTTAGGCTATAATACATTGATTTATTTAAAGTTGTAATAGTTATTTCAGATTGTGGTTTGAGCCAGTGTGACATTTATTATGGTTTGTCTTATGACATTTAATCATTATGAGATTATCCTTTTGTGGTTTAGAACCTTGTTATAATTTCATCAGTTTTGTTGTGTTTTGAGTAACCTCTCTTTCTATTTCGGAAAGGGGGTGTTATAATAATAGTATAATTTTATAATAATTGTTTACATAGTAATATTATAATAATATATATAATTTCTTGGCATGTGAATAAAATGGAGTGGAGGTCAGCAATTTGAATTGGAATTCTTTTTCGTGTACTTCTCCTTTTTCCAAAGTGGTGGCTTGAAAGTTCTCTTGCAAAGTTATGTTTTCCAAATTAGTGGGCACTCAACCATTAGAAAATGAGAGTTAGGCAGGAAAGTAAGGCAGAGAAATTAGGCAGGTTTATTTAATTTCTCCTCCGAGTTGCACTATAAAAGGGGAGGTAACCCTTCATCCTAAAGACACCAAAAACACAAGTGTTTCTACTATAATATTGTGAGTATTTCTTTTAAGTATAAGGATACTTTGAGTGTAGTTTATAGTGCAAGATTCTCTCAGGATAATATCCGTTATACCAGTCAGATCTAGTTTCCTACTAAGGTAAAGGATGTTTTTTTTTCAATTCTGATAAGGGATACCATATTCTTTCATACTCTATATTATGTAAGCGATATTAATTCATTTCATATTCCTAAATTTAAACTTACTATGATAAGTATTGCTTCTATAATTCTTGACATAATTAAAAATTCTTTAATGTTTGCACTCCATCTAATATCAATTCATTAATATTGGTCTAAACCTTCTTATTAAATTTTAATCTTTTTATTTTGAAGTACTATTCATCCGTGATACTATTCACACCAGAGTACTATTCATCTGAAGTACTATTCATACCAGAGTACTATTCATCTGGGGCACTATTCATGCCAGAGTACTATTCACGACAAAATTTAATTTCTTTTCCTTGTCAAAATTATCTTTGAAATATGAATCTTAAATATCATTCTTGAATTTTACTCCACAATTGATTATCATGTTAACAATTTGGACTTTCTTGAACTTTAGATAAATTAAACTACAAATATCTAATATTTATCCTTGATCTCACTTTTATTCATCCTTTATATCATTGCCATAATCCACATGCTTAAATTTGTGGTGAAAAATTATCTTTGGCCCGTAGTGCAAAGATAAACTATTGATTGGTATGATTATGACCAGGAATTGTGTATTGGTATAATCATGACCTTTAATGTTATAGGCAAAGGCTTGTGGTAAAAGATCTCTTTGGCCCGTAGTGCAAAGATGGACTGTTGTTTGACGTGATAAAATATTGATGATGGACTCTTAAATCATAGAAGATACTAGACATCATTCTTTACTTGACTCTTCTAATGGATTATTTGTTCACCTGCAGTTGTTGATCTAAAACTTGTTGTCCATTATATTTTATCTGATTTCTCATTGTTAAAGGCTAAAGATAATTTATTCCTCATTATTATAGTTATAATATTCTTTACTGGACTATTTGAGCTCACCCTTTTTATTTTTGTTCCATTTTTCTTCTCAGAAAATG
Source organism: Panax notoginseng (assembly GCA_016801055.1). Classification (NCBI taxonomy): domain Eukaryota; kingdom Viridiplantae; phylum Streptophyta; class Magnoliopsida; order Apiales; family Araliaceae; genus Panax; species Panax notoginseng. The sequence continues at coordinate 136,658,501 of CM029012.1, read as the reverse complement.
AAAGTGTAGCTGGGACTAGTTGGGGGAGTGGAGTAATGGTCCAAGATGCTTACTATAGAAGTCCTCACTATTCTATAAAATAGTGTGACAATAAATGTAATAAGGACTTAATTTGAGTTTGGATATTGTCGTATTATATACGGTACAATATTTGTATTGAAACTCACAGTGTATGTATTGTCGTATTTTGCATCACAGTTTAATACTTGTAAATAGGAAAATTTGTATTTAGATGTTGTAGTATGTATTTTAGCGACTCAAGATGGGTTATGTGGACCTATTTTGGGGGCGTCACACGCATGACTCCCACTCAATTCTTGGTCCACCACCAATGCATGCTACCCATAATTCTCTAGTGGCCCATCACGCATGGTTTGGTTCATCTATCCCATCAACACCTTTTCCTCCTCCCTCTACTACTAATGTCTCCTGGTTCCCGAATAGTGGTGCCAATTTTCACGTAACTCCTGATCTTGAATCTCTTACCTCTGCGCAAGAATATCATGGTAATGATCAGGTTCATATTAGAAATGGTAATGGTCTTCCTATTACTTATATTGGAACAACTACTCTTTCTTCTCCTTCACATACTTTTCAATTAAATAATGTTTTATGTGTTCCACATAATTCCAAACCATTAATTTCTGTTCATCAATTTAGTAATGATAATAATGTTTTCTTTGAATTTCATCCCACCTTCGTTCTCATTTAGGATCAACGCACTCATCATATCCTTCATCACGATCCAACTAGTGATGGTCTTTACCTCCTCTGCTCTCGTGGGACTTTTATCCCACAAGTTAACATGTTCGAGCGCACTACTCTTCATGGTTGGCATCAATGCTTGGGGAATTTTCATACTCATCTCCTTCATAGTATTTTAGGTTTGCATAATCTTCCTTGTTCAGACAATAAAAGTTTGCCCATATGTACCGCTTGTAAAATGGGTAAAGCTAGTAGATTACATCTTCCTGTATCTAAGTATTCTAGTTCTTCCATTCTAGACTTAGTTGTTGCCGATGTTTGGGGACCGACTCCCATTCTCTCCAATAATGCAAATCAACTTTCCTTCTAATTGTTGATGATTATTCTCGATATATGTGGTATTTTCCGTTGAAGGCTAAATTTGAGGCTCTCCCAACTTTTATTTCTTTCCAACTATTTGCAGAACGACAATTTAACACCAAATTAAAACAAGTTCAATCAGATTGGGGGGGGGGATGAATTTCGTACAATTTCCACCTATTGTGCTTCTTAGGGAATTAATAATCTTGTTTCTTGTCCACATACCTCAGCATAAAATGGCTTGGTTGAACGCAAACGTCGTCATGTTGTCGAAACGGGTCTCACACTTCTTGCCAATTCTGGTGCTCCATTTATGTTTTGGGACTATGCATTTGAAACGGCAGTTTACTTAATTAATCGCCTTTCGACCCGCACAATGTCATCAGTCTCCCCTTATGAAATTGTTTTTCATCATTCACCTACCTATGAATTTTTGCAAATTTTTGGATGCCTCATTTTTTTTTTTGCATCCTTATAAAAATCACAAAATGGATTTTCGTTCATGTCCTTATGTATTTCTAGGATATTCTTCTCGCCATCATGGGTATCGATGTTATGATTATACTTCCAATCGTGAATACATTGTTCGTTATTGTCTCTTTGCTGAAACTATTTTCCCATATAAAACCTTAATTCCCACCTTTTCATCCCCACCTCCACATTCCTTTGACTTTTCCCCATGGACTTATTCCCCTAATGTTATTTCTCATGGAACCTTTGTTCCTCACTCTTCGGACCATACGCCTACTGTGACGCCCCAAATCCGTGTAATCATCGATTACAGAACTTGGTGCTCACGATACAACATACACCATCATCTAACTAAGTAAACCTTAACAATAAGGAATAATAATATTAACTATTACATAATTATTCAAAATAAAATCCCAAGTCTTTACAACCTTAACACAAACTGAAACTTAGCTTTAGCGTTTATCGCTACATTACACATATGCGGAAATAATTATTTTATTACATAACCATTAGCATCACTTCATCTTGGACTTTCTCTTGTCCTTGCCCGAACCCTCAGCCTTCTCATCCTTAACTGAAAGGTTTAAGCAAGAATGAGCACAAATTGCCCAGCAAGTATACGAAATAAATGGAAAATATACGTCAGGATAAAGGCATTTGAATTACTAGATCTCAACAGTTGAAAGATTATCAAGTGTTAAAGAAGAACATCAAGAATAAGAATTTAAGAATTTTTCAATATCATACTAAGGGGTGTAAAATACCCTGAACATATTTTCTTTCATCAAAAACCATCAGACGGTTTAACAATCAAATGGACTGTAAACGGTCTCTGGAAGTACGCTAGGTGATCAGCCTATTGTACCCTACATTGTGCACAAGTATTAAGTCTTAAGCTGCATAAGAGAAATGGGACTATTTGCCCGACACTGTTTGCCCGTTTATTCGAGTTGTTCATCTTAGTAATCATGTGAGACCGCACCAAAGCAATTTGGATTGGTAAACATTTAGTCTTCAAAAGATTTGTTTTAAATCACTTTTTCCATCAATAATAACTAGCCGGAAACAAAGGCCAGGAACATACTTAGAACGGTTTGATAATGAAATGAAATTTAAACATATGGCAGTTAAAAATAATAACTGAATAATCATCGATAAGCTTGCAAGATAATTGAAGTTTGTATGACTTTTCAACGAAGAAACTTGCACGAATAAATAACTAGCATAAGTCCAATACTTACCCTTACTGCGATAATATTAACAAGGATTTAATAAATACCCAATAGAAATGAGGGTTAGGAAACTTGCCTGATAAGCCTACTACAATTAACGCTAGCAAATAACCTTAACATAACCTAATCACATGTGACTCGTTAATCACCATTCATACACAATCTAGTTTGAAGTATAAGGGTCTCCTATTGGATATGCTATAAATATCATAAGAGAATATATTTAGAAAATATATGCCACCCATTTTAGACATCATAGGCAGGCCAAAACAGAACTTAAAAATGCCCAAACATAACAGTTTTTAATTTTTTTTCTCATCTTTACCGTACCTCGCTAAAACAGTCATAACTCATTCGTTTTAAAATATTTTTGAGCGATTCTTGCCCCCACGCGAAGCTAACTTCTGGGGCTACAACTTTCGTTCAGGGACCATCTTCAAATTCCAAGCACAAAATTCCAGAAAATCTGTGCAAGAGGACTGCCCCGAAGTTGTTGGGCAGATTTGACACAACTACTTTGAAAAGTCATAACTTCTTGCTCCGAAGTCGGAATTAGTCCGTTCTGGAGTCTATGGAAAGCTTATTCAGTGTACTATAATAACCTAAAAGCCCACAATTTTCTAGAAACTGTAGCTAGCCCCGAATTTTGTTCTTAGGGTCAGCAGTTCACAGTTTTTTTTTCGGTTTCTAACATGCTTGCTTACGATTTTCATATCTCACTCAATATAGCTTCGATCCGAATGAAATTTGGACATGTTATACCTCATGCTACATACTATTTTATGAAATTATTACATGCAACAAATGGATTATCTAAGACATGATTTTGAGTGACCAAAAATACTGAAAAAAATCATGCAAACTAGTTTAACCCAACTTTTGAGAAAATCATGATTTTGATTCTAGCATGCATGGGTTTGATTCCTATTATCCAGACCACTTCTAATAACATATATATACATGTTACAACAATTCATTTCTCTAACTTTTCATGTTTTGATCAAATTAGCAACTAAGAGGCATTTTATCAAATAGTTAGCATACATGACATGATTTCTTGATTCTATACGAATTAGCAACATGTTTACACCAGAATTTTCCTTCCTTAACCACCACATAGCAGAATCATACCCAAACATGGCATTACAACTGATCAAACAGGTCATCTATCCTAGGTAACGAGTACTTGTTCTTGATCGTTACCTTGTTCAGTTCTCGATAATCGATACACAGCCTCATCGATCCATCCTTCTTTTTCACAAATAAAACTGGTGCTCCCCAAGGAGACACACTCGGTTGGATATACTTCCTATCCAACAACTCCTGTAACTGTACCATCAGTTCCTTCATTCTGTCGGTGCCATTCTGTAAGGTGCTTTCGAGATTGGCGCCATTCCCGGTACTAAATCTATAACGTATTTGACTTCTCTATCCAGCGGAAGACCTGACAATTCTTCCGGGAATACATCTGGAAATTCATTCACTACTGGTATTTGTCCCATTTCTAACCCTACTTTCTGAGTATCGACTATATGGGCCAAATATCCTACATAACCCTTTCTTAGAAACTTTCTCGCTTGCATCATCGTCAGACAGCTCGAGTGTCTCGGCAACCTACTCCCATAGAACACTACCTTAGACTGCTCGGGAGTCTTAAGGTTTATACACTTTTTCTGGCAATCAATCATCGCTCCATGGTTAAATAACCAATCCATTCCTAGGATTACATCAAATTCTCTTAATTGAATTGGGATTAAATCCACAGGTAACTTATATCCCCTGATATCTACAACGCAATTCCTATGGACATGGTTAACGGGAATGACTTCCTTATTAGCAACTTCTATGTTCATAGGATAGTCTAATTCTTCCTGAGGTAAGTTTAATCGTTGGGAGAATTCATGCGAAACGAAGGACCAAGTAGCACCCGAATTAAATAACATGTAAGCAGATATATCATTGATCGGAATGATACCTGAAACCACGTCCCTGGATGCAACCGAATCCTGAACCGTCATGTTGAAAGTCCTTACTGTTGGTCGATTCTGAGTTGGTGGTCCACTAATTGTGAGAGTTCCACCGCTTGGTCCCCTCCCTCCATTTCCTCCTGCTGAGTTCTTCTTTGGGCAGCTCCTCGCCTGATGATCTAATGCTCCACAGTTGAAACATCCATTTCTCTTCGGTGCAGAGCAGTTGGGAGAGATGTGCCCCCTCCTACCCGCAATTAAAACAGACATTCTTCCCCATTAGGCACGCCCCCGAGTGATTCCTTCCACACTCCTTGCACGCCTCAGTCCTCTTCTTTGCTTCCCCTGGTTTGCCCCCAGGGTTTCCCGAGTTGACACTATTGTTGTTGTTGTTATTGTTGTTGCTGTTCCACTTCCTCTTATTTGCACCGTTGCTGCTGCTGCCTTCTCTACGGTTTCCTCCTTCAGTCTTCTTTTTTTTCTCCTTGTTGAACTTCATTTGGGCTTCACTTCCGCCCTCAGCGATTATAGCTTTCTCCAGGAGAGTCGCGAAACTGTTCGCCTGCAACACTGAAAGTCTGCTGTATAGCCATGGTTTGAGGCCTTGCTAAAATCTCCTCGTCTTTCTCTCCTCAGTGTCGACCTGATGAGGTGCGAACCTCGCCAGCTCGTTAAACTTTGCAGCGTACTGCGGTACCGTCATATCTTCTTGTTTCAGCTCCAGGAATCGCATCTCCATGCGACTCTGCATACTAACAGGAAAATAGTTCTCGAAAAAGATTTTCTTGAACCCTTCCTAAGGTATCACACCTTCTCCAGCTCGGGTCTGATTTGCCTCCCACCAGTAGTTGGCTTCACCTTTAAGCATATACGTGGCGAAGATAGTTTTCTGGTCGTCTCCTACTCGGGCGATAGCAAATGCCTTTTCGATTTCCTTAACCCAAGTCTGGGCTTCGATGGGTTCTGTAGTTCCTTTGAACTCAGGTGGTCCCGCGCTTTTGAAGTCTTTAAAGTGTGCCACTGGAGCCACTGGAGGGTTGTTGACATTCGGGGTTCGATTTTGGAGTGCCCCCACTAACATGTCTACAAACTACTGTATAGGGTTCGGTGGATCCCCAGCATTACCGTCTGACCCCTCGGGTGCTTGGCGACGTCTTCCTCTAGCCATCTATCTGTTCAAAATGAACTTAATATTATTATCTCGTAATTTACTGTACAATATATAGAATTCGTAAAAACTGAACCATCACATAACATACTTAAATAAAAACATATTTATTTATAAACATAATACTCAAAGTATTTCATCGTTTTATGGCATTACGCCATTTACATCACATTGCATCAATCACTTGGTAAAACAGAAACCAAGCTTTTTATTACATAGATAAGCATTTTATTTGCTACTAGGAAAAAGTTTATCATAATAACTAAAGACCCCGCCTAATGGCGTCCTCATGCTCCTCATCCGCTATCTCTTTCACCAGCTCTCGGCTTATAACACGGCCAGACCGGCGCTCCTCACGTGGAAAGTGACGCACCCTATGCTGGAACCTTCCATGTGCCGACTTAAACACGTATTTCAGCTTTTCTATCTTAACCTTCTTGTCTCTAACTTCTCCCTCCAACTCTCCGGTTAGCTTCTCAGCCCTAACACGGTCTCTTCTCTCATCTCCCCAGAAAGTGGTAATAATCTGCTTGTCAAGTTGGAGACTCTGAATCCTCGACTCCAACCCATTAATGGTATGTCCCAAGTGGGTCCTAATAGCTTCTTTCTCATCCTCCAGCCTATCCGCCTTCTGGTCTGATGCCCGCAGCTTGTCAGCCAGATCCCCGTTCCTAATTATAAGGTGGTGCACCAATGCCTCAAGTAATGTTGCAGCTTGCTGCTCCCCCTGATACAGCTCATTCAACTCATGGACCTTGTCGTCCAACTCCGTAATCCTATCCATCAACTCATCCAATAAAGTATCCTCAGGTGCTTCTTCCGAGTCCTCCTCGGGCTCCTCTTCCTCTTCAGGATACTCCTCTGGGTCTGAGTCAACTGCTGCCTCAGCTATAGGCTCAGGTACAGCTGTCACCAACTGCTCACTCACAACGTGGATATCACTAACCTCGTCTTTTCTTGACATCCTTCAAACAAGACAAAATAACTCGGTTAGTATTTTAAAATAGATGTTTTTGTTTTTAGGAATATATATATATATATATATATATATATATATATATATATATATATATATTTGACACAACCCCTAGAACTCTACATGAGTTCATCTCCTTGCTTCCTCCACTAACTTCCCTAAGGTTATAGTCTAAGGTTTCCCCACCCAAAGTTTATGACCTAAGGCTCTGATACCAACCTGTGACACCCCCAAATCTGTGTAATCATCGATTACAGAACTTGGTGCTCACGATTCAACATACACCATCATCTAACTAAGTAAACCTTAACAATAAGGAATAATAATATTAACTATTACATAATTATTCAAAATAAAATCCCAAGTCTTTACAACCTTAACACAAACTGAAACTTCGCCTTAGCGTTTATCGCTACATTACACATATGCGTAAATAATTATTTTATTACATAACCATTAGCATCACTTCATCTTGGACTTTCCCTTGTCCTTGCCCGAACCCTCAGCCTTCTCATCCTTAACTGAAAGGTTTAAGCAAGAATGAGCACAAATTGCCCAGCAAGTATACGGAATAAATGGGAAATATACGTCAGGATAAAAGCATTTGAATTACTAGATCTCAACAGTTGAAAGATTATCAAGTGTTAAAGAAGAACATCAAGCATAAGAATTTAAGAATTTTTCAATATCATACTAGGGGTGTAAAATACCCTGAACATATTTTCTTTCATCAAAAACCATCAGACGGTTTAACAATCAAATAGACTGTAAACGGTCTCTACAAGTACGCCAGGTGATCAGCCTATTGTACCCTACATTGTGCACAAGTATTTAGTTTTAAGCTGCATAAGCGAAATGGGACTATTTGCCCGACATCTGTTTGCCCGTTTATTCGGGTTGTTCATCTTAGTAATCATGTGAGACCGCACCAAAGCAATTTGGATTGGTAAACATTTAGTCTTTGAAAGATTTGTTTTAAATCACTTTTTCCATCAATAATAACTAGCCGAAAACAAAGGCCAGGAACATACTTAGAACGGTTCGATAATGAAATGAAATTTAAACATATGGCAGTTAAAAATAATAACTGAATAATCATTGATAAGCTTGCAAGATAATTGAAGTTTGTATGACTTTTCAACGAAGAAACTTGCACGAATAAATAACTAGCGCAAGTCCAATACTTACCCTTACTGCGATAATATTAGCAAGGATTTAATAAATACCCAATAGAAATGAGGGTTAGGAAACTTGCCTGATAAGCCTGCTACAATTAACGCTAGCAAATAACCTTCACATAACCTAATCACATGTGTCTCGTTAATCACCATTCATACACAATCTAGTTTGAAGTATAAAGGTCTCCTATTGGATATGCTATAAATATCATAAGAGAATATATTTAGAAAATATATGCCACCCATTTTAGACATCATAGGCAGCCCAAAACAGAACTTAAAAATGCCCAAACATAACAGTTTTTAATTTTTTTTTCTCAGCTTTACCATACCTCGCTAAAACAGTCATAACTCATTCGTTTTAAAACATTTTTGAGCGATTATTGCGCCCACACGAAGCTAACTTCTGGGGCTACAACTTTCGTTCAGGGACCATCTTCAAATTTCAAGTACAAAATTCCAGAAAATCTGTGCAAGAGGACTGCCCCAAAGTTGTTGGGCAGATTTGACACAACTACTTTGAAAAGTCATAACTCCTTGCTCCGAAGTCGGAATTAGTCCGTTCTGAAGTCTATGGAAAGCTTATTCAGTGTACTATAATAAACCAAAAGCCCACAATTTTCAGGAAATTGTAGCTAGCCCCGAATTTTGTCCTTAGGGTCAGCAGTTCACAATTTTTTTTTCGGTTTCTAACATGCTTGCTTACGATTTTCATATCTCACTCAATATAGCTTCGATCTGAATGAAATTTGGACATGTTATACCTCATGCTACATGCTATTTTACAAAATTATTACATGCAACAAATGGATTATCTAAGACATGATTTCGAGTGACCAAAAATCCTGAAAAAAATCATGCAAACTAGTTTAACCCAACTTTTGAGAAAATCATGATTTTGATTCTAGCATGAATGGGTTTGATTCCTATTATCCAGACCACTTCTAATAACATATATATACATGTTACAACAATTCATTTCTCTAACTTTTCATGTTTTGATCAAATTAGCAACTAAGAGGCATTTTATCAAATAGTTAGCATACATGACATGATTTCTTGATTCTATACGAATTAGTAACATGTTTACACTAGAATTTTCCTTCCTTAATCGCCACATTGCAGAATCATACCCAAACATGGCATTACAAAACAAGACAAACCAATAACCATACTAATTCATGCATTTTCTCCACTATTTTACTCAGGAGCATAGAAAATTGCTTGCATGCTTACCTTATGGACGAATTCCTCTTGTTTTGATTGCTTCTAATGCTTCTTCTTGATTGCTAGACTCTCCCAAAATCTCCAGAACTCGTTGCTCCCAAGCTCTCTCTCACAATTCTCTCTTTTCTTTCTCTTTTGCTCTCTTGGTTGGAATATTATTTTGAAAGAGGAGAATGAGTTTAGATCTAATGTATATACATCATATATGGTATAATGAATTGAACACCAGCCCATTACACTCCCCCATGATCAGTTACCATTACACTCCCCATTCATTAGTCTAATTATGGGTATGAGTTACAAAAATGAAAGGTTTTGGTGTTATAAAGAAAAATAAACTCACTCCCTCCTTACTACCATAATATATACGAATATGCTCCTTTTATTGTCCCAATTTGATGGTCACGTGGACCCCCCCAGCTGTTGCACTTGAGGATAAACATTATAATAATCATTTAATCAATTAACAAGTCATTTTGACCATTTTGCCCTCCGTAGTCAAACGTGTTCGATACTTATATCGATTCCTACTAAAGTCGACGTCCCGGACGTCATGGAACTATCCGTTTCGTTAAACTCAACTTCAAAATTTTGTAGTTGACTTTTCCCCCGAAAAAGTCAACCGGTTGACTTTGACCAAAAAGTTAACCGTGACGTATTTTCGTGGTTATAGTCTATCTTGACTAATTTCGACGTTTCGGACTCAAATACGCTGTCCGCGTCACTAAATTCTGCTCCGAACTCAAAGTCATGCTTCAAAGTCATCCCACGAAATTAATAGCATTAATTCCATTCTTACCCATTTTAAATAGTTGAATTAAACGGAACCAACCATTCAAACACATCTCATCACATAACATATAAGTAAACATAGATACATGTAGCAAATAATTATCACATAAGAATTTCACATAAGTTCGTTTATTGAAATTGTTAAATTACATAGAAAATCTCGGTTATTACATTCACCCTCCCTTATAAGGATTCCGTCCCCGGAATCATTACACATCAAACAAAGAGATTAGGGTAATTTTTTATTATTTTCTCCTCGAGTTCCCACGTAGCCTCCTCGGCGTTGTGGTTCCTCCATACTACCTTAACAGAAGGTATTATTTTATTTCTTAACACTTGTTCTTTTCTATCAATTATCTGCACTGGAACCTCTTCGTAAGTTAAGTCTTTTTCGAACTGAATGGGTTCATACTCTATGACATGCTTGTAGTCCTGCTTATATGGTCTTAAGACTGAAATGTGGAATACGTTGTGTATATGTTCTAGCTCCGGAGGTAAAGCTATTTCATAAGCTACCTCACCGACTCATCTCAGAACTGCAAAGGGTCCAATGAATCTGGGACAAAGTTTTTCCTTCTTCCCAAATCTCATTTTCCCCTTCCAAGGTGACACTTTCAGAAACACATAAGTGCCGACGTCGAAGTCTCGTTGTTGCCGGTGTTGATCAGCATATTTCTTCTGTCGATCCTGAACCGTCACTAGCCTCGCTCGAATAGTTTTGATCACATCCGCAGTCTGCTGTACCAATTCTGGCCCTAGTAGTTGACGTTCTTCTACTTCATCCTAACACAATGGCGTTCTGCATTTCCTTCCATATAAAGCTTCATAAGGTGGCATCCCGATGCTTTCATGGTAGCTGTTGTTGTATGCAAATTCCACCAACGGTAGATGGTCATCCCAACTCCTTTTGAAATCCATCACACATGCTCTCAGCATGTCCTCTAACGTTGGAATAGTTCTCTCGCCCTGCCCATCTGTTTGAGGATGATACGCGGTGCTCAACCTCAGTTGCGTTCCCATGCGTTCTTGAAAACTTCTCCAGAAATTCGCTGTGAATCGCGGATCGCGATCTGACACAATTGAAACTGGTACATCGTGCCTAGAAACGATCTCTTTGATATAAAGCTTAGCCAACTGATCCAAGGTATATCTGATCTTGATTGGCAAGAAATGCACTGACTTGGTCAATCAGTCGACGATCACCCACACTGCATCGTAACCCTTCTGCGTAGTTGGAAGTCCTACCACAAAATCCATCGTGATATGCTCCCACTTCCATTCCGGAATCTCTAAAGGTTGAAGTTACCCGTTCGGTCTCTGATGTTCTGCCTCGACTCGCTGACAAGTTAAACACTTGCTAACGCACTCCGCGACGTCTCTTTTCATATTGGGCCACCAATAATGTTGGCGAAGATCTTGATACATTTTTGTGCTTTCCGGTTGGATTGAGTAACTTGAACTATGAGCTTCCAGCAAGATTTCTTCCTTTAACTTAGATACCGCTGGCACCCAAATTCTCTCCTCAAATTTTAACAGACCATCACCACCCATGCTGAATTTAAGCTCCTCTCCGTCGAAAATTCTTTTCTTCATTTTCTCACATTCTTCATTACTGCCTTGTGCTTCCTTGATCTTGTCCAACAGAGTCGGACGAACCTCCACTGCGAATAATTTCCCATCTGGCTCTCTCGGCCTCTTTATCTCTAGCTTCAAACTGGCCATCTCCTTGATTAACTCCTCCTGAGCTGTCTACCACTGCCCTTTCTGCTTAACGCATCCGCTACCACGTTCGCTTTGCCCCGATGATACAAAATATCGCAATCGTAATCCTTTATTTGCTCCAACCATCTTCTCTGCCTCATATTTAACTCCTTCTGCGTGAAAATATACTTCAGACTTTTATGGTCCGTGTATATTTCACACTTCACAACATATAAATAGTGTCTCCAAATCTTGAGGGCAAATACTACCGCTGCCAATTCCAGGTCATGGGTAGGATATCCCTTCTCATAATCTTTCAACTGGCGCGATGCGTACGCAATGACTTTACCATGTTGCATAAGCACACAGCCAAGCCCTTTGTGTGACGCATCACTAAAAATCACAAAGTCACCTGTATCGTCTGGTAACGACAATACCGGTGCCTCACTCAATCTCTTCTTGAGTTCTCGAAAACTCTCTTCACACTTCTCAGTCCAGACAAACTTCACCGACTTTTTTGTTAAATTTGTTAACGTTCCTGCTATCTTCGAAAAATCTTGGATGGACCGCCTGTAGTAGCCCGCCAATCCTAAGAAACTTCTCACCTCAGTCGGTGTTCTTGGTTGCTCCCAATTCTGTACCGCTTCCACCTTTGCTGGATCCACGGAGATTCCGTCCTTGTCGATTACGTGACCTAGAAACTGAACCTTCTCCAACCAGAACTCGCACTTCAAAAATTTTGCGTATAATTTATCCCTTCTCAATGCCTCCAATACCAACCTTAAATGTTCAGCATGATCTTCCTGAGTCTTGGAATAGATTAGGATATCATCTATGAACACAACTACGAATTTATCTAAATACTGCTTGAATACCCGATTCATCATGTCCATAAACGCTGCCGACGCGTTTGTTAACCCGAACGACATTACTAGAAACTCGTAGTGACCGTAACGAGTTCTGAACACTGTTTTAGGTACATCCTCTTTTCTCACCTTCAACTGGTGATACCCCATCCTCAAATCGATTTTGGAAAAATATTTTGCTCCCTTCAATTGATCAAACCGGTCATCTATCCTAGGTAATGGGTACTTGTTCTTGATCGTTACCTTGTTCAGTTCTCGATAATCGATATACATCCTCATCGATTCATCCTTCTTTTTCACAAATAAAACTGGTGCTCCCCAAGGAGACACACTCGGTTGGATATACTTCCTATCCAACAACTCCTATAACTGTACCATCAGCTCCTTTATTTCTGCCGGTGCCATTCTGTAAGGCACTTTCGAGATCGGCGCCATTCCCGGTACTAAATCTATAAGGAATTCGACCTCTATATCTGGCGAAAGACCTGGCAATTCTTCCGGGAATACATCTGGAAATTCATTCACTACTGGTATTTGTCCTATTTCTAACCCTACTTTCTGAGTATCGACTATATGGGCCAAATATCCTACATAACCCTTTCTTAGTAACTTTCTCGCTTGCATCATCGTCAGACAGCTCGGGTGTCTCGGCTACCTACTCCCATAGAACACTACCTTAGACTGCTCGAGACTCTTAAGGTTTATACACTTTTTCTGGCAATCTATCATCGCTCCATGGTTAAATAACCAATCCATTCCTAGGATTACATCAAATTCTCTTAATTGAATTGGGATTAAATCCACAGGTAACTTATATCCCCTGATATCTACAACGCAATTCCTATGGACATGGTTAACGGGAATGACTTCCTTATTAGCAACTTCTATGTTCATAGGATAGTCTAATTCTTCCTGAGGTAAGTTTAATCGTTGGGAGAATTCATGCGAAACGAAGGACCAAGTAGCACCCGAATTAAATAACATGTAAGCAGATATATCATTGATCGGAATGATACCTGAAACCACGTCCCTGGATGCAACCGCATCCTGAACTGTCATGTTGAAAGTCCTTACTGTTGGTCGATTCTTAGTTGGTGGTCCACCAATTGTGAGAGTTCCACCGCTTGGTCCCCTCCCTCCATTTCCTCCTGCTGAGTTTTTCTTTGGGCAGCTCCTCGCCTAATGATCTAATGCTCCACAGTTGAAACATCCATTTCTCTTCGGAGCAGAGCAGTTGGGAGAGATGTGCCCCTCCTGCCCGCAATTAAAACAGACATTCTTCCCCTTTAGAAACGCCCCCGAGTGATTCCTTCCACACTCCTTGCACGCCTCAGTCCTCTTCTTTGCTTCCCTAGGTTTGCCCCCAGGGTTTCCCGAGTTGACACTATTGTTATTGTTGTTGTTGTTCTACTTCCTCTTATTTGCACCGTTGCTGCTGCTACCTTCTCCACGGTTTCCTCCTTCAGTCTTCTTCTTTTTCTCCTTGTTGAACTTCATTAGGGCTTCACTTTCGCCCTCAGTGATTATAGCTTTCTCCAGGAGAGTTACGAAACTGTTGGTCTGCAGCACCGAAAGTCTGCTGTATAGCCATGGTTTGAGGCCTTGCTCAAACCTCCTCGTCTTTCTCTTCTCAGTGTTGACCTGATGAGGTGCAAACCTCGACAGCTCGTTAAACTTTGCAGCGTACTACGGTACCGTCATATCTTCTTATTTCAGCTCCAGGAATTGAATCTCCATGCGACTCTGCATACTAACAGGAAAATAGTTCTCGAAAAAGATTTTCTTAAACCCTTCCCAAGGTATCACACCTTCTCCAGCTCGGGTCTGATTTGCCTCCCACCAGTAGTTGGCTTCACCTTTCAGCATATACGTGGCGAAGATAGTTTTCTGGTCGTCTCCTACTCGGGCGATAGCAAATGCCTTTTCGATTTCCTTAACCCAAGTCTGGGCTTCGATGGGTTCTGTAGTTCCTTTGAACTCAGGTGGTCCCGCGCTTTTGAAGTCTTTAAAGTGTGCCACTGGGGCCACTGGAGGGTTGTTGACATTCGGGGTTCGATTTTGGAGTGCCCCCACTAACATGTCTACAAACTGCTGCATAGGGTTCAGTGGATCCCCAGCATTACCGTCTGACCCCTCGGGTGCTTGGCGACGTCTTCCTCTAGCCATCTATCTGTTCAAAATGAACTTAATATTATTATCTCGTAATTTACTGTACAATATATAGAATTCGTAAAAACTGAACCATCACATAACATACTTAAATAAAAACATATTTATTTATAAACATAATACTCAAAGTATTTCATCGTTTTATGGCATTACGCCATTTACATCACATTGCATCAATCACTTGGTAAAACAGAAACCAAGCTTTTTATTACATAGATAAGCATTTTATTTGCTACTAGGAAAAAGTTTATCATAATAACTAAAGACCCCGCCTAATGGCGTCCTCATGCTCCTCATCCGCTATCTCTTTCACCAGCTCTCGGCTTATAACACGGCCAGACCGGCGCTCCTCACGTGGAAAGTGACGCACCCTATGCTGGAACCTTCCATGTGCCGACTTAAACACGTATTTCAGCTTTTCTATCTTAACCTTCTTGTCTCTAACTTCTCCCTCCAACTCTCCGGTTAGCTTCTCAGCCCTAACACGGTCTCTTCTCTCATCTCCCCAGAAAGTGGTAATAATCTGCTTGTCAAGTTGGAGACTCTGAATCCTCGACTCCAACCCATTAATGGTATGTCCCAAGTGGGTCCTAATAGCTTCTTTCTCATCCTCCAGCCTATCCACCTTCTGGTCTGATGCTCGCAGCTTGTCAGCCAGATCCCCGTTCCTAATTATAAGGTGGTGCACCAATGCCTCAAGCAATGCTGCAGCTTGCTGCTCCCCCTGATACAGCTCATTCAACTCATGGACCTTGTCGTCCAACTCCGTAATCCTATCCATCAACTCATCCAATAAAGTATCCTCAGGTGCTTCTTCCGAGTCCTCCTCGGGCTCCTATTCCTCTTCAGGATACTCCTCTGGGTCTGAGTCAACTGCTGCCTCAGCTATAGGCTCAGGTACAGCTATCACCAACTGCTCACTCACAACGTGGATATCTCTAACCTCGTCTTCTCTTGACATCCTTCAAACAAGACAAAATAACTCGGTTAGTATTTTAAAATAGATGTTTTTGTTTTTAGGATATATATATATATATATATATATATATATATATATATATATATATATATATATATATATATATATGACACAACCCCTAGAACTCTACATGAGTTCATCTCCTTGCTTCCTCCACTAACTTCCCTAAGGTTATAGTCTAAGGTTTCCCCACCCAAAGTTTATGACCTAAGGCTCTGATACCAACCTGTGACACCCCCAAATCCGTGTAATCATCGATTACAGAACTTGGTGCTCATGATACAACATACACCATCATCTAACTAAGTAAACCTTAACAATAAGGAATAATAATATTAACTATTACATAATTATTCAAAATAAAATCCCAAGTCTTTACAACCTTAACACAAACTGAAACTTAGCCTTAGCGTTTATCGCTACATTACACATATGCCGAAATAATTATTTTATTACATAACCATTAGCATCACTTCATCTTGGACTTTCCCTTGTCCTTGCCCGAACCCTCAGCCTTCTCATCCTTAACTGAAAGGTTTGAGCAAGAATGAGCACAAATTGCCCAGCAAGTATACGGAATAAATGGGAAATATACGTCAGGATAAAAGCATTTGAATTACTAGATCTCAACAGTTGAAAGATTATCAAGTGTTAAAGAAGAACATCAAGAATAAGAATTTAAGAATTTTTCAATATCATACTAAGGGGTGTAAAATACCCTGAACATATTTTCTTTCATCAAAAACCATCAGACGGTTTAACAATCAAATAGACTGTAAACGGTCACTGCAAGTACGCTAGGTGATCAGCCTATTGTACCCTACATTATGCACAAGTATTAAGTTTTAAGCTGCATAAGCGAAATGGGACTATTTGCCCGACATCTGTTTGCCCGTTTATTTGGGTTGTTCATCTTAGTAATCATGTGAGACCGCACCAAAGCAATTTGGATTGGTAAACATTTAGTCTTCGAAAGATTTGTTTTAAATCACTTTTTCCATCAATAATAACTAGCCGGAAACAAAGGCCAGGAACATACTTAGAACGGTTCGATAATGAAATAAAATTTAAACATATGGCAGTTAAAAATAATAACTGAATAATCATCGATAAGCTTGCAAGATAATTGAAGTTTGTATGACTTTTCAACGGAGAAACTTGCACGAATAAATAACTAGCGCAAGTCCAATAATTACCCTTACTGCGATAATATTAGCAAGGATTTAATAAATACCCAATAGAAATGAGGGTTAGGAAACTTGCCTGATAAGCCTGCTACAATTAATGCTAGCAAATAACCTTCACATAACCTAATCACATGTGTCTCGTTAATCACCATTCATACACAATCTAGTTTGAAGTATAAGGGTCTCCTATTGGATATGCTATAAATATCATAAGAGAATATATTTAGAAAATATATGCCACACATTTTAGACATCATAGGCAGCCCAAAACAGAACTTAAAAATGCCCAAACATAACAGTTTTTAATTTTTTTTTCTCAGCTTTACCATACCTCGCTAAAATAGTCATAACTCATTCGTTTTAAAAAAATTTTGAGCGATTATTGCGCCCACGCGAAGCTAACTTCTGGGGCTACAACTTTCGTTCAGGGACCATCTTCAAATTCCAAGCACAAAATTCCAAAAAATCTGTGCAAGAGGACAGCCCCGAAGTTGTTGGGCAGATTTGACACAACTACTTTGAAAATTCATAACTCCTTGCTCTGAAGTCGGAATCAGTCCGTTCCAGAGTCTATGGAAAGCTTATTCAGTGTACTATAATAACCCAAAAGCCCACAATTTTCTGGAAATTGTAGCTAGCCCCGAATTTTATCCTTAGGGTCAGCTGTTCACAGTTTTTTTTCGGTTTCTAACATGCTTGTTTACGATTTTCATATCTCACTTAATATAGCTTCGATCCGAATGAAATTTGGACATGTTATACCTCATGCTACATACTATTTTTCAAAATTATTACGTGTAACAAATGGATTATCTAAGACATGATTTCGAGTGACCAAAAATCTTGAAAAAAATCATGCAAACTAGTTTAACCCAACTTTTGAGAAAATCATGATTTTGATTCTAGCATGTATGGGTTTGATTCATATTATCCAGACCACTTCTAATAACATATATATACATGTTACAACAATTCATTTCTCTAACTTTTCATGTTTTGATCAAATTAGCAACTAAGAGGCATTTTATCAAATAGTTAGCATACATGAAATGATTTCTTGATTCTATACGAATTAGTAACATGTTTACACCAGAATTTTCCTTCCTTAACCGCCACATAGCAGAATCATACCCAAACATGGCATTACAAAGCAAGACAAACCAATAACCATACTAATTCATGCATTTTCTCCACTATTTTACTCAGGAACATAGAAAATAGCTTGCATGCTTACCTTATGGACGAATTCCTCTTGTTTTGATTGCTTCTAATGCTTCTTCTTGATTGCTAGACTCTCCCAAAATCTCCAGAACTCGTTGCTCCCAAGGTCTCACTCACAATTCTCTCTTTTCTTTCTCTTTTGCTCTCTTGGTTGGAATATTGTTGTGAAAGAGGAGAATGAGTTTAGATGTAATGTATATACATCATATATGGTGTAATGAACTGAATTCTCCAGCCCATTACACTCCCCCATGATCAGTTACCATTACACTCCCCATTCATTAGTCTAATTATTGGTATGAGCTACAAAAATGAAAGGTTTTGGTGTTATAAAGAAAAATAAACTCACTCCCTCCTTACTACCATAATATATATGAATATGCTCCTTTTATTGTCCCAATTTGATGGTCACGTGGACCCCCCCAACTTTTGCACTTGAGGATAAACATTATAATAATCATTTAATCAATTAACAAGTCATTTTGACCATTTTGCCCTCCGTAGTCAAACGTGTTCGATACTTATATCGATTCCTACTAAAGTCGACGTCCCAGACGTCATGGAACTATCCGTTTCGTCAAACTCAACTTCAAAATTTCGTAGTTGAGTTTCCCCCCGAAAAGTCAACCAGTTGACTTTGACTAAAAAGTCAACCGGTTGACTTTGACCAAAAAGTCAATCGTGACGCATTTTCGTGGTTATAGTCTATCTTGACTAATTTCGACGTTTCAGACTCAAATACGCTGTCCGCGTCACTAAATTCCGCTCCGAACTCAAAGTCATGCTTTAAAGTCATCCCATGAAATTAATAGCATTAATTCCATTCTTACCCATTTTAAATAGTTGAATTAAACGGAACCAGCCATTCAAACACATCTCATCACATAACATATAAGTAAACATAGATACATGTAGCAAATAATTATCACATAAGAATTTCACATAAGTTCGTTTATTGAAATTGTTAAATTACATAGAAAATCTCGGTTATTACACCTACCTCCACTATATTAACATCTTCCTCTCCATCTAAATCTCCAAGGGTGTCGCCTCAAACTACTCCTTCACCCGCTGCAAATTCTTAAAACTCATCCTCGTTCCCTTCTCCATCACCACCACAACCACCACCCTCATCAACTCGCACACATCATATGCACCTTCAGTCTCGAAAGAAAGCAATTATCTCTCTTACTTTTGCTGAACTGTTCACCTTTAAAAAGGTTGTCCGTAATAAGTCTTGGCGTAAAGCCATGCAAACTGAATTTCATGCATTGTGTTCTAACAACACTTGGACCCTTGTTCCCTTAGATTCCCATATGAATGTAATAGGATGCAAGTAGGTATTCTGAATCAAACAAAAAGCCGATGGCATAATTAAGCATTATAAAGCTCGCCTTGTTGTAAAAGGTTTTCATCAACGTCATGGCCTCCCACTACAAGAAAACCGGCTATTTCCGACGGACGTATCCTCGACGGATGACATTTGGTCGAAATAAGATTACTTACGAGGGAATAATGCGTCGAATATAAGTCCCTCGAAAATATCATAATTCTGACAGAATTCCGTCGGCATTAGACCTCTCCAATTGGCGCCAAGGTTCACGCCACCTCGAAAATTAATTTCGACGAACTAAAGTTAATTCCAAGGGACGTTTCGTCGAATTTAAGTTGTTTCCGAGGGACGTATTCCCGACGAAAATTCCGTCGGAAATAACAAATAAAATCTATTCAGCTTTTGCCTTTTCATTTCAGACGCTCAGCTTCATCTCTCTCTCTCTCTCACTCTCACTCTCACTCTCCTTCCCTCTCTCATCCCCCCCGCCCCCACCCATCCGATCACTGGTACTCTCCACCCCCTACCCTTTACCCCTTACCCCCTACCCCAGCCAGCAGTTCCCCCCACCCGGACCCACCCCCTTCCTTTCCCTCGGTTTCCCTCCACCCCTGGTCCCCCCAATCCCTTCCACATTCATGCCCACCCCCTCCCTTTCCCCCAGTTTCCCCCACCCCCTCCACAGTCACCCTCACCCCCTCCCCCCGGTTACCCCCACCCCAAACGGAGGCCTAGAGGCTGCAGATACTGTTCACTGCCCAGATTTTCCTCCTCATTCAAGGGAAGTGCTTCCCAACTGTAATTTAGGTTTCATACATACATTTGTTATAATTGCTGAAATTTGGATATATTAGGTAATTGTCAATAGAATTGTTGAAATTTGGATAAATTTGTGAGTTATTAATTTAATTGTTGAAATTGGGTGTATACATAAATTAGGAAATTGATTTTAGAGTTGTTATTTTGTTGCTGAAATAGGGTTTTGTTGTTGAAATTGGGAAGGGTTTTGTTTAAATTGATATCGAGTACTTTTGGGTTTATTTTGTGCAATATTACTAATTGGGGGGGGGGGCGTCCGGTGCGGTACTAACGACCGGTACCATGTAATTTATTTATTTTTAAATCACAATTATAAGAATAATAAATAAAAAATAATAGAGCAAGTTTGAACAAAAAACTGTAAAAGAAAGTATATTTTTTATTGAAAAAACACTGTATTATATTTTCAATAAAAAATATACTTTCTATTACAGCTTTTTGTTCAAACTTCCTCTATTATTTTTTATTTATTATTCTAATAATTGTGGTTAAAAAAAAATTACACGTTACCGGTCGTTGGTACCGGACGCCCCCTGGACCCCAATATTACAACTTCTGTAAATGTATATCATCCTATGTATTATTTGAATTTTGTATTTTGCTTGATATTTCCGATTGAATTTCCTACTGAAATTCTGTCAGAATTTTGGATATGCAAAATTTTGGATATATATATATATATATATATATATATATATATATATATATATATATATATATATATATATATATATATATATATATATATGTTACTTAATTTTCTAATACTAAAATTCAGTAATTAAGTAGAATAAACTTAATTAGTTTTCGACTAATAAAATAAAACAAAACAAGAATTTACTAAAATAAAATATAATAAAAAAAGAAATAAAATTAAATTAAGAAACTTAATTAAGTAAATATAATAAATGAAATAAATATAATTTAATAAATGGATTAAATTAAATTTAATAAAATAAAATGATAAATTAAATTGAATAAAATAAAACAAATTTGATTTAATTTAATAAATAAATTAAATTTAATAAAAAATATTTAAAAATATATAATATAATACAAATAAAATACAATTCAATAAAAAATAAAATAAAATAATAAAATAAAATAAATTTAATAAAATTTAATTTAATTAAAATAATTACGAAATATAATATACTACAAATTAAAATAAAAGAAAATATAATAATAAACTAAGTAGGAGTGCATGTCGAACAGTAGTCTCTATAGATTCTAAATAACAATTCTCATAAACTAAGTGTCACTTACTTAGTTTATCATTGGCAAGTGCCACTTACTTAGTTTATCATTGGCAAAATAAACTAAGTAGGAGTGAATGTCGAACAGTAGTCTCTAACAATTCCAAATAACAATTCTCATAAACTAAGTACCACTTACTTAGTTTATCATTAACAAAATAAACTAAGTACCATTTACTTAGTTTGCCACAATTTTCAATAAATGTAATAATACTATCCCTACATAAATGTACTCTTCCTTATATGTAGGTTTCGACATAGCAGTTGCAACTAATAGTACTCCAACCGGTTCCTTGGCAGCAATTAAAAAAAAAGGGTCGTACACCACAAGAAAAGGGCTATCAGCGACCGCATGTGGTCACAGATCCTTATCAGCGATCGACTGCGGTCGCTGATAGGCGTCGCATAAAATCTGCTCGCTGGGATGAACATCGGCGACCACTATTAGCGACCGATACATCTGCTATCGATATTAGCGACTGAATTCGTCATTTCGGTCGCTGAGCTGAGTCAGCAAGGTTCAGGTCCAAAGGCTGACGTGGGACATGTGTCAGCGACTGGTGTCAGCGACTGGTATCAGCGACTGCAGGCAATCGCTGATACCCTCAATTGCGGTCGCTGATTTTAAAAAATTGAAAACCAGATTTTTGCTGTTTTGCAGAATTTCCAAAAATATGTACCTGTTTTGTACCTGCTTTATCCCAACACACATACACAACAATATAAACATTCTACACAACAATATAAACATCCATCGTCCATTAACACATACACCAAACTAGTATATAAACTATATAAACCTTTAAAAACCAATATGAATTGAATAATTTAAACCACAAATCTAATGTTTAAGTTAACAGACATCCAAAGAATGAATATACAAGTACAAGCTTATCAAATAAATACAAAACAACACTAAAGCAGGTACGTCAGGCATCATTGCCTCCTTGATCACCCTGTAATTAACAAAATAATAAAACAAGTTACAAATATATATAGTAACTATGTTGATACTGGTATATATTACGACAATATATACAACAAATTGATTACCTCGTCGTCATCCCCATGCCGTGCTGCTGCTGCTGCCGCTACTGCTTCAGCTAACTCCTCAGGACTCAGAGCCTCCAGATGCCCGCCCAGTATCTTCAAAAGATCTTGATCTCGACATATAGCTCTCACACAGTCAGCCGGAGTATGAACAGTTGGATGACTCGGTGACTGTGAAGACTGGGTAGCAGAGCAGCCTAAGCCACTGAAGGATGGGCGTCGTCGTTGTTAGAGATTTACAATTCAGCTCAATCCCATTTATGATGCTTATAAATACATATAGATGTATATGTACATATATAACATGAGTGTGCATCATATATGATTATTCGGGAATTGAACAAAGATACATGCCAAAATAAATTTACACAGCTTGAGATCGATTACCCAAAAAGGCATGGTATATTGTTGTCATCCTACGTATTTTAACTGACACCAACCTTAAGACAATAGATTCCTAGGGGTAGAATATAAATATACACCTTTGTTCAGTTATACTGTGGTATCATGCCTTTTCTAAAAATAACTTGCCTCAGCTCTATCAAAATTCCTTTTATTTTTGTATCCACACATCAAAAAACTTTGACAAAAAAACTGGGCTCAAACTGGCTTGTTTTCTCACTTTTTCACAAAAAACTATTTTTGACACTTTTCTATTTCTCCAATTTTGGCTACTTGTATAGTCTAAGCTTTGGTCATTGCAATGATTAGGAATCATCACGAGCATGAGTTAGCAATTTTATATGAGTTCATTATAGTCTTATAAGATCAGGCACTAACAGTCACCCAAAACAGTCCACTTTTGGGCTTAAAATGTGATTTTTCACAAGTTTAATGCTCAAAACAGGTTAGGCTTAGTTTCTTTTTCTTGTGTAGCTTACTTATGTCATATTATGACTATTGAAACTTTCTCACATGGTCCAGGTATGGGAATTCTATACTTAGGTCTTAGTTGCCACTTAAAGCTTACTTTTCATGGCTTTTAAACATGAAATTTGGTCAATACACAACATAGACCACAACTAAGTTAAGGAACACCTTTTAAATGATATGTGTAGACAATATAGGGACTCCATACTATCTCAAAACTTCAGTTGCAAAAATTTGCTATAATAGTTCTCATATAGGCATAGATTTGACTAAAATTTCATAAATAATCCACATCTAGAATTGTGGTGCCCAATCATTCATCAGGGCTTTTAACAATTACTATCAACAAACTAGTCTAAAACCCATTCAGAATCTCCAAATAGTTTATTTAGTCATAAATGTTTTCATAAATTACTAGAATTAGACGATTCATTCCCAATTAAAATTCAGTTTTAGGAGAGTATATGTTAATAAATAACATGCACAAAAAGCATTAAACTTTCAAAACCACCATCATCATATAATCAAACAATCTATTTTAATTCTTATTATACTTTGATTATGAGTTATTGTCCAATTTCTGCAATAATAAGAAGATGAACAAAGTGCAAGGGTTTGATGTCGCAAAGTTCCTATCACTCCTCTACATAAACATTTTAAAATTGAGATCAACCAAATCAAAGTTAAAGATAGGTATTAATGAACACCCAGTTTTTAAACCAAGTTAATAGTGCACACTAGTGACTATCAGTATTTGTCCTAATCTAATCTAACATAAGATATAAATAGTAAAGAAATAAAAAAAGATGGATTACCAGTACTTGGTGGTGGCGGCGGCTGGCCAGTGGTGGCAGCGGCGGACCGGTGACGCGGCTGTGGCTGGCTTCTCCTTCTTCTTCTTCTTCTCTTCTCCCCCTTTCTCCCTTTTCTCTCTATTCTGCTCCCTCTTTTTTTTCTTCTTCGCCTATGTCGAGCGAATGACTGAAACTGGTAAACATTAATATGAGCAGCGACCGCAATCAGCGATCACCTGCGGTCACTAATTTTTAATGATGTGGGCTGATAGAGATTAGTCGCACAAAACAAATGCGCCAACATTTGGCACCAATTTTTGGGAGGGAAAATCAATCCAGCAACCAC
This sequence comes from Panax notoginseng, assembly GCA_016801055.1. Classification (NCBI taxonomy): domain Eukaryota; kingdom Viridiplantae; phylum Streptophyta; class Magnoliopsida; order Apiales; family Araliaceae; genus Panax; species Panax notoginseng. The sequence goes on along the minus strand of CM029012.1, from coordinate 136,633,831 downwards.
ATGCGGTCACTGATAGATATTAACGACTAGAAGCAATGCCGATCGCAGATGTCAGTCGCTATTATTGATATCAGCGACCGAAAAGGGCGGTCGTTGAAAGGTTTGGTCGCAGATAGAGATTTTTCTTGTAGTGGTAGTTCCTATTTGTGTCATATACTAGAATAATATAGTTAATTGAATTACTGCAGACATTCCTCACTGTTCCATCATAACAAATGGTAACATCCGGAAGGAGTGCCATTAAGTTGTTAAACAAAGTTTTAGGTTAAGCAACCCTCTAGATGAGTGAACGATCACTTCTCTGCTAGAAATGAATCATCTCCCCATATGGGTCGAATCCATGACATAGACAACTTCTCACCACTCTGAATTCCTCAGATGGGTAGTTCTCACAGAACGTCTCACCTCTTTTTCTATGAGAACTATCTATTTGAGGAATTCAGAGTGGTGAAAAATTGTCTATGTCATGGATTGGACCCATATGGGGAGATGATTCATTCCTAGCAGAGAAGTGATCGTTCGTTCATCTAGAGGGTTGCTCAACCTGAAACTCTGTTCAATAGCTTAATGGAAACTCCTTTGGGATGTTGTCATCTGTTATGATGGAACAGTGAGGAATGTCTGCAGTAATTGAATTAACTTTATTATTCGAGTATAGGACACAAACAGGAACTACGACCCTTTTTTTTTGTTATCGAGGAGCCAGTTGGAGTACGTACTATTAGCTGCAACTGCTATGTCGAACCTTGCATACAAGGAAGTCCTTGACTTTGCTCCTAATAGTCATTGCAGCTGTAACTGCTATCAAACTTATAAATCCGTTTGACATGCACTCAGTAGGAGTGAATGTCGAATAGTCCCCAGTTCGGGACTGTTACTGGATGTTATGTCTCTCACTTAGGCCGGTGCCAATACGAAACAATACATTTTTGTTGTTTTGATGCTTTTTCGACTGTTATCTCTATATGTTCTTCGAGTGCATACTTAGATTAAGTTATCTTAGTCTATTTTGTGTATTTGGAGACCATGGGGAGGTGCTGCCAAAATTTTCTTAAAACGTACTCAACGTGTTGGCACTAGTGACGAGACGTATCTAATAACGGGATAGAAGCCTTACCCTTATCCTGTAGAGTGTAGATACTAGGTAAATCTAATTCATGTATGAATATCCAAATTAACTGAATGCGTCTTCTGTGTAGTTAAGAATGTCTGCCGACCGGACTTGGAGGTACCGTAGGATACCCAGTGATGGGAGGGAATTAGTCTCAGCTTATCGTGTTGGGGTGTCAGATTTCTTGAACAAAGCAATAGAACATACAGATGATCCAAATGGGAAGATGTGATGCCCGTGTGTCAAGTGTAAAATCCTGATTTAGAAGAAATTCGACGAGATTAAATTTAACTTATTTTCCTGTGGATGGGTACTGTGTATGGACTCATCACGGGGAATCAGAAGTGATTGAAAATATTGTGAAACAACCAATTCTACGGGATTCATACGTCGAAAACTATGATCCAGTGGAGATGTTGGTCGATGCGTATGGCCCTACTAATATTGACTGGGCTGAAAACGAGCCTTCTTCAAGCAGTGCTAAGCAAGTGCCAAATGATACAGCTGTTGTCTTTTACAAGTTATCTGAATTTGGGGTCGCGTTATATCCAAAAAATGATACGGACACCAAGCTTTCTGCAGTGACGATGCTCTTACACTTCAAGAATGAGCACGACTGTAGTGAGAGAGGTTTCAACGGTTTGCTTGCCATAGTTGGACAGTTCTTATCCAAGGATCATGCTCTTCCTGCGACTTATTTCGAAGTGAAGAAGATGGTCAAGGGGTTAAGTATGGGGTATAAGAAAATTGATGCTTGTGAGTATGATTGCATGTTATACTATAGAGAGGACAGAGATAAGGGACAATGTGATATATGCAGCTTACCAAGCTACAAGGTGACAAAACGTGGGGGGAAGGAGAAACATGTTCCTATAAAGATCTTACGGTACTTTCCTCTTGCGCCGAGGCTTTAGCGGCTATTCATGTCGTCTAATACGGCTCAACATATGAGTTGTCATAAAACAAGGGATGTCGTGCCTGGTCAGCTGACTCACCCTGCTGATGGAGATGAATGGAAGAGATTTGATGCAACTTATCCTGAGTTTGCGGAAGAAGTTAGGAATGTTAGGCTTGGCATGGCTACTGATGACTTTTGCCCTTTTACTAATTTTAGCCAGCCGTACTCAGTTTGGCCAGTCATTATGGTCATTTATAATCTTCCACCGATAATGTGCATAAGGGATCCATATTTGTTCTTGACTTTACTCATTCCGGGGGATAAAAGTCCTACAAAAGATATTAACGTGTACCTTCGACATTAGTGGATGAACTAAAGATGTTGTGGGAGACAGGGGTCCAGACATATGATAAATCGATATGCTAGAATTTTGTGATGAAGGCAGCCCTGTTATGGACTATCACTGACTTTCCAGCTCTTAGGATGGTTAGTGGTTGGTCAACTCACGAGAAGCTGTCCTGTCCAGTATGTATGGGGGATGTGCAAGGCAACCAATTGCAGCATGGGCGGAAATATAGTTTCTTTGGAACTGCTCGTAGATTCTTGCCTCTTGATCACACTTACAGAAAGATGTCAGCACAGTTCAACATAAAGACAGAGAAGAAGGGGGTTGTTGGTCGACTGTCGGGCAATGAGGTTTTGGGCTGGTTGAACCAGCTTGATTTTCCTTTATCGAGGAAGGAACAAAGTAAATTGATAGCAGTCGGGTACGGGAAGACTCATAATTGGGCACACTTGCCCATATGGTTTGAGTTGTCGTATTGGGACACACTTTCAGTTCGTCATTGTATAGATGTCACTATAAGACCCCAACTTATTATAAATAAAATTAAATTTCTCTATTTATTATCTTGAAATAATAAGGTGATAATTTGATATGATATTTTGGTTATGGGTGAAATGTGCAAGTTTTACAAAATAAGCAAGTGGTTATAAAATAATCATTGTTGTCGGGGAATATTCGTTTGGTCGTGAAATATTCTTTTTGTCGGAAATATCCGTACGACGGCGCAGTCATTTGTGGGCCCCATAATAAAATAACTGTCGAATGAAGAAAATGACAAGTTTGAGTTTTTATAAATAACGGTGTAGTAGTTACCATTAACACTGTTGGAATACCAGGTGGTTAAAATATAGTAATACGCGTGGGTGCACAGTAGCACACGGTATTGCATAGTATTGTTAAATTATTGATCCTTACGTAAGAAGCTCAATAATTGTTACAGTAATTACTGTTCAATATTTTATTTTATTGATTCAATAATTGATGCGTTGATATTTTATATTATTGTTGTTCCAATATTTGTCACTGCACAATATTTTTTATTATCAGATCAATAATTCATATTATTTGAATAATATTATTAGATAGTATTATTGACAATATCTAGAAAGTTCTGTCTAAGGAGAGGTTTGGTTACCTAATTGCGCGCCAGTAAGGAGAAATTCTTATTGGAAAGCCCCCTCTTTCCTGAAAACGGTCTGATTGTCATAATTGTAATTCTTTAATATTATTTGTGAATAATTAATTATTAATTTATATGATAGGAAAATATTTATTTGATACGGATATAAATGATGGATTTATTTATGTGGTTATAAATGAAGGAATTAGTGTTGAGGGGTTTTATCAGTATTTTATCGGAATGAAGGTTTTAAAAATCAAAACAGTGTTCTTAAAGCTTTATTGCGTGAGTTATAATCCGACCGTTGGATCATTGTGATTTTTGGATATGTTATACATATATAAGTTGAGTATATGTCCACAATTTTGAATCGTTAAAAATTAACGCATGATTTGTTATGAATTTTAAGAGGTGACTGATTCAAAAATTGTTGAAGTTTCTAAATTTATCATTTTAGTAGAAAATTCTAGAATTGGTGGGCCCCACTTTTGGTTGGTGAGAAATGTACTCAAATTTTATTTCAAATGTGGTGGGTGGCAATAGTAGTAGGTAAAGCCATCAGGTTACAGGTCAGGTCTGCTTCGACGTGCTAGCATTTTCTTATAAATAGGGTGCTGAGTTAGAATTGAAAATCACACCAGAAACATAAGCTTTCTCTCTCTCTCTCTTTATATTATCGAGCGTATTTTGTGAGTATTTAGATACTTTGAGAGTTGCTATTCAGTACAAGTTTCATTCAGCATAATATCCGACATTTCATTCCGAAGTACTGTTTCTTTGAGTTAAGGGATGCTATTTTTTTGTAAATGATATTATTTCTTTCAATATCATTATGCCGAAATATTGGTCTGAACTTTTTATCAAATTTAGAACTTTTTGTGTCGGAGTTACTATTCACGTATACGGTACTATTCACGTATATGTCACTATTCACGAATACGACACTATTCACCGAAAAATAAAATTTTCTCTTCTTTGTCCCAGATGTCTATTATGGTTACTATCTTTAATTGTATCCATGTTTTGATTATCATTCTTGAATTTTTCTCCATTATATTTTATTATGGAGTATTTTTAAACTTGAATTATCTAAAGTACGAATCTCTAAACTTTATCCTTTTATCGTACGGGATTCGTTCTCTAAAATGATTTTTCATCATCCTCAGTCATTAATGGTGATACTTGATGAATATCTTTGGCCTGTAGTGTAAAGATGAATGATTACCTGATGAATGTCTTTGGCCCGTAGTGCAAAGATGAATAGGTGTTGAGATGAACATGACCAATTGGTGATACAAATGAATATCTTTGGCCCGTAGTGCAAAGATGAATATTTGATTCAAGATGTATATTGATTGATGTTACATGGATAAAATATTGATGATGGACTTTTAAATTCATAGATGATAGTAGATTTCATTCTCTACATAACTCTTCTAATGAATTATTATTTCCGCTGCAGTTGTTGATCTAAAACTTGTTGTCTATTATATTCTATCAGATTTTTTCTTGTTAAAGACTAATGATAATTTGTTGTATATTATGTTAGTCATAATATTCTTTACTGGGCTAGTTGAGCTCACCCTTTTCCTTTTTGTTCCATTTTTCTTCTCAGGAGGTGAGAATGTAGCAGGAACTAGCCGGGGTATGGAGTGATGGTTCTAGAAAGTTATTTTAGCAGTCCTCACTATTTTTGTAAAATAGTGTATCAATAATTGTAATGAGGACTCCTTTTGAGTTTTAATACTGTCTATTAGACAATATTTGTATTTAAACTCACAGTTTATGTGTTGTCATATTTTGCAGGACAATTGTAATAATAAAGTTGTAGTTGTTTCTGTACCATGTATTTGAAAACTCAGAATGGGTGATGTATACCTATTTTGGGGATGTCACAGTTGGTATCAGAGCTTAGGGATATGATCTTTGGCGGAGATCGGGGAATAAAACTAGGAGGGGAGAGACGAGTAAATCCTTCGCTAGTATATCCTATCTAAGCTTATTTGTTAGTCGGTCATAATATAGGGATATTATGTGACATGTTAATTTGTTTAATTAACCCTTGCTTTATGGCTGTTTTTATGAATGACAGCTGAGAACGTTAACAATGGAGTGTATGAGACTGTGGAACAACCTTCAATCACTAACCAGGAGAATGTGCAACAGGAAGGCAATATTCCTCCTGTAAACAACACTACCAAACAAACGATGAATGATGGGATGTTTAGAAGCTTTTTGCAGTTCATACAAAATCAGACGAGGGAGGCTCGTGTACAAAATACTGGTGGAAATGATAGCAACGCGCGATTTGTCACAGTCAAGCAGTTTAAAGAGTTGGGACCGCTAGAATTATGGGAAAAGCCAGATCCGATTAAGGCAAAAACGTGGGTTAAGCAAATTACCAAGATATTTGATGTCTTTGGATGCACGGAAGAACAGAAGGTTCTATTTGCCACCTTTATGTTCCGTGGTGAGGCAGATTACTAGTGGAATCTGTGAAGCGTACCCAGCCTACCGCACTCAACTTGTCTTGGGAAAGATTTCAAAAGTTGTTCAATCATAAGTACTTTCCTGAAAGTATTCGTCATATGAAGGAGGTAGAGTTTATCAGACTGGAACAAAACAACATGATGGTGTCCCAGTACGAGGAGAAGTTCGCAGAGTTATCCAGGTTTGCACCTCATTTGGTAGAGAATGAGGAACGAATGACACAGATGTTTCTGAGAGGTCTAAAACCTGAGATTCGGCAAAATCTTATCTCTCATAAATTTTCTTTATATTCAGATGTTGTAAACATGACTCAATTATTAGAGCGAAATAATGAGTATGTTAAACCAAGGGACCACAACCAGGGTCATACCGGTAACAGCAGTCATCGGAGCGATGATAACCAGCGCGGAGGGAAAAATACGGACAAAAGCGGCAACCACTAGGGTGGTAATCATGGCCATGATAATAGGAGAGGTGAGCAAAGTAAAGAGAAGATTTAACGATGACAGGAAGACATCGGTAGCAGCACCAGCACCAACAACAAATTCTAGGGGAGGAGAGCGACCGCCAGTTAGATGCTATAGATGCGGAGAGGAGGGACATATAAGTTCAAACTGTTCACAGCCTTCCAAGGTATGTTTTAGTTGTGGAAAAGATGGTCACATAGCTCGATTTTGTCCTATAGAAAAATCAAGTCCAGCAGGGACGGTGGCACCAAAGGCGGATATGGACAAAACAAGGCGGGCGGTTTCTGGAAAAGCGTTTGTCGTGACTGCCCAAAATGCGAAGAACCCGAATGAAGGTATCACGGCTTAGTTACTTATAAATTTTTACGAAGTCTATACCCTGTTAGATACCGGTTCTACCCATTCTTTTATCTCCCCTGCTTGTACTCAACGTTTAAACTTGACTACGGAGAAATTAGACTTTGACTTATCTGTGGAGACTCCGTTAGGAGAAACTTTTATCATATCCACTGTTTATAAATCTTGTTTGATCCAAGTGAGCACAATCACATTACCTGTTGATCTTATCTCTTTAAAGATACTTGCATTTGACGTGATTTTAGGGATTGATTGATTAACTACTCATCATGCCAAAATTGATTATTTTCGTAAGGTTGTTAGTTTTCATATTCCTAACCAACCTGTTATGCAAATTCAAGCAACCAAACCATTAAAGTTAAACACTTTTATATCAAGCCATAAAGTCATTCGTTTATTAAAAAATGGATGTCAAGCTTTCTTAGCTCATTTCATGGATTTAAACAAAAAAACGTCAGATTTGAATAATATTTCTGTTGTTAGTGAATTTCCTGACATATTTCCTGAAGAACTTCCCGGTCTACCCCCATAATGTGAAGTTAAATTTTTTATTGATCTTAAACCGGGTACAAAGCCCATTTCTAAAACCCCATATCAAATGGCTCCTATTGAACTTCAGGAGTTAAAAATCCAACTATAGAAGTTGGTACTCGATCCTCTATCTGGTGACTTCCTTTGTGGAATGCACCGAAGCTAGACTCTCTATAGGGGACGTCATATTCGTGCGGTGGTAAACTGATAGGCGCCATTGTGACGTGCTATCCAAAATTGGGATATCAGTCACAGTTAAGAGCAACCTAAGTCAGTAATCGAAATATCTAGCTTTCTAGGCTTAGCTGGTTACTATCGAAGATTCGTGGAAGGATTTTCTCGAATCGCTACTCCGTTAACTTAGCTGACTCGAAAAGATACAAAATTTGAATGGAGCGAAGAATGCGAGAAGATTTTCCAAGAGCTCAAGAGGTGACTCATTTCGGCACCTATTCTGACCATACCATCCTGGAAAAACTAACGTGGTAGGTGACGCGTTGAGTAGAAGATCGTATGCGAGTACGAGTGCGATATTGTCGAACACAAAAACCTATTTTGTACGACTTACAAAGGATGGAGATAGAGTTAAAGGCTCCAAGTACCCACGTGATGATATCAAATATACGAGTAGAACCGACTTTAATCAATAAAATTAATGCTGCTCAATCTATGGACTTGGAGCAGATGCGTATGAAGAAGAAAGTGCAAGAATGTGTTATTCCAGAAGCAAGAATCGATGAAGAAGGAATAATTCGAGTCCACTCCAGACTTTGTGTTCCTAACGATTCTGACTTGAAGCATAGAATCATGATGGAGGTACATAACACACCATTTGCAATCCATCCTGGGAGTACCAAAATGTATCATGATCTTCGACATATATTTTGGTGGAACAATATGAAGAGAGAGATCGCGGAGTTTATCTCGAGGTGTTTAACTTGTCAACGAGTAAAGGCTGAGCATCAAGTGCCAAAGGGTCCATTGCAACCACTTGAGATTCCAAAATGGAAGTGGGAACACATTACCATGGATTTCGTTACGGGTCTTCCCAAAGTTTCTCAAGGCATAGATGCAATTTGTGTTATTGTTGATAGATTAACCAAGTCTGCTCATTTCTTGCCTATACGTGAGACTTATTCCCTTGAACGTCTTACTCGTATGTACGTGAATGAGATTGTGAGATTGCATGGCATGCCAATATCCATAGTTTCGGATCGTGACCCAAGATTCACTTCACGATTTTGGTTTATCTTGCAGAAAGCTATGGGCACGGATTTACGATTCAGTTCGGCATACCATCCTCAAACGAAAGGACAATCGGAAAGGACTATTCAAACCTTTGAAGATCTATTAAGACTTTATGTCCTAGATTTCAAAGGAAGTTGGGATAAGTACTTGCCATTGGTAGAATTCTCCTACAACAACAGTTATCAGGCAAGTATAGGTGTGGCTCCATTCGAAGCATTATATGGACGAAAGTGTCGTTCTCCAATATATTAGGATGAGGTGGGTGAAGCAACATTGTTGGGACCAGAGTTGGTACGTATGACTAAGGAAAAGATCCAAAAGATTCGACAACATATACAAACGGCACAAGATCGACAAAAGAGTTATGCTGATCTTCATCGAAAGGACGTAGAATATAATATTGTAGATCATGTATTGTTACGTATTACTCCATGGAATGGAGTTACAAGATTTGGGAAGAGAGGAAAGCTCAATCCACGATTTGTTGGTCCATTTGAGATTCTTAACCGAATAGAAAATGTGGCCTATAGACTCTCATTACCTCCAAGCATGTCTCGTGTTCATAATATTTTTCATATATCTATGCTTCGTAAATATGTGAAAGACCCAAACCACATTATTGAATTAGAACCAGACTAGATAGCCGAAGATTTAACGTACGAGGAGGTACCTGTCAATATATTGGATAAGAAAGAGCATATCCTACGAACAAAGGTTATACCACAAGTCAAGATTTTATGGAGGAACCATGCTATTGAAGAAATGACCTAGGAGTTGAAATCGGAAATGAAAACGAGGTATCCTCACCTTTTCGAAACACCAGGTACGTACATCAATTTCGAAAATGAAATTTTATAAAGAGGGGAGGTTGTAAGACCCCAACTTATTATAAATAAAATTAAATTTTTCTATTTATTATCTTGAAATAATAAGGTGATAATTTGATATAATATTTTGGATATGGGTGAAATGTGTAAATTTTACAAAATAAGCAAGTGGTTATAAAATAATCATTGTTGTCGGAGAATATTCGTTTGGTCGTGGAGTATTCTTTCTGTCGGGAATATCTGTACGACGGCGCAGTCATTTGTGGGTCCCATAACAGAATAACTGTCGGATGAAGAAAATGACAAGTTTGAGTTTTTATAAATAGCGGCGTAGTAGTTACCGTTAACACTGTTGGAATACCCGGTGGTTAAAATATAGTAATTCACGTGGATGCGCAGTAGTATACGGTATTGCATAGTATTGTTGAATTATTGATCCTTACATAAGAAGCTCAATAATTGTTACAGTAATTACTGTTCAATATTTTATTTTATTGATTCAATAATTGATGCGTTAATATTTTATATTATTGTTGTTCAAATATTTGTCACTGCACAATATTTTTTATTATCAGATCAATAATTCATATTATTTGAATAATATTATTAGATAGTATTATTGGTAATGTCTAGAAAGTTCTGTCTAAGGAGAGGTTTGGTCACCTAATTGCGCGCCAGTAAGGAGAAATTTTTATTGAAAAGCCCCCTCTTTCCTGGGAACGGTCTGGTTGTCATAATTATAATTCTTTAATATTATTTTTGAATAATTAATTATTAATTTATATGATAGGAAAATATTTATTTGATGCGGATATAAATGATGGATTTATTTATGTGGTTATAAATGAAGGAATTAGTGTTGAGGGGTTTTATCAGTATTTTGTCGGAATGGAAGTTTTAAAAATTAAAACAGTGTTCTTAAAGCTCTATTGCGTGAGTTATAATCCGACCGTTGAATCGTTGTGATTTTTGGATATGTTATACATATATAAGTTGAGTATATGTCCACAATTTTGAACCGTTAAAAATTAACGCATGATTTGTTATGAATTTTAAGAGGTGACTGATTCAAAAATTGTTGAAATTTCTAAATTTATCATTTTGGTAGAAAATTCTAGAATTGGTGGGCCCCACTTTTGGTTGGTGAGAAATGTGCTCAAATTTTATTTCAAATGTGGTGGGTGGCAATAGTAGCAGGTAAAGCCATCAGGTTACAGGTCAGGTCTGCTTTGGCGTGCTAGCATTTTCTTATAAATAGGGTGCTGAGTTAGAATTGAAAATCACACCAGAAACATAAGCTTTCTCTCTTTCTCTCTCTATATTATCGAGCATATTTTGTGAGTATTTAGATACTTTGAGAGTTGCTATTCAGTACAAGTTTCATTCAGCATCATATCCAATATTTCATTTCGAAGTACTGTTTCTTTGAGGTAAGGGATGTTATTTTTTCGTAAATGATATTATTTCTTTCAATATCATTATGCCAAAATATTGGTCTGAACTTTTTATCAAATTTAGAACTTTTTGTGTCGAGGTTACTATTCACGTATACGGTAATATTCACGTATACGGTACTATTAACGAATACGGCACTATTCACCGAAAAATGAAATTTTCTCTTCTTTGTCCTAGATGTCTATTATGGTTACTATCTTTGATTGTATCCATGTTTTGATCATCATTCTTGAATTCTTCTCCATTATGTTTTATTATGGAGTATTTTTAAACTTGAATTATCTAAAGTATGAATCTCTAAACTTTTTTCTTTTATCGTACGGGATTCGTTCTCTAAAATGTTTTTCATCATCCTTAGTCATTAATGGTGATACTTGATGAATATCATTTGTAGGACCCCAACTTTTATAAATAAAGATGAATTTTCTATAAATATCATTTTTGAATATTATGGAGTTAATTTGATATAATGTTATAGTTGTGGGTAATATTTATAAATTTTGTAAAGTACGCAAGTTGTTATATAATATTCGATTGGTCGGAGAATATTCGTTTTAACAAGGAATATTCGTACAACGGCACAATCATTGGTGGACCCCACAACGGAATTATTGTCGGATTGAGAAAACGACAAAATTATCTTTCTATAAAAATAACGGCTGAGGTGTTACAGTTAAAACCGTTAAAACTGTTGAACTACCCAGTAGTAAAAGTACAGTAATACGCGTGATTGCATAGTAGCACACGGTATTGATTATTGATGCTTACGTGAGAAGTCACTTAGCTATACTCAATTATTGTTACAGTAATTGCTGCATCATATCTCTTAAATTATTGTCATAGTATCATCTGTATAATATGTTATATTATTAAATCAATAATTGAGACGTTGTGGTAAGTTTGGATATTTTTATGGGTGGCCATATGTCATCATCTAAGAGTCTCTTCGTCAATAGTAATTACCGTCGTCAATAGTAATTACTGTCGTCAATTTTATTTACCTTGGTCAATAGTATTTACCTTGGTCAATAGTAATTACCTTCGTCAATAGTATTTACCTTGGTCAATAGTATTTACCTTGGTCAATAGTAATTACCTTCGTCAATAGTATTTACCTTGGTCAATAGTAATTACTTTCGCCAATAGTAGTTGTCCCTTCAATATTACCAAGAGTCATTTGACCCTTCGTTAAGACCAAGAGTCATTTGACCCTTCGTTAAGACCAAGAGCCGCCTTCAGTTTTTCTATAAATAGAGGCCTAGGGCTTCATTATTTTTCACGAATTCATTCAAGCTATAGAGAGAGAAAGTATAGAGAGAATAAGAGAGAGAGAGAGAGAGAGAATAAAAGTATTCTGCTACTTCACTTTTCCAATATCCAGTTCTTTTAAGGTAGGAAATATTATTTCTTTTATATTCATGAAGAGAACTTCTGTTATTCCATTCTTTATTATTCTGTTGGAATAACCAGTATACGCGGTCTACCCTATACTTGGTGACATTCTTCTATTATTCTGTTAGAACATCATGTCTGTGTGTTTTACACCGGGCCTGGTTCCGTTTTTATTATTATTCTGTTAGAACATCCTGTCTGTGTGTTTTACACCGGACCTGGTTCCGTCTTGTTATTATTCTGTTGGAACATCCTGTCTGTGTGCTTTACACCGGACCTGGTTCCATTATTTATTATTCTGTCGGAATATCATGTCTGTGCGTTTACGCCGGACCTGGTTCCATTATTTATTATTCTGTTGGAATAACCTGTCTGTGCGGTCTATCGCATGCATGGTGATTTCTTTTGTTATTCCATTCTTTATTATACTCAGTTGGTTAAGTTTTGACTTCTATACTCCATGAAATTAGTGGAATATCCTTGACATTTGCGCTTCATCTAGTATCTATTCATGAAAATATTCTCCTGATCAGTCTTGAAGTTTACTCCACAAAGCAGTATCATGTTGACAATTTGGACGTTATTAATTCCTGGATAAATTAATTCTTGAACTTGTTTTATTGAATTCTTATATCATTGTCATCATGTTTATATTCTGTTGAAAGTCATCTATGGCCTGTAGTGCATAGATGGACTTGGTATGATTATGACCAAGGATTATTCGGCGTAATCATGACCGTAATGTTACAAATGATGTGGTAAAAGTCCTCATTGGCCCGTAGTGCATTGATGGACAGTTGTTGGCATGATCATGACCATTAATGAATATACGAATATCCTTGGCCGTAGTGCAGGGGTGATTCGATGATGTGGATTATTTTATTAAGCTGAGTCCCAGCGATCACAGTGTTGAAAAATCTTTTAAATCATAAAAGATAGTAGAGTTTATTTTCTACTTGACTCTCTTAATGGATTGCTTGTTCCGCTACAGTTAAACTTGATGTCTATTATATTTTATCAGTTTAACATTGTTGAAGGCTAATGATAATTTATTCTGCATTATCTTAGTCATAATATTTCTTACTGGGCTAGTTGAGCTCACCATTTCTTTCACTGTTCTCTTCAGGAAATGAGAACGTAGCTGGGGCAAGTCGGGGAACGGAGTGATGGTCCGAATGATAGTATTAGTTAGTAGTCATCACTATTCTATGTAATGGTGTGTTAATAAATGTAATGAGGACTCCTTTTGAGTATGAATACTCTCTAGAAGATAATATTTGTATTCAAACTCACAGTTTATGTTTTGTCGTATTGTACACGACAGTTGTATTAGTAAGTTGTATTTGTATTCTGTACTATGTATCTGACAACCCAAGATGGGTGATGTATACCTGATTTTGGGGGTGTCACATCTTTGGCCTGTAGTGCAAAGATGAATGATTACCTGTGATGCCCCCAAAATAGGTATACATCACCTATTCTGAGTCGCTAAATACATGGTACAGAATACAAATACAATCGTTAATATACGACAAGAGAGCTGTGAGTTTTAATACAAATATTATCTTCTAGACAATATCACTCTCAGAATAAGTCCTCGTTACATTTATTGTCACACTATTTAACAGAATAGTGAGGACTACTAATACTATCATCTGGTCCATTACTCCGTTCTCCGACTCGTCCCAATTATATTCTCATTTCCTGAAGAGAACAATGAAAGAAAGGGTGAGCTCAACTAGCCCAATAAGAAATATTATGACTAAGATAATGCAGAATAAATTATCATTAGCCTTAAACAATGTTAAACTGATACAATATAACAAACATCAAGTTTAACTGCAGCGGAACAAGCAACCCATTAGAAGAGTCAAGTAGAGAATAAAATCTACTATCTTCTATGATTTAAAAAGTTTTTCATGATTTTTATCGCTGGGACTCAGCTTAAAAAAATAATCTACATCATTGAATCACCCCTGCACTACGGCCAAGGATATTCTTTAGTATCACGACCACAATTATCAATGCACTACAGACCAAGAATATTTGTATATTCATTAATGGTCATGATCATGCCAACCACTGTCCATCAATGCATTGCGGGCCAATGAAGACTTTTATCACATCATTTGTAACATTACGGTCATGATTATACCGAATAATCCCTGGTCATAATCATACCTAGTCCATCTATGCACTACAGGCAACAGATGACTTTCAACAGAATATAAACATGAGGATGATGACAATGATATAAAAATTCAGTAAAACAAGTTCAAGAATTAATTTATCCAGGAACCAATAACGTCTAAATTGTCAACATGATACTGCTTTATGGAGTAAAATTCAAGAATGCTCGAAAAAATATTTTTATGAAAAGATACTGGATGAAGCGCAAATATCAAGGATATTCCACTAATTTCATGGAGTATAAAAGTCAAAAGTTTAACCAATTGAATATAATAAAGAATGGAATAACAAAAGAAATCACCATGCATGCGATAAACCGCACAGACAGGTTATTCCAACAGAAAAAAAAAATAATGGAACTAGGTCATGCGTAAACGCATCGATAGGATATTCTGACAGAATAATAAATAATGGAACCAGGTCCAGCGTAAACGCACAGACAGGATATTCCGACAGAATAATAAATAATAGAACTAGGTCCGGCGTAAACGCACAGACAGGATATTCCGACAGAATAATAAATAATGAAACCAGGTCCGGCATAAAACGCACAGACATGATATTCCAACAGAATAATAAAGAATAGAATAACAGAAGAATTTCACCAAGTATAGGATAGCCCCCGTATACAGGTTATTCCAACAGAATAATAAATAATGGAATAACAAAAGTTCTCTTTATGAATACAAAAGAAATAATACCCCTTACGGGTACAACAAATAATATCCCTTGCCGTAAAAGAAACTTGATATCGGAGTAGTGAAGTAGCAGAATACTTTTTTTCTTTCTTTCTATAGTTTCTCTCTCTAGAGTTTCAGTGAATTCGTAAGAAAATAATGAAGGAATAAACTTCTATTTATAGAAAAATAGACTGCATAGTAACTAACTCATGAACGGTCTAGATTGATTTACTTTAATCTGACGGTCCATATTTAAATCAAAATATTTTAAATAAAATACAATATATTCTATTTATAATCTAATAAAACAAATAACTTTATAAATAATTTTACTATGCAAATACTATGCAGGCACTATGCAAATACTATGCATAATAAAATATAATATATTCTAATTATTGTCTAATAAAACAGATAACTTTGTAAAAGTATTCTGTTTTATGTAAAAAAAATTTATTATTAGCCTAATAAAACGAATAACTTTATAAAAGTATTATGTTTTATATAAAAAACTTTTCTGTTTTATTACATTAATAATACCAATAAAACAAAACTGAATGACTTATCACGTAAGCATCAATAATCAATATCGTGTGCTACTATGCAACCATGTGTATTACTGTACTTTTACTACCGAGTAGTTCAACAGTATTAATGGTAAAACTTCCGCCGTTATTTTTATAAAGTATTTTTGTCGTTTTCTAAATTCGACAATAATTCCGTTGTAGGGTCCACCAATGATTATGTCGTCGTACGAAAATTTCTTGTTAAAACGAATATTCCCCGATCAATCGAATATTATATAGCAACTTGCGTACTTTGCAAAATTTATAAATATTACCCACAGCTATAACATTATATCAATTTCACTCCATAATATTCAAAAATGATATTTATAGAAAATTCATCTTTATTTATAAAAGTTGGGGTCTTACAACTTCCCCTTCTTATGAAATTTTGCTCTCAAAATTAGGGTACGTACCTGGTATATTGAAGAGGTAAGGATACCTTGACTTCATTTCAGATTCTAACTCCCAGGTCATTTCCTCAACATCGTGGTTTCTTCACAAAACTTTGACTTGAGGTATAACCTTGGAGCGTAGAATATGTTCCTTCTTATCCAAGATTTAAATAAGAACCTCTTCATACGTTAAATCTTCCACTATTTCGTCCGGTTCTAACTCAATAATGTGGTTCGGGTCTTCCATATATTTACGTAACATGGATATGTAAAAAATATTATGAACACGAGACATACTTGGCGGTAAAGCGAGTCTATAGGCCACAGTTCCTACTCGAACGGGGATTAAAAATGGGCCAATGAATCGAGGATTGAGCTTTCCACTCTTTCCAAATCTCGTAACTCCTTTCCACGGAGCAACTCGTAACAACACATGATCTCCTATATCAAATTCCATATCCTTTCGATGAAGATCAGCATAACTCTTTTATCGATCTTGTGAGATTTTTATACATTGCCGGATCGTTTGAATCTTTTCAGTAGTCATACGTACCAACTCCGGTCCCAACAACGTTGCTTCACCCACCTCATCCCAGCAAACTGGAGAATGACACTTTCTTCCATACAACGCCTCGAATGGAGCCATGCCAATACTTGCTTGATAACTGTTATTGTAAGAAAACTCTACCAATGGTAAGAACTTATCCCAACTTCCCTTGAAGTCAAGAACACAGAGTCTTAATAAATTTTCAAGAATTTGAATAGTCCTCTCTGATTGTCCGTCCGTCTGGGGATGATATGTCGAACTAAATCGTAAATCCGTGCCCATAGCTTTTTGCAAACTAACCCAAAATCGTGAAACGAATCTTGTGTCTCGATCAGAAACTATGGATACTGGCATATCATGCAGTCTTACAATCTCGTTTATGTACATACGAGCAAGACGTTCAAGTGTATAAGTTTCTCGTATTGGTAAGAAATGAGCAGACTTAGTCAATCTATCAACAATGACCCAAATTGCATCAATGTCTTGAGAAACCTTGGGAAGAACAGTAATGAAATCCATGCTAATGTGCTCCCACTTCCATTCTGAAATTTAAAGTGGTTGCAATGGACCTTTTGGTACTTGATGCTCCGCTTTGACTCGTTGACAAGTTAGACACCTTGAGATAAACAGCGCTATCTCTCTCTTCATATTGCTCCACCAAAATGTATGACGAAGATCACGATACATTTTAGTACTCCCAAGATGGATTGCAAACGGTGTGTTGTGTGCCTCCATCATGATTTTATACTTTAAATCAGGGTCGTTAGGAACACAAAGTCTGGAGTTGACTCGAAGTATTCCTTCTTCATCGATTCTTGCTTCCGGCATAGCACCTTCTTGCACTTTCTTACTCATACGCATCAGCTCCAGGTCTGTAGCTTGAGCAGCTTTAACTTTATCAATTAAAGTCGGTTCTACTCGTATATTTGCCATCATCACATGGGTCCCTGGAGTCTTTAACTCTATCTCCATCCTTTGCAAGTCACACAAAATGGGCCTTTGCGTTGACAATATCGCACTCGTACTTGCATATGATCTTCTACTCAATGCATCAGCTACTACGTTCGCTTTTCCTGGATGGTATTGGATGGTATGATCATAATCTTTCAACAGTTCCAGCCAACGTCGTTGTCGCATGTTGAGTTCCTTTTGAGTGAAGAAATATTTGAGGCTTTTATGATCCGTAAAGATCTCCACTTTCTCCCCATATAAGTAATGCCTCCAAATTTTAAGTGCGAAGACAACAGCTGCCAACTCTAGATCATGAGTAGGATAATTTCTCTCATATTCTTTGAGTTGTCTTGAGGCATAGGTTTATGACTTTCCTATGTTGCATGAGAACACATCCCAACCCTTTGCCCGAAGCATCACTGTAGATGACAAATCCCTCCGAGCCAGATGGTATTGTCAGAACAGGTGCTGAAATGAGTCTCCTCTTGAGTTCTTGAAAACTCTTTTCACATTCTTTGCTCTAATTAAACTTTGTATCTTTCCGAGTCAACTGAGTTAATGGAGTAGGGATTTGAGAAAATCCTTCCACGAATCTCCGATAATAACCAGCTAAACCGAGAAAGCTACATACTTCAGTCACTGATTTAGGTTGCTCCCAGCTTTGAATTGCTTCAATTTTTATCGGGTCAACAGATATTCCATGACTTGATACTACGTGCCCAAGGAATGCTCCTTCCTCAAGCTAGAACTCGCATTTCTTCAACTTGGCATAAAGCTTGTATTCACGAAACTTTTGGAGTGTCAGCCTCAAGTGTTGCTCATGATCTTCACGACTTTTGGAATAAATAAGGATGTCATCAATAAAGACGACCACAAAGTGATCCAAATATTCCTTGAATACTCAGTTCATCATATCCATGAAGGCAGCAGGAGCATTAGTTAATCCAAAAGACATGACTAAGAATTCATAATGCCCGTACCGAGTTCTGAAGGCAATCTTTAGAATATCCTCAGTTCTAACCTTCAGCTAATGATATCCAGAACGAAGATCAATTTAAAAGAATTGTACTCCTTGCAACTAGTCAAACAGGTCATCAATACGTGGTAATGGGTACCTATTTTTGATGGTGACATGATTCAACTCCCGATAATCAATACAAAGTCGCATACTCTCATCTTTTTTCTTCACGAATAAAACAGGAGCACCCCAAGGAGAAGTACTAGGACGAATAAAGCCAATGTCTAACAATTCCTGTAGTTGGGTCTTTAAATCCTGAAGTTCAATAGGAGCCATTCGATATGGGGCTTTGGAAATGGGTTTTGTACCGGGTTCAAGGTCGATACAAAATTTAATTTCACGCTCTGGGGGTAGGCCAGGAAGTTCTTCAGGGAATACGTCAGGAAATTCATTAACAATAGAAATATCATTCAAAACTGAAGTATTTTTGTTTAGATCCGTGACATGAGCTAAGAAAGCTTGACATCTATTTTTCAATAAACGAATAGCTTTATGGCTTGAGATGACAGTGATTGATTTTAATGGTTTGGTTGTTTGAATTCGCATAATAGGTTGATTAACAATCAATTTTTGCATAATGAGTAGTTAACCAATCAATCCCTAGAATTACATCAAATGCAAGTATTTTTAATGAAATCAGATCGATAGGTAATGTGTGGGAACCAACTTGAACCAAACAAGACTTATAACCAGTGGAGGTAATGAAGGTTTCTCCCAACGGAGTTTCCACAGATAAGTTAAAGTCTAATTTCTCCGGAGTTAAATTTAATCGTTGAGCGCAAATAGGAGAAATAAAAGAATGGGTAGAACCGATATCAAATAAGGTATATACTTCGCTAGAGTTTATGATAAGCTTACCCGTGATGACCTAGTTCGGGTTCCTTGCTTTTTGAGAGGTCACAATAAACGCTCTCCCTTGCACTACCGGCTTTAACTTTTCTAAGATGTCCTTTAGTGCCTCCATCCTAGCTGAACTTGTCTTCGGTGAACGACAAAATCGGGCTAGGTGACCTTCTCTTCCATAATTATAACATGCTTTGGACGTCATCGCGCAGTTTGGACTGATGTGTCCCTCCCCTCCACATTTGAAGCATATGATCGGTGGTCGTTCTCCTTCCTTAACCACGGGTGCTGGTGCTGACGTCTTTCCATCATTGTTGAATCTCCTCTTCTTGAAATGTCCATTCTTATTGTTTTGGCCATAATTACCACCGAAGTGGTTACCATTTCTGGCCTGCTGATTCCCTCCACGCATGTTGTCACCGCTTCGATGACTGCTTTTACTGGTATTATCATTTTGCCTGTTGCTCTCTTTTGGTTGCGTTGACTCGTTATCGCGCTCCACTAACTGAACCCTATTTATAACATCTGAATACAAACACAGTTTATGAGAAATAAGATGTTGACGTATCTCCGGCTTTAAACATCTTAAAAATATCTGCGTCATTCTCTCTTCATTATCCACCAAGTGGGACGCAAACCGGGACAACTCGACAAACTTAGCTTCGTACTGCGACACGGTCATATTATTCTACTCTAACTTGATGAAATTTACCTCCTTCATGTGACGAATACTTTCGGGAAAGTACTTGTCATTGAACAGTTCTTGGAACTTCTCCCAAGACATCTTCAGTGCAGCAGGTTGAGTACGCTTTACCGATTTCCACCAGTAATCTGCCTCTCCTCGCAACATAAAGGTAGCAAAGGAAACCTTTTGCTCCTCAGCGCATCCCAAGACATCAAATATCTTGGTGATCTACTTTATCCACATTTCCGCCTTAAGTGGTTTTGGTTCTCCAATAAACTCCGGTGGTCCCAGCTCCTTGAACTGTTTAGCGGTGACCGTCCGAGAGTTTTTAGTGTTTCCACCTATATTTTGGACAGGAGCCGCTCTCACCTACTGTTGCATGAATTGCATAAAGCCTCTGAACATTTCATCATTCATCATTTGGTCAGTGTTGTTGTTTGCATGAGAATTATCGCCTTCCTGATGCACATTATCCTGACTATTGATATGTGGTGAATCAACAGTTGCTTGTGCTCCATTGCTATTCTCAACATTTTCGGATGTCATTTTCAAATACTGCCACAAAACAAGGGTTAAATAACATATCACATATTATCTCTATACTCTTACCGACCAATTAAATACCAAATAAACTTAGGTAGGTCATACTGGCGAAGGAATTTCTCGTCTCTCCCCTCCTAGTTCTAGTCTCACATCTTAGCCAGGGATCATATCCCTAAGCTTTGATACCAACTGTGACGCCCCTAAAATAGGTATACATCACCTATTCTTAGTCGCCAAATACATGGTATAGAATACAAATACAATCGTTAATATACGACAAGAGAGCTGTGAGTTTTAATACAAATACTTTCTTTTAGACAATATCCACTCTCAGAATAATTCCTCGTTATATTTATTGTCACACTATTTAACAGAATAGTGAGGACTACTAATACTATCATCTGGTTCATCACTTCGTTTCCCGACTCGTCCCAGCTATATTCTCATTTTCTTAAGAGAACAATGAAAGAAAGGGTGAGCTCAACTAGCCCAGTAAGAAATATTATGACTAAGATAATGCAGAATAAATTATCATTTGCCTTAAACATTGTTAAACTGATACAATATAACAAACATCAAGTTTAATTACAGCGGAACAAGCAACCCATTAGAAGAGTCAAGTAGAGAATAAAATCTACTATCTTCTATGATTTAAAAGGTTTTTCATGACTTTTATCGCTGGGACTCAGCTTAAAAAAATAATCCACATCATTGAATCACCCGTGCACTACGGCCAAGGATATTCTTTAGTATCACGACCATAATTATCCATGCACTACGGGCCAAGAATATTTGTGTATTCATTAATGGTCATGATCATGCCAACCACTGTCCATCAATGCACTGCGTGCCAATGAGGACTTTTACCACATCATTTGTAACATTACGGTCATGATTATACCGAATAATCCCTGGTCATAATCATACCAAGTCCATCTATGCACAACAGGCCACAGATGACTTTCAACAGAATATAAACATGAGGATGATGACAATGATATAAGAATTCAATAAAACAAGTTCAAGAATTAATTTATCCAGGAACCAATAACGTCCAAATTGTCAACATGATACTGCTTTGTGGAGTAAAATTCAAGAATGCTTGGAAGAATATTTTCATAAAAAGATACTGGATGAAGCGCAAATATCAAGGATATTTCACTAATTTTATGGAGTATAAAAGTCAAAACTTTAACCAACTGAATATATTAAAGAATGGAATAACAAAAGAAATCACCATGCATGCGATAGACCGCACAGACAAGTTATTCCAACAGAAAAATAATTAATGGAATCAGGTCATGCGTAAACGCACCGACAGAATATTCCGACAGAATAATAAATAATGGAACCAGGTCCGACGTAAACGTACAGACAGGATATTCCGACAAGGTCTGGCGTAAACGCACAGACAGGATATTCCGACAGGATAATAAATAATGGAACCAGGTCCGACATAAAACGCACAGACAGGATATTCCAACAGAATAATAAAGAATGGAATAACAGAAGAATTTCACCAAGTATAGGGTAGCCCGCGTATACAGGTTATTCTAGTAGAATAATAAATAATAGAATAACAAAAGTTCTCTTCATGAATACAAAAGAAATAATACCCATTACGGGTACAACAAATAATATCCCTTACCGAAAAAGAAACTTGATATCGGAGTAGTGAAGTAACAGAATAATTTTCTTCTTTCTTTCTATAGTTTCTCTCTCTAGAGTTTCAGTGAATTCGTAAGAAAATAATGAAGGAATGAGCTTCTATTTATAGAAAAATAGACTGCATAATAACTAACTTATGAACGGTCTAGATTGATTTACTTTAATCTGACGGTCCATATTTAAAGCAAAATCTTTTAAATAAAATATAATATATTCTATTTATAATATAATAAAATAAATAACTTTATAAAAGATTTTACTATACAAATACTATGCAGGCACTATGCAAACACTATGCATAATAAAATATAATATATTCTAATTATTGTCTAATAAAATAGATAACTTTATAAAAGTATTATGTTTTATATAAAAAGATTTTACTATTAGCCTAATAAAACGAATAACTTTATAAAAGTATTCTGTTTTATATAAAAAACTTTTCTGTTTTATTACATTAATAATACCAATAAAACAAAATTGAATGACTTATCACGTAAACATCAATAATTAATACTGTGTGTTACTATGCAACCATGTGTATTACTGTACTTTTAATACCTAGTAGTTCAACAGTATTAATGGTAAAACTTCCGCCGTTATTTTCATAAAGTATTTTTGTCGTTTTCTCAATTCGACAATAATTCTGTTGTAGGGTCAACCAATGATTTTGTCGCCGTACGAATATTCCCTGTTAAAACGAATATTTCCCGACCAATCGAATATTATATAGCAACTTGCATACTTTGCAAAATTTATAAATATTACCCATAGCTATAACATTATATCAATTTCACTCCATAATATTCAAAAATGATATTTATAAAAAATTCATCTTTATATATAAAAGTTGGGGTCTTATATTACCTGATGAATATCTTTGGCCCGTAGTGCAAAGATGAAAAGGTGTTGAGATGAACATGACCAACTGGTGATACAAATGAATATCTTTGCCCCGTAGTGCAAAGATGAATATTTGATTCAAGATGTATATTGATTGATGTTACATGGATAAAATATTGATGATAGACTTTTAAATTCATAGATAATAATAGATTTCATTCTCTACTTAACTCTTCTAATGAATTATTATTTCCGCTGCAGTTGTTGATCTAAAACTTATTGTCTATTATATTCTATCTGATTTTTCTCTGTTGAAGACTAATGATAATTTGTTGTATATTATCTTAGTCATAATATTCTTTACTGGGCTAGTTGAGCTCACCCTTTTCTTTTTTGTTCTATTTTTCTTCTCAGGAGGTGAGAATGTAGCAGGAACTAGTCGGGGTATGGAGTGATGGTTCTAGAAAGTTATTTTAGCAGTCCTCACTATTTTTGTAAAATAGTGTATCAATAATTGTAATGAGGACTCCTTTTGAGTTTTAATAGTGTCTATTAGACAATATTTGTATTTAAACTCATAGTTTATGTGTTGTCGTATTTTGTACGATAATTGTAATAATAAAGTTGTAGTTGTTTCTGTACCATGTATTTAACGACTTAGAATGGATGATGTATACCTATTTTGGGGGCATCACAGTCATGCATACCGAAAAGAATGTTTTCGAGAACTTGTTTTACACCGTGTTAGATGCGAGTGGTAAAACTAAAGACAATGATAATTCTCGAAAAGATTTGGAGGCATTGAACACTAGGCTAGAATCATGGCTTCGCCCTAACACTACGAAACCTAAAGCTCCATTTTATCTTACTAAGCAACAAGTTGAAGACGTGTGTAAGTGGGTTGAAGCTCCCAGGTGGATATGCGTCAAACATAACACGTTGTTGACCAATTGAAAATTTCTGGATTCAAGAGTCATGATTGTCATGTATTCATGCAGAAGTTGATCCTAATTGTATTTCGTGAGATGTTACTGTAAAACCCCAACTTTTTATAAATAAAATCAAATTTTTTTTATTTATTATTTTGAAATAGTAAGGGTTGAATGATTAATGTGGTTAGTTATGGGTAAAATGCGTAAATATTTTAAATAAGCAAGTGGTTATAAAATATTCGTTATTGTCGGGGAATATTCGTTTGGTCGTAGAATATTCTTACTGTCGGGGAATATTTGTACGACGGCGCAGCCTTGTGTGGGTCCCATCACGGAAAGCGATTAGATAAAGAAAACGACAAGTATAAGTTATTTATAAATAACGGCGTAGTTGTTACCGTTAACACTATTGGAATACCCAGTGGTTAAAATACAGTAATACGCGTTGTTGCACAGTGGCACACGGTATTGCACCAATTATTGATTCTTACGTAAGAAGTCACTACTCAATAATTGTTACAGTAATTACTGTTCAATATTTTATTTTATTGATTCAATAATTGTTGCGTTGATATTTTATATTATTGTTGTTTTAATAATTGTCACTGCACAATATTTTTCATTATCAGATCAATAATTCATATTATTTGAATAATATTATTAAATAGTATTATTGGCAATGTCTAGAAAGTTCTGTCTAAGGAGAGGTTTGGTCATCTAATTGCGCGCCAGTAAGGAGAAATCCTTATTGGAAAGCCCCCTCTTTCCTGGGAACGGCCTGGTTGTCAGTATTGTGATTCTGTAATATTATTTGTGAATAATTAATTATTAATTTATATGATAAGGAAATATTCATTTTATGTGGATATAGTGGGAAAAAATTTTAATGTGACAATTGTTGAAAATTGATATGTTATATTTTCTGATAAAATAATATATTTAAATATATTATTATATTATAATAATATAATAATAGTGATATTTTTACAATGAATGGGTGATATATGAATAAATAAGGAGGAAGAGTATTTTTGTTGCAATAAATGTTTAACACATGTTTTATGTGTTGGTGGACCCTATTTTTGACTGAAATTTGATTTTAGCCTGTAAAATCGTCCGTATATGGATTTCGGTCAATTTCTGTTTGGAATTTGGAAAAATTTAAACTTACAAAGTTGTAGAGAATTGAATTTCCTATAGAAGAACATAAGATTCGAATTTTTCTGATAAAAGGGCTATTTATTATGAATTATTGAAGTTCCAGAATATTGGATCTGAATTTATTTAGTTACAAAAAATATGTAAAACATGTTTTTCATTTTGGTGAGCCCCACTTGCATGTATAAGATGATGAATTCAGAATTCTTGGTGTGCGTAGGAAATTTATATATAAATAATAATATTTTATTAAATTTTCTGCTTTGGTGTTCTAAGTATTTTCCTATAAAATAGGGTGCTTAGGTTAGAATTAAAAATCACACCAGAAACTGAAGTTTTTTCTCTCTATAATGTCGAGCGTATTTTTGTGAGTATTTTGATACTTTGAGTGTTGCTATACGGTGCAAGTTTCTTTCAGCGTTATATCTGCTATTCCAGCCAAAAGTACTATTCTTTTGAGGTAAGGGATGCTATTTTTTTTATAAATGATATTATTTCTTTCAATATCATTATACCGGAATATTGGTAAGATTTTTCTTGTGAAATTCTTATCTTTTCATGTCAGGATTACTATTCATGAGTTACTATTCACGAGTACTATTCACAAAGCATGATGATTTTTCTTGTAAAATTTCTACCTTTTGGTGTCGGAGTTACTATCCACGTATACGACACTATTCACATATGTGGCACTATTCATGAATACGACACTATTCACAGAAAAAATTAAATTTTCTTTTTTGTGTCCAAGATTGTCTGTTATGGTTCCTATCTTTGATTGGATCTATGTTTTGATCTTTATTTTTGAATTCTGCTCCATAGTAGTTATTATGGAGTATTTTTAAACATGGATAAACCGAAGTACGAATCCTTACTATTTGTTCTTTTGTCTCACTGGATTCGTTTTTTTTAAAATATATTTTTCATCATCCTCAGTCCTAAATGATGATATTACTGAATATCTTTGGCCTGTAGTACAAAGATGAATGATTTCTTGATGAATATCTTTGGCTCGTAGTGTAAAGATGAACAGGTGTTGAGATGAACATGACCGACTGATTAATATCTTTGGCCTATAGTGCAAAGATGACTATTTGATTCAAGATGTATATTGATTGATGTTACAAGGATAAAACATCGATGATGGACTTTTAAATTCATAGATGATAGTAGATTTCATTGTCTATTGTATTCTATCAGATTTTTTCCTGTTGAGGACTAACGATAATTTGTTCTATATTATCTTAGTCATAATATTCTTTACTAGGCTAGTTGAGCTCACCTTTTTTCTTTTTGTTCTATTTTTATTCTCAGGAGGCGAGAATGTAGCGGGTACTAGTCGGGATATGGAATGA
Organism: Panax notoginseng; assembly: GCA_016801055.1. Classification (NCBI taxonomy): domain Eukaryota; kingdom Viridiplantae; phylum Streptophyta; class Magnoliopsida; order Apiales; family Araliaceae; genus Panax; species Panax notoginseng. Next base: position 136,607,215 of record CM029012.1, on the reverse strand, counting down.
TGGTTCAAGATAGTTGTTTTAGTAGTCCTCACTATTTTGTAAAATATTGTATCAATAATTATAATGAGGACTCCATTTGAGTTTGAATACTGTCTAGATGATAATATTTATATTTAAACTCACAGTATATATGTTGTCATATTTTTCACGACAATTGTAATAATAAAGCTGTAGTTGTTTTCTGTACCATGTATTTGGCGACTCAGAATGGGTTGGGTGGAATGAACCTATTTTGGGGGCGTCACAGTTGGTATCAGAGCTTAGGGATATGGTCTCTGGCGGAGATTGGGGAATAGAACTAGGAGGGGAGAGACGAGTAAATCATTCGCTAGTGTGTCCTACCTAAGCTTATTTGTTGGTTGGTCAGAATATAGGGATATTATATGATATGTTAATTTCTTAAATTAACCCTAATTTTATGGCTGTATTTGAGAATGGCAACTGAGAATGTTAACAGTGGAGTAAATGAGACCGTGGAGACACCTTTACTCACCAATCAGGAGAACGTGCAACAGGACGACAATGTTCCTCCTGTAAACAACACCACTGATCAGACGATGAACGACGGGATGTTTAGAAGCTTTTTGCAGTTCATGCAAAATCAGACGAGGGAGACTCGTGTATAAAATACGGGTGGAAATGATAGCAACGCGCGATTTGTCACAGCCAAGCAGTTCAAAAAGTTGGGACCACCAGAATTTGCGGGAAAGCCGGATCCGATCAAGACGGAGACGTGGGTTAAGCAAATTACCAAGATATTTGATGTCTTGGGATGCACGGAGGAACAAAAGGTTCCATTTGCCACCTTCATGTTCCGTGGTAAGGCAGACTACTGGTGGGAGTCTGTGAAGCGTACCCAGCCAGCCGCACTCAATATGTCTTGGGAAACGTTTCAGAAACGGTTTAATGACAAGTACTTTCCTGAAAGTATTTGTCATATGAAGGAGGTAGAGTTTATTAGACTGGAACAAAACAACGTGACGGTGTCCCAGTACGAGGTGAAGTTCGCGGAGTTATCCAGGTTTGCACCTCATTGGTAGAGAATGAGGAACGTATGACACGGATGTTTCTGAGAGGTTTGAAACCCGATATACGTCAATATCTCATTTCTCATAAATTTTCTCTATATTCAGATGTTGTCAACAGGGCTCAATTATTAGAGCGAGATAATGAGTACGTTCACTTGGGGGACCACAACCAGGGTCGTACCGGTGGCAACAATCATCAGAGCAATGATAACCATCGTGGAGGAAATTATCGTGCCAGAAATGATAACCACTATGGTGGTAATCATGGCCAAGATAATAGAAGAAATGATTAAAGTGGAAATTTTAAGAAGAGAAGATTCAACGATGACGGGAAGACATCGGCAGCAGCACCAGCAACAAATTCTAGGGGAGGAGAATGAACGCCAGTTAGATGCTACAAATACGGAGAGGAGGGACACATAAGTCCAAACTGTCCACAACCTTCCAAGGTATGTTTTAGTTGTGGAAAAGACGTTCACATAGCTCGATTTTGTCCAATAGTGAAATTAAATCCAGATGGGACGGTGGCACCAAAGGCGGATATGGACAAAACAAAGTCGGTGGTTTTAAGAAAAGCATTTTCTGTGACTGGCCAAAACGCGAGGAACCCGAACGAAGTTATCACGGGTTAGTTAATCATAAACTATTGCAAAGTCTATACCTTCTTAGATTCCGGTTCTACCCATTCTTTTATCTCTCCTGTTTGTGCTCAACGTTTGAATTTGACTCCGGAGAAATTAGACTTTGACTTATCTGTGGAGACTCCGTTAGGAGAAACTTTCGTTACATCCACTGTTTATAAATCTTGTTTGATCCAAGTTGGCACCATCACATTACCTGTTGATCTTATCTCTTTAAAGATACTTGCTTTTGATGTGATTTTAGGGATTGATTGGTTAACCACTCATCATGCTAAAATTGATTATTTTCGTAAGGTTGTTAGTTTTCATATTCCTAACCAACCTGTTATGCGAATTCAAGCAACCAAACCACTGAAGTCAAACACTTTCATATCAAACCATCAAGTTATTCGTTTATTGAAAAACGGATGTCAAGCTTTCTTAGCCCATTTTATGGATTTAAAAATACGTCAAATTTGAATGATATTTCTGTTGTTAGTAAATTTTTTGACGTATTTCCTGAAGAATTTCCTGGCCTACTCCTAGAGCATGATATTGAATTTTGTATCGACTTTGAACCCGGTACAAAATCCATTTCTAAAATCTCATATCGAATGGCTCCTATTGAACTTTAGGAATTAGAAACCCAACTACAAGAGTTGGTACCCTAGCCTCTATTTGGTGACTTCCTTTGTAGAATGCACCGAAGCCAGACTCTCAGTAGGGGACGCTATATTCGTGCGGTGGTAAACAAATAGGTGCCATTGTGACGTGCTATCCAAGGTTGAGATATGAGTCACAGTTGAGAGCAACCTAAGTCAGTAATCGAAATACGTAGTTTTTTAGGCTTAGCTGATTACTATCGGAGATTCGTGAAAAGATTTTCTCGAATCTATACTCCATTAACTCAGCTGACTCGTAAAGATACAAAATTCGAATGGAGCGAGGAATGTGAGAAGAGTTTCCAAGAACTCAACATGCGACAACGACGTTGGCTCGATCTGTTGAAAGATTACGATCATACCATCCAATACCATCCTGGAAAAGCAAACGTAGTAGCTGACGTGTTGAGTAGAAGATCGTATGCGAATACGAGTGCGATATTGTCGAACACAAAGACTCATTTCAAAAGATGAAGATAGAGTTATAGATTCTAAGAACCTGTGTGAAGATAACGAATATACGAGTAGAATCAGTTTTAATCGATAAAGATAAAACCGCTCAAGCTACACACCGGAGTTGATGAATATAAAGAAGAAGGTGTAAGAAGGCGTTATTCTAGAAGTAAGAATCGATGAAGAGAAGAAATCTCAACCGTCGACTTGTTGGTCCATTTAAAATTCTTGATCGAGTAGGAAATGTGGCCTATAGACTCATTTGACCACCAAGTATGTCTCGTGTCTATAATATTTTTTTTGCATATCCACGCTACGTAAATATGTGAAAGACCCGAACCACATTATTGAGTTAGAACCAGACGAGATAGCTGAAGACTTAACATACGAAGAGGTACCTGTCAAGATCTTGGAAAGGAGCATATCCTATGCACAAAGGTTATACCACAAGTCAAAGTTTTGTGGAGGAATCATGCTATTGACAAAATGACCTGGGAGTTGAAAATGGAAATAAAAGTGAGGTACCCTCACCTTTTCGAAGCACCAGGTACGTACGTCAATTTCGAGTACGAAATTTTATAAAGAGTGGAGGTTGTAAGACCCCAACTTTTTATAAATAAAATCAAATTTTTTCTATTTATTATTTTGAAATAGTAAGGGTTGATTGATTAATGTGGTTAGTTATGGGTAAAATGCATAAATATTTCAAATAAGCAAGTGGTTATAAAATATTCATTATTGTCGGGGAATATTCGTTTGGTCGTGGAATATTCTTACTGTTGGGGAATATTCGTACGACGGCGCAGCCTTGTGTGGGCCCCATAACGAAAATCGATTGGATGAAGAAAATGACAAGTATAAGTTGTTTATAAATAACGGCGTAGTTGTTAGCGTTAATACTGTTGGAATACCCGGTGGTTAAAACATAAAAATACGCGTTGTTGCACAGTGGCACACGGTATTGCGCTAATTATTGATTCTTACGTAAGAAGTCACTACTCAATAATTGTTACAGTAATTACTGTTCAATATTTTATTTTATTGATTCAATAATTGCTGCGTTGATATTTTATACTATTGTTATTTTAATAATTGTCACTGCACAGTATTTTCCATTATCATATCAATAATTCATATTATTTGAATAAAATTATTAAATAGCATTATTGGCAATGTCTAGAAAGCTCTGTCTAAGGAGAGGTTTGGCCATCTAATTGCACGCTAGTAAGGAGAAATCTTTATTGAAAAGCCCCCTCTTTCCTGGAAACGGCCTGGTTGTTAGTATTGTGATTCTGTAATATTATTTGTGAATAATTAATTATTGATTTATATGATAAGGAAATATTCATTTTATGTGGATATAGATGGAGAAAATTTTTAATGTGACAATTGTTAAAAATTGATATGTTATATTTTCTGATAAAATAATATATTTAAATATATTATTATATTATAATAATATAATAATGGTGATATATTTACAATGAATGAGTGATATATGAATAAATGAGGAAGAGTATTTTTGTTGAAATAAATGTTTAACACATGTTTTGTGTGTTGGTGGACCCTATTTTTGACTGAAATTTAATTTTAGCCTGTAAAATCGTCCGTATGTGGATTTCGGTCAATTTCTGTTTGGAATTTAAAAAAATTTAAACTTACAAAGTTGTAGAGAATTGAATTTCCTATGGAACGACATAAAATTCGAATTTTTCTGATAAAATGGCTATTTATTATGAATTATTGAAGTTCCGAAATATTGGATCTGAATTTATTTAGTTACAAAAAATATGTAAAACATGTTTTTTATTTTGGTGGGCCCCACTTGCATGTGTAAGATGCTGAATTCAGAATTCTTGGTGTGCGTAGAAAATTTATATATAAATAATAATATTTTATTAAATTTTCTACTTTGGTGTTCTAAGCATTTTCTTATAAATAGGGTGCTTAGGTTAGAATTGAAAATCACACCAGAAACTGAAGTTTTTTCTCTCTATAATATCGAGCGTATTTTTGTGAGTATTTTGATAATTTGAGTGTTGCTATACGGTGCAAGTTTCTATCAGCGTTATATCTGTTATTCCAGCCAGAAGTACTATTCTTTTGAGGTAAGGGATGTTATTTTTTTTATAAATGATTTTATTTCTTTCAATATCATTATACCGGAATATTGGTAAGATTTTTCTTGTGAAATTCTTATCTTTTCATGTCGGGGTTACTATTCATAAGTTACTATTCACGAGTTACTATTCACAAATTACTATTCACGAGTACTATTCACAAAGCATGATGAATTTTTTTATAAAATTTTTACCTTTTGGTGTCGGAGTTACTATTCACGCACTATTACAAAATAGTAAATAGACAACGCGAAAAAAACGTTTTGGTTTCTGTCAAAAAAACGTAATGGTTAAGAGTGCTATCTATTTAACACCCTTACACAACGTTTTTAAAACGTTGTAATTAAGCACAATACATAACGTTTTTTAGAAAAAAAACGTTGTAGATTTGTTTTTCAAAAATTAACAGATGCTTAAAAACGTTGTAAAAGGTATGATTCCACAACGTTTTTTGGATAAAAATATTGTTGTTTAGTATATCAGACAACGTTTTTTAAATGTTGTAGATTAAAAAGAAAAAAGAAAAAAAATATGTGGTTCACCTATATTACCAATGCACCTGCAATATGCTAATATCAAGATATATAGCCAAAATGTATCAACCATTCAAAATACATCCCAATAATACCATTCGTTTACAGTTTCAAATTACTACATCCACAAAATATATACCAAAATATATCCATATATGCATCTCAAATTCACTTTTCAATATAAATTACTACTATATTGAATTGTGAATTTGATTACATGCATCCACAAAATAAACCAAACTATCCATAAAATTAAGCTACTACCTAAGCATGTGCAAAAAAGCCTAGTTCTCCCAAAATACGTACATTCATCTAACATATTCACCGTTAACTCGAGCTTTACATATAGCTGCTCACGTACATTGCCCACTCATCTCGTACTTCGTCAATTTGTTCTTGTGTGTACGTTAATCCACATGCCTTATCCCACTAAAATAAAAGAACAACAAATTTAGTATTCAACAAAGATACCAAATCACAAGGATACAAGTTAAGTTAAAGCATGCAATCACTTTTACAGATTCAAAGAAGCAAAAACAGTTTTTGCATCCAACTAATGTAAATATTACAAATTCAATCTGAAGTCCAAAATATTACAAAATAGTTGCAAGAATCAGGTGAAAGAGGGGAAAAAAGAGAAAAGTCAAAACTGAAACACTAGGAAAATAAGAATTAGAGCAATAGAATTACAATATGTCATTATCAGTTAAGAAACTTACAGAGGAATGGAGGGCATTAAGCTAGCAGCTGCTCTCAACATGGCTCTTACTGTCATTGCCAGTTTTGGAATAACCGCAACACAAGATGTTGGAGCACCTGAACCTGCACTAGCACTGCAGAGCGGCACATCAACACTTTATGTTCCAGCAAGACATTTATAATGACATGACACATATAGCAATAAGCCAACAACTCAACACTCTAAAATTAACAGAAGTATATATGAAGGTCAGTTAAATGGACTTACAATCTGTAAATTTTACAGAGCTAACAAGTTACCTGAACCAATAAACTTATGTAAAGCACCAATAAGTTTAATAGTGGCATTTCTAGTAGCTGTAGCGCTTGTTATGATGAGTACCAGGGAGAATACAATCAGTTGGCTCAGATAATCTGAGTTCTCCCACAAGAGAATCAGACCGAATTGGGGTACACCTGGGGATGCACAGAACAAAGTTTAAAATTACATCAAGTATGCAGCAGAATTCATGATAATTGTGACAGTAAAATAAAATAAGCAACTGATAGAATGGTTGCAAGAAACTGTGACTAATGCAATTAATACTAAAGCCAAGCTCCTTGCAAGTAGAAGAGCTCGGCTAACCATCTTCTTTTGGCGTATCATATCAACAACAAATCCTGAAGCTTCTCTTGCTGCAGCCTGACCAACAAAGCCTCCTCACCTTGAAATCATAACAGATATTGTACTGGTATTACTATGTATTACATATATTTATAGTCTATATTGAAAGGGGAAATGCCATTACCTAGTGTAGTAAAGGCAACCAAATTGCTTATCATACATTTCAGATAATTTTTCTCAAGTATCATACCATGCAGTAAAATCATCTTCAATGCACTGATCATCGTCTCCCATGCCCACTGGAACAAGACGTTTGGCACCTGCAAATGTTGTAAAAGATTAGACAGCCGGAAAATAAGTTAATAACATAAACATCGCTGTGAATGATGGAAAAGATTATACTCACAGACTTCAGCTGACTGAAAATCTGATATCATCCACATTCTAATGCAATAAAATTTTAAAAGAGAATGGCAGATTTCTCCATCATACAGACATGGAGAGTAAACTCCAAAACAACATAGCCACTATATTGGGGGCATTCAATGCACTAAGCCTATTCACCATAATAGTAACTAAAAGCATAAGCAAGGGAGAATTGTTTATGAGTCGGAGTAAGCTGTAATTTAACTTCTGTCATTAACATATTTAAGCTGACATACTTTAATTTGACTGGTAATTCAGTCAAAAGAATAAGATAGATTTCTCAATCATACGACAGAGACACTGAACGCTAACCAACATTATTGACATTGGAGGCATACAATACACTCAGCGCATTTAGCAGAATAGCAACTAAATGTAAATAATTGAACGCATAAGAGATCACAAGTATCTATGACAATGAATAAGCTAATAGCATTCAGCAATGTGTAGTAAATTTAACAATTTATAGTGTGATCTTCTGTATAACACATCTAGAAATTAGTTAAAGATTAAATAAACATGACCTCAGCACATAAAACATAATACGACAATAATCACAGAATTTCATATATGACAATTCGACAGAATGAAGCAGATACAAATATAAGCTCCAATTAGTGTCCAACTTTTAAATGTATAGGTTCTACAAGGGATCAATTGTTCACTTAATTTTGATGTTACCAAAATGAGCAGAGAATTGAGTTTAAGCAATGTAAACAAAAAGTAAAATGGGTACCCTGCTCTGCAAGGCCATCATCCACAACCTTCGCGATCTATTTGTGCAAAAGACAAAATAAATCAGACTTTAGTAAACTATAAAACAGGCAAAGAAACTTTATAAATAGCAACAAAGTAGTTTCTCAGATGAGAATATGCATCTATTTCATACATTATTAAAATGCTCGTATTGCTTATTTCCAAGGCCAAACACTCCATATTGAAGATTGTTAAGCCATTCCCCTTTCTCTTTTCCCTGTTTCAAATTACATAATCCAAAATCAACCCCATATCTTACTTACAAGTACAATTCCAGGTTCTTAAGTTAATAGGCAAATGAAATTTACCTCTGTAAACCGCTTATAGAATCTTGCTGCATTGTCCGTTGGTTCACCATCTCCATAACTATATATCACCAATAGCAAAATCAAACTTTAAAAAATGGGTACATACAAGCCTTCGAATGCTTATAGTGAATTTGTTTTAGTGATCCAAGTGGCAGATAATTAGACTCACGTTTAAGAAGAAAAATGCCAAAGATTCTTTCTTCAATTTGGTTTCATAATTATCATCCTCAGGAGCATAATCATCCTATTAATCATCCAATCATTCAATTAATCAGTAACATCAAAATTACAATTCACCTGCATCAATCAACTAAACAAAAAACATAAAAAATTAACCACTCAAACTCACCAAATCAATTACTTTAAATATAGCCTTTTCATATCTTGCTTTAGCTTCCTCAGTAAGTGCCTACACAAGGTAATTCATTTAATTCGTCACTCAAAATCAACAAAATTAAAAAAAAAAGTTAACTCAAAAGATTCTAAAACATCACAAACCTTAGCAAAACCTAAGCAAACCTTAGCAAAACCCAGTGGGTCCAACAGCCTCAGACCATCCGGCCAAGATGTTTACACCAGTCCCAATCACATCTGACTTCAAGATCTGCGGCATCACCACATTGGACCCCCTCGAACTAAACGCCGCTACCACCGGAGACGGTCGCACGCCCAAAACCGTCCCACCGAAACTTAACACCACTGTCACTTTCGCTTCTTTCTTCACGTACTGCCTTATCACGTCCCCTATTTTCCTCCCAACCGCCACCGCAGGAAAAGAGGGGCTGAGATGTGAGGGGCCGAAAAGAGAGAGAAATAATTCCTTATCAGTTGAAAAGAAAGCCCAATTTTCTAAGGTTACAGCCAATAACCATGGGAAGAAAAGAGCATGGCTGAGAAATCCAACTGGAAAGAAAAAGATTAGAGTTACCGATTCGAAAGGGAAGAGGTTGCTGCGTTTGGGTGGGCATGTCTGAATCGGAGATAGGAGAGAAAAAATGATAGTCGGGGCCATTGCGAAAGCACTTAGAAATAGTATCTTTTTAATTTTAAGTTTTCAATTGAGCGCCTTTTTTTTTCTCCGTATTTTTGTAGATAGATAACGTTTTAAGAAAAAAAAAAACGTTATCTAGTTTAAAATCAAAATATGTCAATTTAAATAGATAACGTTTTTTCATATATATCTATAACATTTTGTTAAAAAATGTTGTAAAAAAAATACATAAAAACGTTGTGGTTTAAGCGTTGTCTATTTACTATTTTGTAGTAGTGATGTATACGGCACTATTCACGTATACGGCACTATTCATGAATACGACACTATTCACAGAAAAAATTAAATTTTCTTTTCTGTGTCCAAGATTATCTGTTATGGTTCTTATCTTTGATTGGATCTATGTTTTGATCTTCATTTTTGAATTCTGCTCCACAATAGTTATTATGGAGTATTTTTAAACATGGATAAACCGAAGTACGAATCCTTACTATTTGTTCTTTTGTCTCACTAGATTCGTTTTCTTTAAAATATATTTTTCATCATCCTCAGTCCTAAATGATGATATTAGTGAATATCTTTGGCCTGTAGTGCAAAGATGAATGATTTCTTAATGAATATCTTTGGCTCGTAGTGCAAAGATGAACATGTATTGAGATAAACATGACTGACTGATTAATATCTTTGGCCTGTAGTACAAAGATGACTATTTGATTCAAGATGTATATTGATTGATGTTATAGGGATAAAATATCGATGATAGACTTTTAAATTCATAGATGATAGTAGATTTCATTCTCTACTTAACTCTTCTAATGAATTGTTGTTTCCGCTATAGTTGTTGATCTAAAACTTGTTGTCTATTGTATTCTATCAGATTTTTTTCTATTGAGGACTGACGATAATTTGTTCTATATTATCTTAGTCATAATATTCTTTACTGGGCTAGTTGAGCTCACCCTTTTCCTTTTTGTTCCATTTTTCTTCTCAGGAGGCGAGAATGTAGCGGATATTAGTCGGGGTATGGAATGATGGTTCAAGATAATTGTTTTAGTAGTCCTCACTATTTTGTAAAATAGTGTATCAATAATTGTAATTAGGACTCCATTTGAGTTTGAATACTGTCTAGATGATAATATTTGTATTTAAACTCACAGTATATGTGTTGTCATATTTTGCATGATAATTATAATAATAAAGTTGTAGTTATTTTCTGTACCATATATTTGGCGACTCAGAATGGGTTGGGTGGAATGAACCTATTTTAGGGGCGTCACAGTTACCCAGAAAAGTTGTAGATGCATTGACCGAACTTTCAAATTTCTTTCGAGATCTTTGCTCAACTATAATTAAGTACAATGATGTCGAGCAGATGGAGAACAATATTGTGCTTACCATTTGCAAGCTCGAAATGATCTTCCCTCCAGGATTCTTTGACTCGATGGAATATTTGCCTATTCATCTACCTTATGAACTCAAACTTGGACGACCGGTGCAATATCGATGGATGTATCCTTTTGAGAGGTAATATAAACTACTAATTGCTTTATGTTGCTCATATTAATAATACTCATATTTGTCGGAATATATCTTAGGTATATGCGTCGATTAAAACAAAAGGTCAAGAACTTATACGAATTTATCATATTATAGAAATTATTATTAATTAGTAATCGAATTTGTGTCTTTTTATAGGCTCCAACCAGCGCCAGCGTCCGAGAGCACATGTCGGACCATCTCATACGGGCGCTGGCTTAGATGACGATATCTTCCAGTGACTGATAGGGGCCATGCCGGATAGGTTCTGTACCGATCCGGTCTTTCGGCGTCAGCAGTTGCCTTCCAGTTCTCGTCTTCACCAGATTGCTCAGGAGATTATAGCAGGGGCCTCCGTAGAGAGTGGGATTACCGCAGAGAGTGTGAGATTACCGCGGGACCAGTTCAACGCTTGTTGTGGCGAGATGCTCCAGATGGTGATTACCCTCTTGGAGGAGGCTTTTCGTCTGCCCCCGCCTACTCAGGTATTCTTATTGTTTATGGTTTTTTCAATTAAGGCTAGCTTGTTAATTCTCACACATATATATATGGACTAATAATTTATATTTTTGATTCTATCACAGGGTGGCGATGGCGAGCAGACTGACGATGACAAGCAGGCGGACGACACTGCTTTCCATACACCAGAGCAGCGTCGTTCACCTCCGCCCGATGATGATACTTTTACTAGTTTATAGTTTATTTATATATATGGTAGTGTGTAATTGCGTCTGTATAAGTATTGTAAATTATATTGTTTATCATTTATGGAACATTAGCTTATATTTGTAATTGGTTAGCTTTTATATATGGAACATTAGCTTATAATACGTTTGGCTGAAATTTGAATGTGAATGATAATGAGTTGAAGATTACGTTTTGGTGGATATTACAATTTAGCGCTACGTTGCATATTTGAATGTGAGATATAGGTTTATATTACTGTGTATTGGGTTGTGACAGGTTACAGGTACATAAATGGGTTTAAACACCTAGAAACTGAACTTTTCAAATCTGCATTAAAAAAAATCAATTATTTCCGACAGAATAAGGGATCTCCGACGGAAATTCCGTCGGATTTAACAATCACCCAATTTTTAATAAATACCGGTGTATTTTAATTTTCTGTCGGAAATAAGGTAATTCCGAGGGAATACGTCCGTCAGAAATAATTTATCTCCGACGAAATATCCGTCAAAGGTAATAATTAGCCATTTTTAATAAATGCCGGTTTATTTTAATTTTTGGTCGAAAATAGGTTAATGCCGAGAGAATAAGTCCGTCGGAAATAAGGTATATTATACTCGACGGAAGATTCCATCCTGTATATTCAGTTGTAGATAGCTTACGTTCGACGAAATTTCGTCGGAGCTAAGTTCGTCGAAGATAAGGTGGATTCGACGGAATTTCTGACGGATCTTATCTTCGGCGCGTATATATACGACCGAATGTCCGACAGAATATTCCGTCAGAAATACTTTATTTCTGAGGGAATAGGCTTATTTTCGAGGGAAAATTCCGTTGGAATTAAGCTTTTTTCTTGTAGTGTCGATTATGATGAAACTTTCTGTTTAGTTGTTAAATCCAACACTTTACGCTTAATTCTTTCTATTGCAGTTTCTCATGATTGGGTTCTTAAACAACTTGACGTTAATAATGCTTTTTTACAAGGCTATCTCAATGAAACTGTATATATAGTGCAACCTCCTAACTTCTTTGATTCATCCCGAACCACTTATTTTTGTAAATTAAATTGTTCCTTATAAGGTCTTAAACAAGCCCTGAGAGCTTGGTTTGCTCGTCCATCTTCATTTTTGCTCTTTGTCAGTTTTCAACAATCTCAAAATGACACATCACTGTTTGTCCTTTCAGCACCGCTTGGTAAGGTATACATCTTGATATATGTTGATGACTTTATTATTACTAGTTCTAACCCAGCGATGATAATTTCATTAATTCAAAAGCTTTCTATCACTTTCTCTCTAAAAGACTTGGGTAATATAAACTATTTTTTGGGGGTTGAAGTCCTTCACCATCCTCATGGTCTTCTCTTATCTCAACGTCAATATATTCTTAATCTATTATCTAGTGTTTCAATGCATGGAATCGGCCAAACCAGTTCTCACTGCTATCATCTCTAAATCTGCTACCACCCAAGGTCTCTACATTGCCTCATGAAGATCATTGTCGATTCAGACAAGTTGTTGGCTCTTTACAATATTTTAGTTTAACCCGTCTTGACATTGCGTTTGCTATCAACCGGGTCTGTCAACACATACACAACCCTCAACAAAACCATTGGGTTTCAGTCAAACGGATCCTTCGTTAATTACAACATACTAAGGATCATGGACTGCTTTTAACCAAGGCTTCCTCCAACAAGCTTCAACTTTTTACCGATGCCGATTGGGTTTGCTCAACTGAAGGTCGTTGTTCAACAGCTGACTATGCATTATATTATGGTCCTAACCTCATCTCTTGGTCGTCTCGTAAGCAGTGCACTGTTGTGCTATCATGCACAAAGGCTGAATATAAGGCTTTAGTCGATGGCGCAGCTGAACTCAAACTCTACTGCATGAATTTTCCTTTTCGTCTCTCTAAATACTACTGCTTTGGTGTGACAATATTGGTGCAAAATATTTAGCAACTAACCCGGTATTTCATACTCAAACGAAACACATTGAAATAAATTTTAATTTTGTTCGAGAAATGGTTACTAGAAAGGAAATTTAGATTTTGTTTCTATCCACTGAGGATCAGTTAGCCGATGTTTTAACCAAAGGACTTCTGGTTCAACGATTTGAGTTTTTCAAACACAAACTGAAGGTTCTGCAAAGACCACAACCTTCAGTTTGAGGGGGATATTAGACCATATATTATCTCATGCACATATACTCTGTTACTAACATTTATCTTGTATTCTTATCCCTTTATAACTACATTATCACTTTGTATTGTACTTATCTGTTGTAACAATATTAGGGTGATCATCCTTATATATATATATATATATTTAAGATAACACCACCCATTATGGGCTGTGTGTGTTCTACAAATCTTCTAGATTAACTATATGTTATTATTAGAAGGGTAAAACTAAGGAAAATCTCACTGTAGTTGGCAACGTTTTATTTGTTACACTATTAAACTTTAAAAAATTCAAATTATTGAACTAATTAAAATTTTAAAATTACATCATTCCGTTAATAAGATTGGACGTCCGTCAAATTGGCTTAGATTCAGATTTTTTCAGACGTGGCTAATGAAAACAAAAAAGAAAATTACATATATCATTCTTACGTGGATTAGGCAGTAAAATCAACTCATCTCCCAAGCACGTCTCCAAAGTATAAATAATATACATAGGGAGAGAAAACCTACCAAGTGTAGAAGAAGGCGGCGACACAAGGTGAGACAACGGTGGTGGCTCCAAGTGGTGGTGGTGGCGGTAACGACATTGGAGACTCATTGTGGTGGTGGTGACGTTAGAGGCTCCTTATGATTGCGGTAGCTCCTTTGGTGTTGAAACTTTTAACGACGGTATTGGGTGCGCTGCTAGCTGGTTCATTTCTTTTCCACTTTTTTTTTTAATCTAGGCTATGTGAGTTAATATTGCAGCGGGGTTGGTACTAGTAATTAGGCAAATAAAGGCTGATTTTGGGTGTTGGGGGCTGATAATGGGGGTTATATTTTGGTAAATAGAATTGGGGTTTCAATATAGGCAATAGGGTTGTAGAAGTTGTGCATGATTGAAAAAGGTAGACAGAGGACGATCGAGAAGAGAAAATTTATAAAACGGAGAAGAAAACATACCTATTATAGTAGTTAGGTTTCCAAACCCCTCCTCTGATTTGTCTATAAAAATGGTTGTGTATATACGTTCAAACTTTATAAAATCCATCAAATTAATGATGTAATTTGAACAAATTGAATATCAATAAAAAGAATAAAATTTGAGTATATTTAATTTTGCCAAATAACATCATTAATTTCATCAATTTGATAAATTTGAAGCACAAATCTAGCAACGTCTGAAAAAATATGAGTTAATTTAACACCCATCCAATCTTATTAACGGAATTATATTATTTCAAAATTTTAATTAGTTCAATGAGGCAATTTCAATTTTTAAAAGTTTAATGGTGTAATAAATAAAATGTGTCAACTATAATGAGATTTTTCTTAGTTTTGTCTGAAAGAATCTGAGCAAATTTGACGGACGTCAAATCTTATTAACTGAATGGTGAAATTTCAAAATTTTAATTGGTTCAATGGAGTAATTAGAATTTTTAAAAGTTTAATAGTGTAATAAATAAAACGTGCCAACTACAGTGAGATTTTTCTTAGTTTTGCCTTATTAGAAACGGACATGGATTTTCCATTTCTAATCTCACTTGTTGGCTCCTATATTGAAAAATAGAGATGATGTATGCCTATTTTTAATTCATAGCAAATACACACTATGAATTCTTTCTTTTATATATATATAAATATATTGTTTTTATTTATTATTGTTATTATTAATTTTTCTTGTGAGAAAAGAAAGTACAATGCGTTGTATAAAACACGTATAAATACGTCTTTTAAAACTACGACGAGAAATACAACAAGTCTCTTGCATTGAATAATTCATGTTTTGTTATAAAACTTTAGCAAAGTGTATAAAGATACTCTTATAATTGTTGCATAAATTTAGAGAGAATAAACAAGAGAAAAGAGAGAGAAATTCTTCAGAGAGAATTCTTATTATTTCAATCAGCAGCATGCACTACCTTATATAGGCAAGGTAGAGGAGTCATGGGGAAGGAAGGAAAAGGGGAGTACGGGAGAAGCTAGCTAAGGGAATCACATTTATAATACTTCCCCTGATTCCCTACGATATAAGATTATGTCTCATTAAAAACCTTGTTAAGAAAACCCAGTGGAAAAAACTTAACGAAGGGAAAAGGAGTACATATCTTATACATAAATATCATTTAATTGACTGCCTCGTTAAAACCTTGTCAGGAAAAATCCCATTGGGATAAAAACCATGACTAAGGAAAAAGAGTACAGTCTTCCCCTCATAAGAAATTCATTACTCCTTGATGAAATGTTGTCATAAGTCTTTCAGTCGACACATTCCGATCCTTTTTTGAAGTTTTGCAAACGTTGCATTTGGTAGCGACTTTGTGAATAAGTCGGCTAGATTATCACATGATCGAATTTGATGCACATCTATATCCCCCTTCTTTTTTAGCTCATGTGTGAAAAAGAATTTGGGTGAAATGTGCTTTGTTCTATCTCCCTTGATGTACCCTCCTCTAAGTTGAGCAATGCATGCAGCGTTATTCTCATACAGAATTGTAGAAATATCTTTGATTGATGGTAATCCACATGACTTTTGAATATGCTGAATAATTGATCTCAACCAAACACACTCTCTGCTTGCTTCATGTATAGCGAGAATCTCTGAGTGATTTGAAGATGTAGCTGTCATGGTTTGCTTTGTGGATTTCCAGGATATAGCCGTGTCACAATATGTAAATACATAACCTGTTTGTGATCTTCCATTGTGTGGATCTGATAAATATCCTGCATCGGCATATCCAACCAATCGCGACGTTGAATCTCTTGGATAAAATAACCCAAGATCTATACTTCCACGGAGGTATCTAAAAATGTGTTTGATCCCATCCCAATGTCTCTTAGTAGGAGAAGAACTGTATCTTGCTAACAAGCTGACAGCAAAAGTAATATCAGGTCGTGTACAGTTTGCAAGATACATAAGAGCACCTATTGCACTTAGGTATAGAACTTCAGGTCCAAGAACTTCTTCCCCGCTTTTTAGAGGCCGAAATGGATCTTTATCAACTTCTAAAGATCTAACAACCATCGGGGTAGTCAAAGGATGAACTTTATCCATATGAAAACGATTGAGAATCTTTTCAGCATATGTGGATTGATGAACAAAAATTCCAGATGCTAAATGCTCCACTTGTATTCCCAAACAGAATTTTGTCTTTCCAAGATCTTTCATTTCAAATTCATCTTTTAAATAAGTAGCAGTTCTTGTGAGTTCTTCAGGAGTACCTACAAGATTCAAATCATCCACATATACAGCAATGATGGAAAATCCACTTTGTGATTTCTTAATAAAAATACATGGACATACTTGATCATTTATATATCCATCTTTTATTAAATAATCACTAAGTCGATTATACCACATACGACCAGATTGTTTCAACCCATACAATGAGCATTGTAACTTGATTGAATATATGTGACGGGGCCTTTGTGATTCAGCCATTTTCAATCCTTCAGGGATTCTCATGTAAATCTCACTGTCAAGTGAGCCATATAGGTATGCTGTTACCACATCCATTAGACGTGTTTTCAAACCTTCCATGGTTGCCATACCTATCAGAAAGCGAAAAGTGACTCCATCCATTACTGGAGAATATGTATCATGATAATAAATACCAGGTTTTTGTGAAAACCCTTGAGCTACAAGTCGGGCTTTGTACCTCATAATTTCATTTTTCTCATTTCGCTTTCGTACAAATACCCATTTGTTTCCAACCGGGATTACACCCAGAGGTGTTTGGACTACTGGACCAAATACTTCTCTTTTCAATAGAGATTGTAGCTCAGTTTGAATAGCATCTTTCTATTTTGGCCAATCTTTTCTTTTTCGACATTCTTCCACGTTTTGTGGTTCAGGATCCGTGTCAGGAATCAAAGTAATATCTGATGCTATAGAGAAAGCAAATATATCGTCAATCATGACTTTGCTTCGATCCCATATTTTCTCATCATGTACATAATTTATTGAGATCTCTTGGTGTTCATCTCTTATCTCGTCACTGAGATTTTGAACCTCTTCTGGGGCTATTCCCACTCTTGGAATATGTGCTACTTCTGGAGCGGTTTGTACCTCTTTTGGAGCGGGTATTCCTTCTGGAATTCCCTTATTTGCTTTTGATTTTCGTGGTACAGTGTCTATTGCACCAACCGGTCTTCCACGCTTCTGGCGTGGTTTAGATTCTTCTATTATCTTATTCGTCAATTCTCCAAGAATTGATTTTTTTATAGGTATTTATATCCTTGCTGGAGTATTCACTGCAGGTGTATGTGACTTTATTACTTTTCTAGCATCATTAAATGCATCTGGCATTTGATTTGTAATATTTTGTAAATGAATAATTCTTTGAACATAAATTTCACATTGTCCTGTACGAGGATCAAGTGAATTTAAATCTGATGCATTCCATGATATTTCAGAGGGTTTTTTATTTAAAACTTTCCCTCCTCCTAATGGTGGAAATACAGATTCATCAAAATGACAATCTACATAACGTGCGGTAAAAACATCTCCAGTTAAAGGTTCAAGATATCTGATAATAGAAGGAGAATCAAAACCAACATAAATACCTATTCTTCGTTGGGCTCCCATCTTAGTTCTTTGTAGAGATGCAATTGGAACATATACCGCACTCCCAAAAACTCGAAAGTGTGATATGTTAGGTGTCTGTCCAAGAACTAACTGCAGAGGAGAAAATTTATGAAGACCCGTTAGTCTTACTCGAATGATGGCTGCAGCATGGAAAATTGCATGACCCCAAACTGAGGTAGGTAAGTTAGCCCTTAACATTAATGGTCGTGCAATTAGTTGAAGTCTTTTTATAAAAGATTCAGCTAAACCATTTTGTGTATGAATATGAGGAACAAAATGTTCAATAGAGATTCCAATAGTCATACAAAAATCATTAAAAGTCATTGATGAAAATTCAGCTGCATTATCAAGTCGAATTGACTTGATTGGATGATCCGAGAACTGTGCCTGTAACTTGATTATTTAAGCAAGAAGTTTTGAGAAGGCAAAATTTTGAGAAGAGAGAAGACAAACATGAGACCATCTAGTTGAAGCATCAATTAAAACCATGAAATATCGAAATGGTCCAGACAATGGGTGAATGGGTCCACAAATGTCTCCTTGAATTCTCTCTAAGAATTTTGGGGCTTCTTTATAAACTTTTACTGGTGATGGTCGAACAATTAATTTTCCTCGAAAACATGCAGCACAAAAAAATTCACTACTAGGAAAAACCTTTTTATTTTCGAGAGGATGACCAGTAGAATTTTTAATAATACGACGCATCATAGAAGTACCTGGATGACCGAGTCTTTCATGCCAAAGCATAAAGGATTTGGGATCTATGATTTTTGGAATCATAACATTATGAGACTCAATTGCTCTAATTTTCATAGTATATAATCCAGAAGAAATTGAATGAAGTTTTTCTAGGATATTCTTTTTTCCATAAATAGTAGAAGTGATGAGAAGATATTCATTATCATTCTCATTGGTTGTCTCAATGTGAAAACCATTTTGTCGAATATCTTTAAAACTAAGCAAATTTCTTCTTGATTTACTAGAATATAGAGCATTTTTAATAAATATTTGTGTCTCATTTGGTAGCAAGAAACTAGCTTTTCCAAATCCCTCGACTAAATTTGATGTGCCAGAGATAGTTCCTATATTTCCATTAGCTTTTGATCAGTTGTGAAAAATATTTCTCACTTCGAAGTATTGTATGAGTTGTTGCATTGTCTGCTAAACATATATCCTCCATATCCATTAAAAATGGTCTGACACATATAAAAACATAAATAAGAAAAGTTACATTTCAAATATAATTTTATTCATGAGAAACACATACCACATATAGAATGAAAACTAATAATATTATACATGCAGGATGTTTAATTAAAACAAGAAATTAAACGATATCGGTTCAGTAATATCAACAACTTTTTTCTCGTTGTTGGTCATTGGTGGAACATCAACAATATTTGTAAGACCCCAACTTTTATAAATAAAGATGAATTTTCTATAAATATCATTTTTGAATATTATGGAGTTAATTTGATATAATGTTATAGTTGTGGGTAATATTTATAAATTTTGCAAAGTACGCAAGTTGTTATATAATATTCGATTGGTCGGGAAATATTCGTTTTAACAGAGAATATTCGTACAACCACACAATCATTGGTGGACCCCACAACGGAATTATTGTCGGATTGAGAAAACGACAAAAATATTTTATTAAAAATAACGGCGGAAGTTTTACCATTGTTACTATTGAACTACTCGGTAGTAAAAGTACAGTAATACGTGTGGTTGCATAGTAGCACACGGTATTGATTATTAATGCTTATGTGAGAAGTCACTCAGTTTGATTCCATTATTGTCAGTTAATAATATGAATTATTTAGCGATAATGACGTTTTGTTTTATTCGTATTATTAACGTAATAAAACAGAAACATCTTTTTATATAAAACAAAATACTTTATTAAAGTTATTCTATAAATAGAATATATTATATTTTATTTAAAAGATTTTTCTTTAAATATGGACCGTCAGATTAAAGTAATCAATCTGGACCGTTCATGGATTAGTTACTATGCATTCTATTTTTCTATAAATAGCAGCTCATTCCTTTATTATTTCTTACGAATTCACTGAACTCTAGAGAGAGAAACTATAGAGAGAGAGAAGAAGAGTATTCTGCTACTTAACTACTTCCTTATTTCAGCTCTTCTTTAAAACGGTAAGGGGTGTTATTCTTTCTTATTCATGAAGAGAACTGTTGTTATTCCATTTCTTATTATTCTGTTGGAATAACCTGTATACGCGGTCTACCCTATACTTGGTGACATTCTTCTATTATTCTGTTGGAACATCCTGTCTGTGTGTTTTACACCGGACCTAGTTCCGTTTTTGTTATTATTCTATTGGAACATCCTGTCTGTGTGTTTTACACCGGACCTGGTTCCGTTTTTATTATTATTCTGTTGGAACATCCTGTCTGTGTGTTTTACACCGGACCTGGTTCCGTCTTGTTATTATTCTGTCGGAATATCCTGTCTGTGCGTTTACGCCGGACCTGGTTCCATTATTTATTATTCTGTCGGAATATCCTGTCTGTGCGTTTACGCCGGACCTGGTTCCATTATTTATTATTCTGTCGGAATATCCTGTCTGTGCGTTTACGCCGGACCTGGTTCCATTATTTATTATTCTGTTGGAATAACCTGTCTGTGCGGTCTATCGCATGCATGGTGATTTCTTTTGTTATTCCATTCTTTATTATACTCAGTTGGTTAAGTTTTGACTTCTATACTCCATGAAATTTGTGGAATATCCTTGACATTTGCGCTTCATCTAGTATCTATTCATGAAAATATTCTCCTGATCATTCTTGAATTTTACTCCACAAAGCAGTATCATGTTGACAATTTGGACGTTATTAATTCCTGGATAAATTAATTCTTGAACTTGTTTTATTGAATTCTTATATCATTGTCATCATCCTCATGTTTATAAAATGTTGAAAGTCATCTGTGGCCTGTAGTGCATAGATGGACTTGGTATGATTATGACCAGGGATTATTCGGTATAATCATGACCGTAATGTTACAAATGATGTGGTAAAAGTCCTCATTGGCCCGTAGTGCATTGATGGACAGTTGTTGGCATGATCATGACCATTAATGAATATACGAATATCCTTGGCCGTAGTGCAGGGGTGATTCGATGATGTGGATTATTTTATTAAGCTGAGTCTCAGCGATCACAGTGTTGAAAAACTTTTTAAATCATAAAAGATAGTAGAGTTTATTTTCTACTTGACTCTTTTAATGGATTGCTTTTTCCGCTGCAGTTAAACTTGATGTCTATTATATTTTATCAGTTTAACATTGTTGAAGGCTAATGATAATTTATTCTGCATTATCTTAGTCATAATATTTCTTACTGGGCTAGTTGAGCTCACCCTTTCTTTCACTATTCTCTTCAGGAAATGAGAACGTAGCTGGGGCAAGTCGAGGAACGGAGTGATGGTTCGAATGATAGTATTAGTTAGTAGTCCTCACTATTCTATGTAATAGTGTGTTAATAAATGTAATGAGGACTCCTTTTGAGTATGAATACTCTCTAGAAGATAATATTTGTATTCAAACTCGCAGTTTATGTTTTGTCGTATTGTACACGACAGTTGTATTAGTAAGTTATATTTGTATTCTGTACTTTGTATCTGACGACCCAAGATGGGTGATGTATACCTAATTTTGGGGGCGTCACAGTTGGTATCAGAGCTTAGGGATATGATCCCTGGCTAAGATGTGAGAATAGAACTAGGAGGGGAGAGACGGGGAATTCCTTCGCTAGTATGTCCTACCTAAGTTTATTTGCATGGTATTTAATTGGTCGGTCATAATATAAGGATAATATATGACATATCAATTAACTTTTATTTTGTGGCAGTATCTGAAAATGGCATCTGAGAATGTTGAGAATAACAATGGAGCACAGGCGATTATTGATTCACCACATATCAATAATCAGGATAATGTTCATCAGGAAGGTGACAATCCTCATGCAAACAACAACACTGACCAGATGATGAATGATGGAATGTTCAGAGGTTTTATGCAATTCATGCAACAACAGGTGAAAGCGGCTCCTGTCCACAACGTAGGTGGAAATACTGGAAACTCTCAGGCGGTCACCGCTAAGCAGTTTAAGGAGCTGGGACCACCGGAATTTAAGAGAAAACCCAAACCACTTGTAGCTGAAACATGGATAAAGCAGATCACCAAGATATTTGATGTCTTGGGTTGCTCCGAGGAGCAAAAGGTTCCCTTTGCCGCCTTTATGTTGCGAGGAGAGGCAGATTACTGGTGGGAATCGATAAAGCGTACTCAACCTGCCGCACTGAAGATATCTTGGGAGAAGTTCCAAGAGCTGTTTAACGACAAATACTTTTCCGAGAGTATTCGTCACATGAAGGAGGTGGAGTTCATCAAATTGGAGCAGAATAATATGACCGTGTCGCAGTACGAGGCAAAATTTGCGGAGTTATCCCGGTTTGCGTCCCACCTGGTGGATAATGAAGAAAGAATGACGCGGATGTTTTTAAGAGGTTTGAAGCCGGAGATACGTCAACATCTTGTTTCTCATAAACTGTGTTTGTATTCAGATGTTGTAAATAGGGCTCAGTTGGTGGAGCGCGATAACGAGACAACGCAACCAAAAGAGAGCAGCCGGCAAAATGATAATATTAGTGAAAGCAGTCATCGAAGCGGTGACAACAAGCGTGGAGGGAATCAACAGACCAGAAATGGTAACCACTTCGGTGGTAATCAGGGCCAAAACAATAAGAATGGGCATTTCAAGAAGAGGAGATTCAACAATGATGGAAAGACGTCAGCACCAGCACCTGTCGTTAAGGAAGGAGAACGACCACCTATCATATGTTTCAAATGCGGAGGGGAGGGACACATCAGTCCAAACTGCGCGATGCCATCCAAAGCATGTTATAATTGTGGAAGAGAAGGTCATTTAGCCCGATTTTGTCGTTTACCGAAGACAAATTCAGCTAGGATGGAGGCACCAAAGGCCGTCCCAAAAAAGTCAAAACCGGTTGTGCAAGGGAGAGCGTTTGTTGTGAACTCCCAGAGAGCAAGGAACCCGAATGAGGTCATCACGGGTAAGCTTATCATAAACTCTAATGAAGTCTATACTTTATTTGATACCGGTTCTACCCATTCTTTTATTTCTCCTACTTGCGCTCATCGATTAAATTTGATTCCGGAGAAATTAGACTTTGACTTAGCAGTTGAAACTCCATTGGGAGAAACCTTCATTACATCCACGGTTTATAAGTCTTGTTTGGTTCAAGTTGGTACCCACACATTACCTGTCGATCTTATTTCATTAAAAATACTTGCATTTGACGTGATTCTAGGGATTGATTGGTTAACTACTTATCATGCAAAAATTAATTATTTTCGTAAGGTTGTTAGCTTTCATATTCCTAATCGACCTATTATGCGAATTCAAGCAACCAAACCATTAAAATCAATCGCTGTCATCTCAAGCCATAAAGCTATTCGTTTATTGAAAAACGGATGTCAAGCTTTCTTAGCTCATGTCACAGATCTAAACAAAAATACGTCAGCTTTGAATGATATTTCTGTTGTTAATAAATTTCCTGACGTATTTCCCGAAGAACTTCTTGGCCTACCCCCAGAGCGTGAAATTGAATTTTGTATCGACCTTGAACCCGGTACAAAACCCATTTCCAAAGCCCCATATCGAATGGCTCCTATTGAACTTCAGGAGTTAAAGACCCAACTGCAGGAATTGTTAGACATTAGTTTTATTCGTCCTAGTACTTCTCCTTGGGGTGCTCCTGTTCTGTTCGTGAAGAAGAAAGATGGGAGTATGCGACTTTGTATTGATTATCGAGAGTTAAATCATGTCACCATCAAAAATAGGTACCCATTACCATGTATTGATGACATGTTTGACCAGTTGCAAGGAGCACAATTCTTTTCAAAGATCGATCTTCGTTCTGGATATCATCAGCTGAAGGTTAGAACTGAGGATATTCCAAAGACTGCCTTCAGAACTCGGTATGGGCATTATGAATTCTTAGTTATGTCTTTTGGATTGACTAATGCTCCTGCTGCCTTCATGGATATGATGAACAGGGTATTCAAGGAATATTTGGATCACTTTGTGGTCGTCTTTATCGATGACGTCCTTGTTTATTCCAAAAGCCGTGAAGATCATGAGCAACACTTGAGGTTGGTACTCCAAAAGCTTCGTGAATACAAATTTTATGCCAAGTTGAAGAAATGCGAGTTCTGGCTGGAAGAGGAAGCATTCCTTGGGCACGTAGTATCAAGTCGTGGAATATCGGTTGACCCGGCAAAGATTGAAGCTATTCAAAGCTGGGAGCAACCTAAATCAGTGACTGAAGTACGTAGCTTTCTTGGTTTGGCTGGTTATTATCGGAGATTCGTGGAAGGATTTTCTCGAATCGCTACTCCATTAACTCAGCTGACTCGGAAAGATACAAAGTTCAGTTGGAGCGAAGAATGTGAGCAGAGTTTTCAAGAACTTAAGAGGAGACTCATTTCAGCACCTGTTCTAACAATACCATCTGGCTCGGAGGGATTTGTCATCTACAGTGATGCTTCGAGCAAAGGGTTGGGATGTGTTCTCATGCAACATGGAAAAGTCATAGCCTATGCATCAAGACAACTCAAGGAATATGAGAGGAATTATCCTACTCATGATCTAGAGTTGGCAGCTGTTGTCTTTGCACTTAAAATTTGGAGGCATTACTTGTATGGGGAGAAGGTGGAGATCTTTACGGATCATAAAAGCCTTAAATATTTCTTCACTCAAAAGGAACTCAACATGCGACAACGACGTTGGCTTGAACTGTTGAAAGATTATGATCATACCATTCAATACCATCCTGGAAAAGCGAACGTGGTAGCTGACGCATTGAGTAGAAGATCATATGCGGGTACAAGTGCAATATTAACAACGCAAAGGCCCATTTTGTGTGACTTGCAAAGGATGGAGATAGAGTTAAAGACTCCAGGGACCCATGTGATGATGTCGAATATACGAGTAGAACCAACTTTAATCGATAAGGTTAAAGCTGCTCAAGCTACAGACCTGGAGCTGATGCGTATGAGGAAGAAAGTGCAAGAAGGTGCTATGCCGGAAGCAAGAATCGATGAAGAAGGAATACTTCGAGTCAACTCCAGACTTTGTGTTCCTAACAACCCTGATTTAAAGTATGAAATCATGATGGAGGCGCACAACACACCGTTTGCAATCCATCCTGGAAGTACCAAAATGTATCATGATCTTCGTCATACATTTTGGTGGAGCAATATGAAGAGAGAGATAGCGCTGTTTATCTCAAGGTGTCTAACTTGTCAACGAGTCAAAGCGGAGCATCAAGTACCAAAAGGTCCATTGCAACCACTTAAAATTCCAGAATGGAAGTGGGAGCACATTACCATGGATTTCGTTACCGGTCTTCCTAGGGTTTCTCAAGGTATTGATGCGATTTGGGTCATTATTGATAGATTGACCAAGTCTGCTCATTTCTTACCGATACGAGAAACTTATACACTTGAACGTCTTGCTCGTATGTACATAAACGAGATTGTAAGACTGCATGGTATGCCAGTATCCATAGTTTCTGATCGAGACCCAAGATTCACTTCACGATTTTGGGTTAGTTTACAAAAAGCTATGGGCACGGATTTACGATTTAGTTCGGCATATCATCCTCAGACGGACGGACAATCAGAGAGGACTATTCAAACTCTAGAAGATTTATTAAGACTCTGTGTCTTTGACTTCAAGGGAAGTTGGGACAAGTTCTTACCATTGGTGGAGTTTTCCTACAACAACAGTTATCAAGAAAGTATTGGCATGGCTCCATTCGAAGCATTGTATGGAAGAAAATGTCGTTCTCCAGTATGCTGGAATGAGGTGGGTGAAGCAACGTTGTTGGGACCGGAGTTGGTACGTATGACTACAGAAAAGATTCAAACGATCCGACAACGTATAAAAACCTCACAAGATCGACAAAAGAGTTATGCTGATCTTCATCGAAAGGACGTGGAATTTGATGTAGGAGATCATGTGTTCTTACGTGTTGCTCCATGGAAAGGAGTTACGAGATTTGGAAAGAGAGGAAAGCTCAATCCTCGATTTTTCGGTCTATTTTTAATCCTCGATCGAGTAGGAACTGTGGCTTATAGACTCGCTTTACCGCCAAGTATGTCTCGTGTTCATAACGTTTTTCACATATCCATGTTACGCAAATATGTGGAAGACCCGAACCACATTGTTGAGTTAGAACCGGACGAAATAGCAGAGGATTTGACGTATGAAGAAGTTCCTGTTCAAATCTTGGATAAGAAGGAATATATTCTACGCTCCAAGGTTATACCTCAAGTCAAAGTTTTGTGGAGAAACCACGATGTTGAGAAAATGACTTGGGAGTTAGAATCTGAAATAAAATCAAGGTATCCTTATCTCTTCGACATACCAGGTACGTACCCTAATTTCGAGGGCGAAATTTCATAAGAAGGGGAGGTTGTAAGACCCCAACTTTTATAAATAAAGATGAATTTTCTATAAATATCATTTTTGAATATTATGGAGTTAATTTGATATAATGTTATAGTTGTGGGTAATATTTATAAATTTTGCAAAGTACGCAAGTTGTTATATAATATTCGATTGGTCGGGAAATATTCGTTTTAACAGAGAATATTCGTACAACCACACAATCATTGGTGGACCCCACAACGGAATTATTGTCGGATTGAGAAAACGACAAAAATATTTTATTAAAAATAACGGCGGAAGTTTTACCATTGTTACTGTTGAACTACTCGGTAGTAAAAGTACAGTAATACGTGTGGTTGCATAGTAGCACACGGTATTGATTATTAATGCTTATGTGAGAAGTCACTCAGTTTGATTCCATTATTGTCAGTTAATAATATGAATTATTTAGCGATAATGAAGTTTTGTTTTATTCGTATTATTAACGTAATAAAACAGAAACATCTTTTTATATAAAACAAAATACTTTATTAAAGTTATTCTATAAATAGAATATATTATATTTTATTTAAAAGATTTTTCTTTAAATATGGACCGTCAGATTAAAGTAATCAATCTGGACCGTTCATGGATTAGTTACTATGCATTCTATTTTTCTATAAATAGCAGCTCATTCCTTCATTATTTCTTACGAATTCACTGAACTCTAGAGAGAGAAACTATAGAGAGAGAGAAGAAGAGTATTCTGCTACTTAACTACTTCCTTATTTCAGCTCTTCTTTAAAACGGTAAGGGGTGTTATTCTTTCTTATTCATGAAGAGAACTGTTGTTATTCCATTTCTTATTATTCTGTTGGAATAACCTGTATACGCGGTCTACCCTATACTTGGTGACATTCTTCTATTATTCTGTTGGAACATCCTGTCTGTGTGTTTTACACCGGACCTAGTTCCGTTTTTGTTATTATTCTATTGGAACATCCTGTCTGTGTGTTTTACACCGGACCTGGTTCCGTTTTTATTATTATTCTGTTGGAACATCCTGTCTGTGTGTTTTACACCGGACCTGGTTCCGTCTTGTTATTATTCTGTCGGAATATCCTGTCTGTGCGTTTACGCCGGACCTGGTTCCATTATTTATTATTCTGTCGGAATATCCTGTCTGTGCGTTTACGCCGGACCTGGTTCCATTATTTATTATTCTGTCGGAATATCCTGTCTGTGCGTTTACGCCGGACCTGGTTCCATTATTTATTATTCTGTTGGAATAACCTGTCTGTGCGGTCTATCGCATGCATGGTGATTTCTTTTGTTATTCCATTCTTTATTATACTCAGTTGGTTAAGTTTTGACTTCTATACTCCATGAAATTTGTGGAATATCCTTGACATTTGCGCTTCATCTAGTATCTATTCATGAAAATATTCTCCTGATCATTCTTGAATTTTACTCCACAAAGCAGTATCATGTTGACAATTTGGACGTTGTTAATTCTTGGATAAATTAATTCTTGAACTTGTTTTATTGAATTCTTATATCATTGTCATCATCCTCATGTTTATAAAATGTTAAAAGTCATCTGTGGCCTGTAGTGCATAGATGGACTTGGTATGATTATGACCAGGGATTATTCGGTATAATCATGACCGTAATGTTACAAATAATGTGGTAAAAGTCCTCATTGGCCCGTAGTGCATTGATAGACAGTTGTTGGCATGATCATGACCATTAATGAATATACGAATATCCTTGGCCGTAGTGCAGGGGTGATTCGATGATGTGGATTATTTTATTAAGCTGAGTCTCAGCGATCACAGTGTTGAAAAACTTTTTAAATCATAAAAGATAGTAGAGTTTATTTTCTACTTGACTCTTTTAATGGATTACTTTTTTCGCTGCAGTTAAACTTGATGTCTATTATATTTTATCAGTTTAACATTGTTGAAGGCTAATGATAATTTATTCTGCATTATCTTAGTCATAATATTTCTTACTGGGCTAGTTGAGCTCACCCTTTCTTTCACTATTCTCTTCAGGAAATGAGAACGTAGCTGGGGCAAGTCGAGGAACGGAGTGATGGTTCGAATGATAGTATTAGTTAGTAGTCCTCACTATTCTATGTAATAGCGTGTTAATAAATGTAATGAGGACTCCTTTTGAGTATGAATACTCTCTAGAAGATAATATTTGTATTCAAACTCACAGTTTATGTTTTGTCGTATTGTACACGACAGTTGTATTAGTAAGTTGTATTTGTATTTTGTACTATATATCTGACGACCCAAGATGGGTGATGTATACCTAATTTTAGGGGCGTCACAATATTCAATTGATGATTAACAAAGTTTGTTTCTGCCTCCATTACTTTGTTCTTTTGAAACTATTGGTATAAATTAACCAGATGTCTCGGCGTACGACAGGTACGCGACCAATGCCCATTCATCCCACACCTAAAACAAACATCTGGTTTGTTCTTCATCTGTATTGCATTTTCTTTATTTTTACCCGACTTAGACACTTGCCACTTCTGGTGGCCTAAATTGTCGCGGTTCTGGAATTTGTTGTTACGATGGCCTCGTTTATTCTTTCGCCCCCAAGGCTTCTTATTATATGACTATCTTTTGTCACGTTTATTTTGCTGGAATGACGTGCTGTTAATATCTGGCAATGGGGTAGCACCCATTGGCCGTATTTGATGGTTTTTCAACAACAATTCATTATTCTTTTCTGCAACAAGGAGGATAGACAACAAGTCACTAAATTTTGTCAACTTACTCTGTCTATATTGTTGTGACAGAATCATGTTGGTGGGATGAAAAGTTGAGAGCGTTTTCTCTAACATTTGGGTTTCAGAAACTGGATCTCCGCATAAAGCCAAAGTAGAGGTTATTCTATAAACATTGGAACTATATTCCGTAATTAATTTGTAATCTTGTAGCCTTAAATTAAGCCACTCAAATTTGGCATTAGGGAGAACAACCAATTTTTGGTGGTCAAATTTTTCCTTCAGTTGTGTCCATAAAAACAAAGGATCTTTGACTGTTAAATACTCAGTCTTTAATCCTTCATCAATATGGTGACGAAGAAAAATTATGGCTTTTGCATTTTGTGCTAAAGTTGATGTATTTCCTGATTCAATGGTCTTTTCTAACTCATTTGCACTAAGGTGCAATTCTGCATCAAGTGCCCAAGCCAAATAGTTGTCTCCAGAGATTTTCAAAATAGAAAAATCTATTTTTGCCAAGTTTGCCATCTATTATGGGTTAAAACATAAATTTATTATTTATTAAAACAATAAATAATTGCATGTATGATATAAAGAAAATAAACTACCTCAAGTGGTGATAAAATACAAATATAAATATTCTTATATTTATAATGCAAATGGATCTTCACCCGGCATGCGGTAGATCGCATAGATAGATTATTCCAACAGAATAATAAAGAATGGAACCAGGTCATTCGTAAACGCACAGACATGATATTCCGACAGAATAATAAATAACGGAACCAGGTCAGGCGAAATTCGCACCGACAGGATGTTCCAACAGAATAATAAAGAATGTAATAACAGAAGAATTTCACCATGTATAGGGTAGTCCGCGTATACAGGTTATTCCAATAATTTAATAAGAAATTAATACAAAGGATTATTCACTAGGTATATGATATTTCACATATACAGGTTATTCCCATAATTTAATAAGCGATAAAAAGGTTCCCACCAAGTCTTGTAAGATCAACAAGGATAGATGGTACCATTGTAAATAACAGAATTTAAATGCAATTATAAGAATAAAATTATATTATTGGTGGTATAGCCAAACCGGTAATATAATAATAAATTGCAAGAATTTAATTTTACCGTCTCAGTTGGTTAGAGCTTCGTGCTGATAACATGTTATAAAACTTTAGCAAAGTGTATAAAGATACTCTTATAATTGCTGCATAAATTTAGAGAGAATAAACAAGAGAAAAGAGAGAGAAATTCTTCAGAGAGAATTCTTATTATTTCAATCAGCAGCATACACTGTCTTATATAGGCAAGGTAGAGGAGTCATGGGGAAGGAAGGAAAAGGGGAGTACGGGAGAAGCTAGCTAAGGGAATCACATGTATAATATGTTTGATGCAAACATGATTTAAGTGTGCGCAATTTTTTTATATTTTAAATATAAGAAGGAAAGAGGGGAGAATAAAAAGGTAGTGAGAAGGGAGGAGGTGGTTATTTCTTGAATGTCTATCACAATATGTCAATTAAATGCCTTAGTTTCTCTTTCTTATTTACTATCCATATTTTCTCTCTCAAATTTTTTCATTCATATTTTTTTAATTTTATTTAAATATTTAATTTTTTTTAATTGCACACTTTGCTACATAAACTAGTATGAATAATGTTCAAATTTTTAAAATTTTAATCTTAACCGATGTGATATTGAGTAAGATAAATAGTACTCCTTTTGTTTTAAAATATAGAATTATTATTTATTTTTTAAAGTTAATATAAGATATTTTTAAAGCCAAATGACATGGATTCTTTAAATTATCTAAAAACTATTACTTATTGTAAAAAAAATTGTTACACAATTTTTAATGAATGATACCAATTTTGAGTTTGTAAAATATTTTAAATTAACTTTTAAACGATCTTATAAGTTGGAATAGACGAACACTACTTTTAAAAATTAATTATGTCATATAATTTTAAATATTATTTGTGATAAAAAAATTTGAAACTTTTAACATTATTTTTATTTTATTGATAATGAACTCCATCGAGGATATGGAATAATTTTTTTTTATTTTTTGGGAATTCTTATTCCCACAAGTAAAATTTAATATTTTTATAAAGTTTTACTCAAATAAATATGAGTCCCATTTATTATTTATGTGAATAGAGCTTTGTGTAACTATCAAATTCTCTATTAATTCATTTTAAAAAAATAGTATGTCATATTTAAGTATTTCTAATGTAGAATAAAATATGAATTGTACATTTTAAATCTCTCTTAAGAGACAAATATATTTTATATTTTAATTAGAGTCAAATATACTCACCCCTAACATTCATTACTTGTCTAGTTTTTAAATAGCACTTATTCCCCTTTGATTAACATAAATGTGGTGAGTATTACTTCAAAAATTAGAGGGATAATAAGTGTTATTATGAACTTATGGTTATATGTAGGAATGTGAGGGGTGTGAGGGGTAGGGGTAGGGTAGGGGTAGGGGTAGGGGTAGGAGTCTGGTTTGGCTTGGCCTGAGTCTGTCTGGCCTTTGGCTTTAACCAGGTCAGGCCAAGCCATTGACTTCGATCTGCTAGGTCAGGTCTCGGCCTTTAAAGTCTAGTCTGGTTAGGCCTGTAGGCTGGTTTGGTCCGACCTCCCCACCTTTTGTTTTTTAAGTTTTAATGTTAAATATTAAAAATATAAACTAATAAATTTTGTAAAAATAAATTTTTTTATGAAGAACTAGAACATTTATAAGAAACTAATTTATTATTAATGTTTAACATTAAAAATTAGTTTATTGATGTATTAATTACTGTTAATATTTAAAATCAAAAGTAGCAATTAATATTAATAAAATTTTAATGTTAAATATTAGTGTTTAAAAGAAACTAACTTATTATTAATACTTAATCAACTAACTTTTAATGTTGAATACTCCCTCTGTCCCAAGATAAAAATCTTGGTTGACTTTTTGCGCATATTAAGAAAGTTGACAAAATGACAAAATTGTCCATATTTAAATTCTCATTTAATTGCATAATTTTTTTGTACATTACTAGTTATGCTCCATAAATATGCATAGTTGATAGAAACATAACAATTAATAATAAGGGTATTATAGGTAAATTATTATAAAAAATAGATCATTTAAGGTAAGTAGATATTTAACTTGGGACTACCTGAAATAGTAATAAAGACTTTTATCTTAGGACGGATGGAGTATTAAATAAACTAACAACTATAATTAAATGTATTTACAAGAAATCAAGAATGAATAATTAAAACTTTAAACTTTATTGATGCATTAATTAAAATTAATGTATTACATCTTATAAATTAAAACTAACGGTTTGGGTCGTTTATTTTATTTTATTTTTCCTTACTTGAATTGGGACATACCTAGACTTTTATATAATACTCTCTCCATCACATGATAAAAGTCCTTATTACTATTTTGGGTAGTCCCATGCTAAATATTTATTTTCCTTTAATAACCAAATTTTTACAATTTTTTTTTCTATTATACCTGTAACATTAAATATCCCATACTTTTCTTATTCTAATTCTTTCTCCATATTTAATAAGTATAATTAGTTATGTGCTAAAAATATTTTGAATTGAAAAGCTAGAAAGTCAATCTCTCACCTACATTGAAAATAATTAATGACATTATTATGGACAATTTTGTCATTTTATTCATCTTCTTAATATGTGTGAAAAGTTCACCAGGACTTTTATCCTTGGGACAAAGGGAGTAATTAATTAGTTAGTTTGAAGTTAGCTTGGGCTATGGACTCATAGAAGTGGTCAAGTGGGGCAGTGTAGTGGACTGTGGGAGGGTCTGGCCTAAGCCGAACTCATAGACCAAGCCCTAGGTCAGACTAAATTAGGCTTTTTGTCAAGCTAGGCCAGACCAGGCTTTAAGTCAAAGAAAGTGGCTTCTTTACTAGGGGTGCTCATTGGTAAAAAATCGAATCAGTATCGAAAATACCAAACCGGTACCAATCCAAAATTATCGGGAAAATAAGAACCGGAACTGGTACTGAATTACCGATTTCGGTACAAAATCGGTACCAATTTTTTTTGTTCGATTTTTGGTTATATCGCATGTATATAATTATTAATACTTTGGCATTTTTCCATCTCTTTGGAGCTGATTTACTTTGTTAAGAAATCTGCAGTATTTCCGTATAAGTGGGCTTTCGTTCAGTTTTGTGCTTTTATAGTACTTTGTGGAGCAACACATCTTATTAACCTATGGACCTTTATGTGACGCCCCCAAAATAGGTATACATCACCTATTCTGAGTCGTCAACTACATGGTATAAAATACAAATAAAATTTAATTATACAACTGTCGTGTAAAATACGACAAAACATAAGCTGTGAGTTTAAATACAACAATTTCTTCTAAACAGGATTCAAACTCAAAATAAGTCCTCAATACATTTATTTTCATACTATTTCATAGAATAGTGAAGACTACAATGTTATCCTCTGAATCGTCACTCTGTTCCCCGACTAGTCCCCGCTACGTTCTCATTTCCTGAAGAGAGCAATGAAAGCAAAATGGTGAGCTCAATTAGCCCAGTAAGAAATATTATGACTAAGATAATGCAGAATAAATTATCGTTAGCCTTCAACAGTGTTAAACTGATAAAATATAACAAACATCAAGTTTAACTACAGCGGAACAAGCAATCCATTAAAAGAGTTAAGTAGAGAATAAAATCTACTATCTTTTATGATTTAAAAGGTTTTTCATCACTTTTATCGCTGAGACTCAGCTTAATAAATAATCAACATCATCCCTGCACTACGGCCAAGGATATTCATTAGTATCACAACCACAAATTATCCATGCATCACAGCCAAGGATATTCGTGTATTCATCAATGGTCATGATCATGCCAACAACTGTCCATCAATGCACTACGGGCCAATGGGGATTTTTACCACATCATTTGTAACATTACGGTCATGATTACACCGAATAATCCCTGGTTATAATCATACCAAGTCCATCTATACACTACATGCCATAGATGACTTTCAACAAAATATAAACATGAGGATGATGACAATGATATAAGAATTCAATAAAACAAGTTCAAGAATTAATTAATCCAAGAACCAATAACGTCCAAATTGTCAACATGATACTGCTTTGTGCAGTAAAATTCAAGAATGCTCAGAAGAATATTTTCATGGAAATATACTGGATGAAGCGCAAATATCAAGGATATTCCACTAATTTCATGGAGTATAAAAGCCAAAACTTTAACCAACTGAGTATAATAAAGAATAGAATAACAAAAGAATTCACCAGGCATGCGATGGACCGCACAGACAGGTTATTCCAACAGAATAATAAATAACGAAACTAGGTCATGCGTAAACGCACTGACAGGATATTCCGATAGAATAATAAATAATGGAACCAAGTCCGGCGTAAACGCACAGACAGGATATTCCGACAGAATAATAGATAATGGAACCAGGTCCGGCGTAAACGCACAGACAGGATATTCTGACAGAATAATAAATAATTGAACCAGGTCTGACAGGATGTTTCAACAGAATAATAAAGAATGGAATAACATAAGAATTTTACCAAGTATAGGGTAGCCCGCGTATATAGGTTATTCCAACAGAATAATAAATAATGGAAT
The DNA here is from genome assembly GCA_016801055.1 of Panax notoginseng. Taxonomy (NCBI): domain Eukaryota; kingdom Viridiplantae; phylum Streptophyta; class Magnoliopsida; order Apiales; family Araliaceae; genus Panax; species Panax notoginseng. The sequence continues at coordinate 136,572,132 of CM029012.1, read as the reverse complement.
AACAGAAGTTCTCTTCATGAATACAAAAGAAATAATACCCCTTACTTTAAGAAGAAGAATACTGGATATATGACTAGTGCAGTAGCAGAATACTTTTGTTCTTTCTCTCTATAACTTCTCTCTCTAGAGTTTCAGTGAATTCGTAAGAAATAATGAAGGAATGAGCTTCTATTTATAGAAGAATGAACTGCATAGTAACTAATTCATGAACGGTTCAGATTGATTTACTTTAATCTGACGTTCCATATTTAAAGCAAAATCTTTTAAATAAAATATAATATATTCTATTTATAATCTAATAAAACGAATAACTTTATAAAAGATTTTACTATGCAAATACTATGCAAACACTATGCATAATAAAATATAATATATTCTAATTATTGTCTAATAAAATAGATAACTTTATAAAAGTATTCTGTTTTATATAAAAAGATTTTACTTTTAGCCTAATAAAACGAATAACTTTCTAAAAGTATTCTGTTTTATATAAAAAGCTTTTCTATTTTATTATATTAATAATACCAATAAAATAAAACTGAGTGACTTATCACGTAAGCATCAATAATCAATACCATGTGCTACTATGCAACCATGCGTATTACTGTACTTTTACTACCGAGTAGTTCAACAGTATTAATGGTAAAACTTTCGCCGTTATTTTCATAAATTATTTTTGTCGTTTTCTCAATTCGACAATAATTCCGTTGTGGGGTCCACCAATGATTGTGTCGTCGTACGAATATTTCCTGCTAAAATGAATATTCCCCGACCAATCGAATATTATATAGCAACTTGCGTACTTTGCAAAATTTATAAATATTACCCACAATTATAACATTATATCAATTTCACTCCATGATATTCAAAAATGATATTTATAGAAAATTCATCTTTATTTATAAAAGTTGGGGTCTTACAACCTCCCCATCTTATGAAATTTCACCCTCGAAATTAGGGTACGTACCTGGTATATCGAAGAGGTAAGGATACCTTGACTTCATTTCAGATTCTAACTCCCAGGTCATTTCCTCAACATCGTGGTTTCTCCACAAAACTTGGACTTGAGGTATAACCTTGGAGCGTAGAATATGTTCCTTCTTATCCAAGATTTGAACAGGAACCTCTTCATACATTAAATCTTCCGCTATTTCGTCCGGTTCTAACTCAATAATGGGGTTCGGGTCTTCCACATATTTACGTAACATGGATATGTGAAAAATATTATGAACACGAGACATACTTGGCGGTAAAGTAAGTCTATAGGCCACAGTTCCTACTCGATCAAGGATTAAAAATGGGCCAATGAATCGAGGATTGAGCTTTCCTCTCTTTTCAAATCTCGTAACTCCTTTCCACGGAGCAACTCGTAACAACACATGATCTCCTATATCAAATTCCACGTCCTTTCGATGAAGATCAGCATAACTCTTTTGTCGATCTTGTGAGGTTTTTATACGTTGCCGGATCGTTTGAATCTTTTCCGTAGTTATACGTACCAACTCCGGTCCCAACAACGTTGCTTCACCCACCTCATCCCAGCATACTGGAGAACAACACTTTCTTCCATACAACGCCTCGAATGGAGTCATGCCAATACTTGCTTGATAACTGTTGTTGTAGGAAAACTCCACCAATGGTAAGAACTTATCCCAAATTCTCTTGAAGTCAAGGACACAGAGTCTTAATAAATCTTCAAGAGTTTGAATAGTCCTCTCTGATTGTCCGTCCGTCTGGGGATGATATGCTGAACTAAATCGTAAATCCGTGCCCATAGCTTTTTGCAAACTAACCCAAAATCGTGAAGTGAATCTTGTGTCTCGATCAAAAATTATGGATACTGGCATACCATGAAGTCTTACAATCTCGTTTATGTACATACGAGCAAGACGTTCAAGTGTATAAGTTTCTCGTATTGGTAAGAAATGAGCAGACTTGGTTAATCTATGAACAATGACCCAAATTGCATCAATGCCTTGAGAAACCTTGGGAAGACCAGTAATGAAATCCATGGTAATGTGCTCCCACTTCCATTCTGGAATTTCAAGTGGTTGCAATGGACCTTTTGGTACTTGATGCTCCGCTTTGACTCGTTGACAAGTTAGACACCTTGAGATAAACAGCGCTATCTCTCTCTTTATATTGCTCCACCAAAATGTATGACGAAGATCACGATACATTTTGGTACTCCCAAGATGGATTGAAAACGGTGTGTTGTTCGCCTCCATCATGATTTTATACTTTAAATCAGGGTCGTTAGGAACACAAAGTCTAGAGTTGACTCGAAGTATTCCTTCTTCATCGATTCTTGGTTCCGGCATAGCACCTTCTTGCACTTTCTTCCTCATACGCATCAGCTCCAGGTCTGTAGCTTGAGCAACCTTAACTTTATCAATTAAAGTCGGTTCTACTCGTATATTCGCCATCATCACATGAGTCCCTGGAATCTTTAACTCTATCTCCATCCTTTGCAAGTCACACAAAATGGGCCTTTGCGTTGACAATATTGCACTCGTACTTTCATATGATCTTCTACTCAATGCATCAGCTACCACGTTCGCTTTTCCATGATGGTATTGGATGGTATGATCATAATCTTTAAACAGTTCCAGCCAACGTCGTTGTCGCATGTTGAGTTTCTTTTAAGTGAAGAAATATTTGAGGCTTTTATGATCCATAAAGATCTCCACTTTCTCCCCATACAAGTAATGCCTCCAAATTTTAAGTGCGAAGACAACAGCTGCTAACTCTAGATCATGAGTAGGATAATTCCTCTCATATTCTTTGAGTTGTCTTGAGGCATAGGCTATGACTTTCCCATGTTACATGAGAACACATCCCAACCCTTTGCCCGAAGCATCACTGTAGATGACAAATCCCTCCGAGCCAGATGGTATTGTCAGAACAGGTGTTGAAATGAGTCTCCTCTTGAGTTCTTGAAAACTCTTCTCACATTCTTCGCTCCAATAGAACTTTGTATCTTTCCGAGTCAGCTGAGTTAATGGAGTAGCGATTCGAGAAAATCCTTCCACGAATCTTCGATAATAACTAGCTAAACCGAGAAAGCTACGTACTTCGGTCACTGATTTAGGTTGCTCCCAGCTTTGAATTGGTTCAATCTTTGCCGGGTCAACAGATATTCCATGACTTGATACTACGTGCCCAAGGAATGCTACTTCCTCAAGTCAGAACTCGCATTTCTTCAACTTGGCATAAAGCTTGTATTCACGAAGCTTTTGGAGTGTCAGCCTCAAGTGTTGCTCATGATCTTCACAGCTTTTGGAATAAATAAGGATGTCATCAGTAAAGACGACCACAAAGTGATCCAAATATTCCTTGAATACTCGGTTCATCAAATCTATGAAGGCAGAGGAGCATTAGTTAATCCAAAAGACATGACTAAGAATTCGTAATGCCCATACCGAGTTCTGAAGGCAGTCTTTGGAATATCCTCAGTTCTAACCTTTAGCTGATGATATCCAAAACGATGATCAATTTTTGAAAAGAATTGTGCTCCTTGCAACTGGTCAAACAGGTCATCAATACGTGGCAATGGGTATCTATTTTTGATGGTGACATGATTCAATTCCCGATAATCAATACAAAGTCACATACTCCCATCTTTCTTCTTCACGAATAGAACAGGAGCACCCCAAGAAGTTCCCGATAATCAATACAAAGTCACAATTCCTGCAGTTGGGTCTTTAACTCCTGAAGTTCAATAGGAGCCATTCGATGTGGGGCTTTGAAAATAAGTTTTTTACCGGGTTCAAGGTCGATACAAAATTCAATTTCACGCTCTGGGGGTAGGCCAGGAAGTTCTTCAGGGAATACATCAGGAAATTCATTAACAATAGAAATATCATTCAAAACTGAAGTATTTTTGTTTAGATCCGTGACATGAGCTAAGAAAGCTTGACATCCGTTTTTCAATAAACGAATAGTTTTATGGCTTGAGATGACAGTGATTAATTTTAATGGTTTGGTTATTTGAATTCGCATAATAGGTTGATTAGGAATATGAAAGCTAACAACCTTACGAAAACAATTAATTTTTGCATGATGAGTAGTTAACCAATCAATCCCTAGAATTACATCAAATGCAAATATTTTCAATGAAATAAGATCGACAGGTAATGTGAGGGTACCGATTTGAACCAAACAAGACTTATAAATAGTGGATGAAATGAAGGTTTCTCCCAACGGAGTTTCCACAAATAAGTCAAAGTCAAATTTCTCCGGAGTCAAATTTAATCGTTGAGCGCAAATAGGAGAAATAAAAGAATTGGTAGAACCGGTATCAAATAAGGTATAGATTTCGCTAGAGTTTATGATAAACTTACCCGTGATGACCTCGTTCGGGTTCCTTACTTTCTGGGAGGTCACAACAAACGCTCTCCCTTGCACGACTGATTTTGACTTTTTTGGGACGTCCTTTGGTGCCTCCATCCTAGCTGAACTTGTCTTCGGTGAACGATAAAATCGGGCTAGGTGACCTTCTCTTCCACAATTATAACATGCTTTGGACGGCATCGCACAGTTTGAACTGAAGTGTCCTTCCCCTCCGCATTTGAAGCATATGATAGGTGGTCGTTCTCCTTCCTTAACCATGGGTGCTGGTGCTGACGTCTTTCCATCATTGTTGAATCTCCTCTTCTTGAAATGTCCATTCTTACTGTTTTGGCCATGATTACCACCGAAGTGGTTACCATTTCTGGCCTGCTGATTCCTTCCACGCTTGTTGTCACCGCTTCGATGACTGCTTTCACTGGTATTATCATTTTGTCGGTTGCTCTCTTTTGGTTGCGTTGACTCGTTATCGCGCTCCACTAACTGAGCCCTATTTACAACATCTGAATACAAACATAGTTTATGAGAAATAAGATGTTGACGTATCCCCGGCTTCAAACCTCTTAAAAACATCCGCGTCATTCTCTCTTTATTATCCACCAAGTGGGACGCAAACCGGGACAGCTCGGCAAACTTAGCTTCGTACTGCGACACGGTCATATTATTCTACTCCAACTTGATGAATTCTACCTCCTTCATGTGACGAATACTTTTGGGAAAGTACTTGTCATTGAATAATTCCTAGAACTTCTCCCAAGACATCTTAAGTGCGGCAGGTTGAGTATGCTTTACCGATTCCCACCAGTAATCTGCCTCTCCTCGCAACATAAAGGTGGCAAAGGGAACCTTTTGCTCCTCGGTGCATCCCAAGACATCAAATATTTTGGTGATCTGCTTGATCCACGTTCTGCCTTAAGTGGTTTTGGCTCTCCAATAAACTCCGGTGGTCCCAGCTCCTTGAACTGCTTAGCGGTGACCGTCCGAGAGTTTTCATTGTTTTCACCTATATTTTGAACAGGAGCCTCTCTCGCCTGATGTTGTATGAATTGCATAAAGCCTCTGAACATTCCATCATTCATCATTTGGTCAGTGTTGTTGTTTGCATGAGGATTGTCGTCTTCCTGATGCACATTATCCTGATTATTGATATGTGGAACCTCAACGATCTCATGTGCTCCATTGCTATTCTCAACATTTTAGGACGTCATTTTCAGATACTGCCACAAAACAAAGGTTAATTGACAAGTAACATAATATTCTTATACTTTGACTGACCAATTAAATACCAAATAAACTTAGGTAGGTCATACTAGCGAAGGAATTCCCCGTTTCTCCCCTCCTAGTTCTAGTCTCACATCTTAGCCAGGGATCATATCCCCAAGCTTTGATACCAACTGTGACGCCCCCAAAATATGTATACATCACCTATTCTGAGTCGTCAACTACATGGTATAAAATACAAATAAAACTTAATTATACAACTGTCGTGTAAAATACGACAAAACATAAGTTGTGAGTTTAAATACAACACTTTCTTCTAAACAGGATTCAAACTCAAAATAAGTCCTCAATACATTTATTTTCACACTATTTCATAGAATAGTGAGGACTACTAATGTTATCCTCTGAATCGTCACTCCGTTCCCCGACTAGTCCCCGCTACGTTCTCATTTCCTGAAGAGAACAATGAAAGCAAAAGGGTGAGCTCAACTAGCCCTGTAAGAAATATTATGACTAAGATAATGCAGAATAAATTATCGTTAGCCTTCAACAGTGTTAAACTGATAAAATATAGCAAACATCAAGTTTAACTGCAGCGGAACAAGCAATCCATTAAAAGAGTCAAGTAGAGAATAAAATCTACTATCTTTTATGATTTAAAAGATTTTTCATCACTTTTATCGCTGAGACTCAGCTTAATAAATAATTCACATCATCCCTGCACTACGGCCAAGGATATTCATTAGTATCACAACCACAAATTATCCATGCATCACAGCCAAGGATATTCGTGTATTCAGCAATGGTCATGATCATGCCAACAACTGTCCATCAATGCACTACGGGTCAATGAGGACTTTTACCACATCATTTGTAACATTACGGTCATGATTACACCGAATAATCCTTGGTTATAATCATACCAAGTCCATCTATGCACTACATGCCATAGATAACTTTCAACAAAATATAAACATGAGGATGATGACAATGATATAAGAATTCAATAAAACAAGTTCAAGAATTAATTAATCCAAGAACCAGTAACGTCTAAATTGTCAACAAGATATTGCTTTGTGCAGTAAAATTCAAGAATGCTCAGAAGAATATTTTCATGGAAATATACTGCATGAAGCGCAAATATCAAGGATATTCCACTAATTTCATGGAGTATAAAAGCCAAAACTTTAACCAACTGAGTATAATAAAGAATGGAATAACAAAAGAATTCACCAGGCATGCGATGGACCGCATAGACAGGTTATTCCAACAGAATAATAAATAACAGAACCAGGTCATGCGTAAACGCACTGACAGGATATTCCGACAGAATAATAAATAATGGAACCAGGTCCGGCGTAAACGCACAGACAGGATATTCCGACAGAATAATAGATAATGGAACCAGGTCCGGCGTAAACGCACAGACAGGATATTCCGACAAAATAATAAATAATGGAACCAGGTTCGGCGTAAACGCACAGACAGGATGTTCCAACAGAATAATAATGAATGGAATAACAGAAGAATTTCACCAAGTATAGGGTAGCTCGCGTATACAGGTTATTCCAACAGAATAATAAATAATGGAATAACAGATGTTCTCTTCATGAATACAAAAGAAATAATACCCCTTACCTTAAGAAGAAGAATACTGGATATATGACTAGTGCAGTAGCAGAATACTTTTCTTCTTTCTCTCTCTAGAGTTTCAGTGAATTCATAAGAAATAATGAAGGAATGAGCTTCTATTTATAGAAGAATGGACTGCATAGTAACTAATTCATAAACGATTTAGATTAATTTACTTTAATCTGACGGTCTATATTTAAAGTAAAATCTTTTAAATAAAATATAATATATTCTATTTATAATCTAATAAAACGAATAACTTTATAAAAGATTTTACTATGCAAATACTATGCAGGCACTATGCAAATACTATGCATAATAAAATATAATATATTCTAATTATTGTCTAATAAAATCGATAACTTTATAAAAGTATTATATTTTATATAAAAAGATTTTACTATTAGCCTAATAAAACGAATAACTTTATAAAAGTATTCTGTTTTATATAAAAAGCTTTTCTGTTTTATTATATTAATAATACCAATAAAACAAAACTGAGTGACTTATCACGTAAGCATCAATAATCAATACCGTGTGCTACTATGCAACCATGCTTATTACTGTACTTTTACTACCGAGTAGTTCAACAGTATTAATGGTAAAACTTCCGCCGTTATTTTCATAAAGTATTTTTATCGTTTTCTCAATCCGACAATAATTCCGTTATGGGGTCCACCAATGATTGTGTCGTCGTACGAATATTCCCCGACCAATCGAATATTATATAGCAACTTACGTACTTTACAAAATTTATAAATATTATCCACAACTATAATATTATATCAATTTCACTCCATGATATTCAAAAATGATATTTATAGAAAATTCATCTTTATTTATAAAAGTTGGGGTCTTACACTTTACTATCTATACTAAAACAGTGGCTGTTGTCATAACCACTGCTAAGATTTTGACTGTTGCAGTGTCCTGTGCAACAGCTCTTACTCTAGTGCACATCATTCATGACCTCTTAAGTGTTAAAACTAGGGAACTATTTTTGAAAAATAAGGTTGCAGAGCTTGATCTGTTTTTTTCGGTATTTTGATTTTTACCGAATTCAAAAAGTTCCTTACCGCTATCGGTACCGAAAAGTATAAAAAAAACCAAAAATCGGTACCGAAAAAAATTGGTACCGTCGGTTTCGGGATCAACCAGTTCGGTAAAAAACTAAATTTTTTGAGCACCCCTATTCTTTACATCCTAATAGACCAAATTTGACCGATTCAGGCCTTCAGGGCGCAGGGCGTTTGTGCATCCCTAGTGAGGGGTGTGAGTGTATTTTATTCTTTATTCCCTCGTCCCCAAAAAATGACTAAATGTATAAATATTTTTGTCCCAAAAAAGATGAGATAAAATACATAAAGTGTGACGCCCCTAAAATAGGTATACATCACCCATTCTGAGTCGCCAAATACATGGTACAGAATACAAATACAAACTTAAATATACAACATGAGCTGTGAGTTTCAATACAAATATTGTCGTTTAGACAGTATTCAAACTCAAAATAAGTCCTCACTACATTTATTAGCACACTATTTCACAGAATAGTGAGGACCAAAAATACAAATATCTGGACGGTCACTCCGTTCCTCGACTAGTCCCAGCTATATTCTCATTTTCTATAGAGAACAATGAAAGCAAAGGGTGATCTCAACTAGCCCAGTAAGAAATATTATGACTAAGATAATGCAAGATAAATTATCGTTAGCCTTCAACAGTGTTAAACTGATAAAATACAATAGACATCAAGTTTAACTGCAGCGGAACAATCAATCCATTAGAAGAGTCATGTAGAGGATGATGTCTACTATCTTGTATGATTTAAAAAGTTTATCAAAAGTTTTAACGTTGCGACTCAGCTTAAAAAATAATTCACATCATCCCAGCACTACGGTCAAGGATATTCATTAGTATCACGACCACAAATTATTCATGCACTATGGGCCTAGGATATTCGTGTATTCATCAATGGTCGTGATCATGCCAACAACTGTCCATCAATGCACTACGGGCCAATGAGGACTTTAACCACATCATTTGTAACATTACGGTCATGATTATACCGAATAATTCCTGGTCATAATCATACCAAGTCCATCTATGCACTACGGCCAAAGATGACTTTCAATATAATATAAACATGAGGATGATGACAATAATATAAGAATTAAAAGAAAGCAAATGATAAATTTTTAAAGATTTTTAATTTAATTTATCAAGAAATCAATAACGTCCAAATTGTCAACATGATACTGCTTTGTGGAGTAAAATTCAAGAATAATATTGTACCAAAAATGATTTGGACCGAAAACGAATCAATTTTTATTATGAATAGTACCTCGGGTGAATAGTACTCGAGTGAATAGTGTCCTGTGAATAGTAATTTGAGAATAGTATTCTGTGAATAGTACTCCGGCATAAAAAAGTTAAAACTTATCAAAAATACTCAGAATAATATTTTTATGAAAAGATACTGGATGAAACGCAAATTTTAAGGATATTCTACTAATTTCATGGAGTATAGAAGCCAAAATTTTAACCAAATGAGTATGAAATTTGAAATCTGAAACGAAATAATATTACTTACATACTACAAAGTATGGACGAAAATATTATTTCAAGCGAATATTGAACAAAAATAGCATCCCTTACATTGAAAAGAAGAGTATTCCGACTGGTAGAGCAAGGATATTCTTGAAGAAAACTTGCACTATTTTCTACGCTCATAGCTTTCTTAAACTCTAAAGAAATACGCTCAAGATTATAAAAGAATTCTCTGATTCTAGTGTGATTTTCAATTCTAACTAAGCATCCTATTTATAGGAGAATGGAAAGGATACTATGCAATAAATTATTCTAATAAAATGAAAACTTTATAAATATATAATATATATATATATATATATATATATATATATATATATATATAGTAGTCCTTCCCGTGTCAGCCAAAAACCTTCCCTCCCCACCTTTCATTTCATTTTTCAAACGTGAGCCCCACATGTGGCCCCCACCTTAATATATTAAATAATTTTTTACTGATTATTTTGAAAAATGGTTAAGTGAAGGTCCATATATTAAGCCAATTTACAACAAATACTTCATAAAAATCCCCTTAATATTTTTAACAACCTTTATTATCATTATTATAATTCGCAATATTTAACAACCAGATCATTCTCAGGAAAAAGGGGGCTTTCCGATAAGGATTTCTCCCTATTAGCGCGCAATTAGGTGACCAAACCTCTCCTTGACAGAACCTTCTAGATATCGTCAATATTGCAAATAATAATATGAATAATTTTATCGTCTCAATTATTGATTTAATAATATATAAAATATCGACAATAATTGAATCAAATAACGTGAGATACTATGCTGCAATTACTGTAGTAATAATTGAACAAAACTGAGTGACTTCTCACGTAAGCATCAACAATCAATACCGTGTGCTACTATGCAACCACGCGTATTACTGTACTTTTAACATCGGGTATTTTAACAGTTAACGGTAAAACTTCCGCCGTTACTTTTATAAAAAGATATTTTTGTCGCTTTCTTATTCCAACAATAATTTCGTTGTGTGGTCTACCAATGATTGCGCCGTCGCACGAATATTCCCTGCTAAAATAAATTTTCCTGACCAATCGAATATAATATAACAACTTGCGTACTTTGTAAAATTTATAAATATTATCCACATCTATAACATTATATCAAATTCACTCTTTAATATTCATAAATGATATTTATAGCAAATTCATCTTTATTCATAAAAGTTGGGGTCTTACAACCTCCTTTTCATATGAAATTTTGCCCTCGAAATTAGGGTATGTACCTGATATATCGAAGAGGTGAGGATACCTTGATTTTATTTCAGATTCTAACTCCCAGGTCATTTCCTCAACATTGTGGTTTCTCCAAAAAACTTTGACTTGAGGTATAACCTTGGAGCGTAGAATATGTTCCTTCTTATCCAAGATTTTAACAGGAACCTCTTCATACGTTAAATCTTCAGCTATTTCATCCGGTTCTAACTCAATAATGTGGTTCGGGTCTTCTATATATTTACGTAACATGGATATGTGAAAAATATTATGAACACGAGACATACTTGGCAGTAAAGCGAGTCTATAGGCCACAGTTCCTACTCGGTAAAGGATTTTAAATAGGCCAATGAATCGAGGATTGAGCTTTCTTCTATTTCTAAATCTCGTAACTCCCTTCCATGGAGCAACACGATCTTGTGAGGTTTTTATACGTTGCCTAATTATTTGAATCTTTTCCGAAGTCATGCGTACCAATTATGGTCTCAACAACGTTACTTCACCCACCTCATCCCAACATACTGGAGAATGATATTTTCTTCCATATAACGCCTCAAATGGAGCCATGCCGATACTTGCTTGATAACTGTTGTTGTAGGAGAATTTCACTAATGGTAAGAACTTGTCCCAACTTCCCTTGAAGTCACAGACACTGAGTCTTAATAGATCCTCTAGAGTTTAAATAGTCCTTTCCGACTGCCCGTCCATCTGAGGATGATACACCGAACTAAATCGCAAATCCGTGCCCATAGCTTTTTACAAACTAACCCAAAATCGCGAAGTGAATCTTGGGTCTCGATCAAAAACTATGGATACTGGCATACCATGCAGTCTTATAATCTCATTTATTTATATACGAGCAAGACGTTCAAGTGTATAAGTTTCTCGTATAGGTAAGAAATGAGCCGACTTGGCCAATCTATCAACAATGACCCAAATTGCATTTATGCCTTGAGAAACCTTAGGAAGACCAGTAACAAAATTCATGGTAATGTGCTCCCACTTCCATTCTGGAATTTTAAGTGATTGTAATAGACCTTTTGGCACTTGATGCTCCGCCTTGACACGTTGACAAGTTAAACACATTGAAATAAACTCTGCGATCTCTCTCTTCATATTGCTCCACCAAAATGTATATCGAAGATCACGATATATTTTGGTACTCCAAGATGGATTGCAAACGGTGTGTTGTGCGCCTCCATCATGATTTTATACTTCAAGTCAGAATTGTTAGGAACACAAAGTCTGGAGTTGACTCGAAGTATTCTTTCTTCATCGATTCTTGCTTCTAGAATAGCACCTTCTTGCACTTTCTTCCTCATACACGTCAGCTCCAAGTATGTAGCTTGAGTATTTTTAACTTTATCGATTAAAGTCGGTTCTACTCATATGTTTGCCATCATCACGTAGGTCCCTGGAGTCTTTAACTCTATCTCCATCCTTTTCAAGCCATACAAAATGGGTCTTTGCGTCGATAATAACACACTCGTACCTGCATATGATCTTTTACTCAATGCGTCAGCTACTACGTTCGCTTTTCCAAGATGGTATTGAATAGTATGATCATAATCTTTCAACAGTTCAAGCCAACTTCGTTGTCGCATGTTTAGTTCCTTTTGAGTGAAGAAATATTTGAGGCTTTTATGATCCGTATAGATCTCCACTTTCTCTTCATACAGGTAATGCCTCCAAATTTTAAGTCCGAAGACAACAGCTGCCAACTCTAGATCATGAGTAGGATAATTTCTCTCATATTCTTTGAGTTATCGAGATGCATAAGCTATAACTTTCCCATATTGCATGAGAACACATCATAACCCCCTTGCCCGAAGCATTACTGTAGATGACAAATCCCTCCATCCAGATGGTATTGTCAGAACAGGTGTTGAAATGAGTCTCATCTTGAGTTCTTGGAAACTCTTCTCACATTTCTCGCTCCAATCGAATTTTGTATTTTTTTGAGTCAGCTGAGTTAATGGAGTAGCAATTCGAGAAAACCCTTCTACGAATCTCTAATAATAACCAGCTAAGCCGAGAAAGCTACGTACTGCGGTCACTAATTTAGGTTGCTCCCAGCTTTGTATTACTTCAATCTTTGTCGGGTCAACAGATATTTCATGACTTGATACTACGTGCCCAAGGAATGCTACTTCCTCAAGCCAGAACTCGCATTTCTTCAGCTTGGCATAAAGCTTGTTTTCACGAAGCTTTTGGAGTATCAGTCTCAAGTGTTGCTCATGATCTTCACGGCTTTTGGAATATATGAGGATGTCATCAATAAAGACGACCACAAAATGATCTAAATATTTCTTGAATACTCGGTTCATCATATCCACAAAGGCAGCAAGAGCATTAGTCAATCCAAAAGACATAACTAGGAATTTATAATACTCGTACCGAGTTCTGAAAGCCGTCTTTGGAATATCATCAGTTTTAATCTTCAATTGGTGATATCCAGAACGAAGATCAATTTTTGAAAAGAATTTAGCGCCTTGTAACTTGTCAAATAGGTCATCAATACGCGGCAATGGGTACCTATTTTTGATGGTGACATGATTCAACTCCCGATAATCAATACAAAGTCGCATACTCCCATATTTCTTCTTTACGAATAGAACAGGAGGACCCCAAGGAGACGTACTAGGAAGAATGAAACCGATGTCTAACAATTCCTGCAGTTGGGTCTTTAACTCTTGAAGTTCAATAAGAGTCATTCGATATGGGACTTTGGAAATGGGTTTTGTACCTGGTTCAAGGTCAATACAAAATTCAATTTCACGCTCTGGGGGTAGGCCAGGAAGTTCTTCAGGGAATACGTCAGGAAATTTATTAACAATAGAAATATCATTCAAAACTGACGTATTTTTGTTTAAATCTGTGACATGAGCTAAGAAAGCTTAAGATCTTTTTTTAATAAACGAATAACTTTATGGCTTGAGATGACAGTGATTGATTTTAATGGTTTGGTCGCTTAAATTCGTATAATAGGTTAGTTAGGAATATGAAAGCTAACAACCTTACGAAAATAATCAATTTTTGCATGATGAGTAATTAACCAATCAATCCCTAAAATTACATCAAATGCAAGTATTTTTAAGGAAATAAGATCGACAGGTAATGTGCGGGTGCCGATTTGAACTAAACAAAACTTATAAACAGTGGATGTAATGAAGGTTTCTCCCAACGGAGTTTCAACAGATAAGTCAAAGTCTAATTTCTCCGGAGTCAAATTTTAACGTTGAGCGTAAGTAGGAGAAATAAAGGAATGGGTAGAACCGGTATCAAATAAGGAATATACTTCGTTAGAGTTTGTGATAAACTTACCCGTGATAACCTCGTTCGGGTTCCTTGCTTTCTGGGAAGTCACGACAAACGCTCTCCCTTGGACTACTAGTTTTGACTTGTCTGGAACGGCATTTGGTGTTACCGTTCCAACTGGACTTGGCTTCCCTGTACGACAAAATCTAGCTAGGTGACCTTCTCTTCCACAATTGTAACACGTTTTGGAATATTGCGCACAGTTTGGACCAATGTGTCCCTCCCCTCCGCATTTGAAGTATATGATAGGTGGTCGTTCTTCTTCCTTAACAACGGGTGTTGGTGCTGATGTCTTTCCATCATTATTGAATCTCTTTTTCTTGAAATGTCCACTTTTATTGTCTTGGCTATGATTACCACCGAAATGGTTACCATTTCTGGCATGTTGATTCCCTCTACGTTTGTTGTCGCCGCTTCGATGACTGCTACCACTGGTATTATCATTTTGACGGCTGCTCTCCCTTGGTTAGGATGTGTCATTATTGCGCTCCAATAACTGAGCCCTATTTACAACATCTGAATACAAACACAGTTTGTGAGAGATAAGATATTGACGCATCTCGGGTTTCAAACCTCTTAAAAATATCCGTGCCATTTTCTCTTCGTTATCAACTAAGTGGAACGTAAACCGGGACAACACGGCAAACTTAGCTTCGTACTGCGACACGGTCATATTGTTTTGCTCTAACTTGATGAACTCTACCTCTTTCATGTGACGAATACTTTCGGGAAAGTACTTGTCGTTGAACAGTTCTTGGAACTTCTCTCAAGACATCTTCAGTGTGGCAGGTTGAGTACGTTTTATAGATTTCCACCAGTAATCTGCCTCTCTTTGCAACATGAAGGTGGCAAAGGGAACCTTTTGCTCCTCAGAGCATCCCAAAACATCAAATATCTTGGTGATCTGCTTTATCCACGTCTCCGCCTTAAGTGGTTTTTACTCTCCAATAAACTCCGGTGGTCCCAGCTCCTTGAACTGCTTAGCGGTGACCGTCCGAGAGTTGCCAGTGTTTCCACCTGCATTTTGGACAGCAGTCTCTCTCGCCTGATGTTGCATGAATTGCAGAAAGCCCCTAAACATTTCGTCGTTCATTATTTAGTCGGTGTTGTTGTTTGCATGAAGATCGTTACCTTCCTGATGCACGTTTTCCTGGTTATTGATCGTCGGTGATTCAACGGTCTCATGTGCTCCATTGTTATTCTCAACATTCTCGGATATCATTTTCAAATACTACAACAAAACAAGGGTTAATTAAGATGCCACATATTATCTCTACATTCTGACCGACCAAACAAATAACAAATAAACTTAGGTAGGTCATACTAGCAAAGGATTTCCCCGTCTCTCTCCCTAGTTTTAGTCTCACATCTTAGCCAGGGATCATATCCCTAAGCTTTGATACCAACTGTGACGCCCCCAAAATAGGTATACATCACCCATTCTGAGTCGCCAAATACATGATACAGAATACAAATACAAGCTTTATTTATAGGAGAATGGAAAGGATACTATGCAATAAAATATTCTAATAAAACGAAAACTTTTAAATTATAATATATATATATATATATATATATATATATATATATATATATATATATATATATATATATATATATATATATATATATATATATATATATATATATACTCCATCCTATAACCTATAATCTATATTTATATATTATATATATATATATCATACATATAGTACTCCTTCTCGTGTCAGCCAAAAACCTTCCCTCCCCACTTTCCATTTCATTTTTCAAACGTGGGCCCCACATGTGGCCCCCACCTTAATATATTAAATAATTTTTTACCGATTATTTTGAAAAATGGTTAAATGAAAGTCCATATATTAAGTCAATTACAACAAATACTTCATAAAAATTTCTTTAATATTTTTAACAACCTTTATTATCATTATTATAATTCGCAATATTTAACAACCAGATCATTCCTAGAAAAGAGGTGGCTTTTCGATAAGAATTTTTCCTTATTGGCACGCAATTAGGTGACCAAACCTCTCCTTGACAGAACTTTCTAGACATCGTCAATATTGCAAATAATAATATGAATAATTGTATCGTCTTAATTATTGATTTAATAATATATAAAATATCGACAATAATTGAATCAAATAACGTGAAATACTATGTAGCAATTACTATAGCAATAATTAAACAAAACTGAGTGACTTCTCACGTAAGCATCAACAATCAATACCGTGTGCTACTATGCAACCACGCGTATTACTGTACTTTTAACATCGGGTATTTCAACAGTTAACGGTAAAACTTCCGTCGTTACTTTTATAAAAATATTTTTTTGTCATTTTCTTATTCCGACAATAATTTCGTTGTGGGGTCTATCAATGATTGTGCCGTCGCACGAATATTTCCTGTTAAAATAAATATTCCCCGACCAATCGAATATAATATAATAACTTGTGTACTTTGTAAAATTTATAAATATTACCCACAACTATAACATTATATCAAATTCACTCTTTAATATTCAAAAATGATATTTATAGCAAATTCATCTTTATTCATAAAAGTTGGGGTCTTAGATAAAGTGTAGGGTAACTTAGTTATTTAGTAGGATCCATTAATATATATATATATATATATATATATATATATATATATATATATATATATATAAAATATTCATCATTTTATAAAATCTTGTGAGCGACAAAGGATAAATTTATAACTTTTTTTTCTTTTTTCTTTTTTCTTTACTTTTATTTTATTTTTTAATATATGTACAAATTGTATTTTGCTCATTTTTTTTGAAGACATAGCGAGTAATTATCTTTAAACAACGTAGACCGTAGGGAGTATATGAGTATTTGAGTCGTTTGGGTATTTGTGTATCCTCACATGGGATGAACATGTCGGTATCTATTTAAGTAGTTTGGGATTTGTTTATGCTCACATGGAATGAAGCCTAAAGGGGTAGTTTGGGTGGAGTAGGTCCGTCGATTAGTTTAAAGAATTAATATTTTTTCAAATAAATTTAATAGTTTCAAAATATTCTCTTTCACATGAGGTGGATCCCACCTACTATTTATATGAGGAGGAGTTTATGTAATTATTAAATTTAGTTGTGAAAATATCAATTCTCTTGGGTTATGTTTGTTTGCAAGGGATCATAATCTCAATACTATTAATCTTAGGATTATAATCTCGAGATTATAATTATAATGTCAAGACTATTAAGCCATTTTATAATTCCGAAACTAATAGTCCCAAGTCTAAATTTGAAAATAGACAAGATACTTAGGATTAATATTCTTATCTCAAGTATAATTCTTACAAACAAACATAGCCTTATTTTATTTAGTCCTAAAACTCGGGCATAATTAATTTCTATTAGTAAGTGGGAGTTTTTAGTAACAATGATAAAAAAATTTATTGTTTTAAAGTAATTGAGATAACAAAAATTAAATCTTTGTTTTCTAAATATTAATTCGATTTTGCTGCTTAGTTTATACCCTCAAATAGATCGATGCAATTCAATTAGGCATGAATAAAAATCTCATAGGGCTGGTGCCCGATTTGATTTGACTTGGGCTTGGCCTAAAAATGCCTAATTTGGTTAAAGTATGACCCCATTAAAGCCTGGCCTGAAGACCTTCAATAGACCACAAAAATTTTCTCCCTAGTGCAAAGAGTCTGGGACTAGTCTAGCTTGAGGCCTGGGACCTACAGTCCTGGTCAAGGCCTGGTCAACTGAGCCCCAAGCCCAGCCCCAGCAAAGCTTTACCCAAAATAAAAAGGGTTCTTTACACTAATATACAACAATTAGAAAGTAATTACAAAAATAAAACATACACAATATAATTATAAAAATAAAACATACACAATATTACGTGCTAAAATCACGTGTCATTAACTCCTACACGTCAGTTACCGAATTTTATATTTGCAATTAACCGCCCCTAAAATCATGCAACTTTGAAATTGGAACAACAGATCAATGACAAATCTATCGGAGAAGACAAAAACAGCAACGACATATCGGAGAAGATCAACAGCAACGACATAGAGGAGAAGATCAACAGCAACTTTGAGATCAGAGAACACGACATAGAGGAGAAGATCAACAGCAACGACATATCGGAGAAGACGAGATGCAACTCTGAGATCGTATAATAGAGGAGAAGATCAACAGCAACTTCAAGATCAACAAAAACTTCAAGATCAGTAACCAACCTCTTTAACAACTCTGATTGTTGATTGATTCATTACAGATTTGTATACTAAGGTATTTGAGTTTAAAGTTTATATGCATATAGTTACCCCGTGGTTACTATATACTCGTATATTGGTTTTCTTTCTTAAGTTTTTCGCTCTTTAATTGGTTACAAAGTCAGTATACTGACTGCTCTGATTGCAAAATGCATGTAAAAATATATTTTATATTCTGGTTACTAAGTACATATAAATTGGTTACTGTTTATTATTTATTTGGTTACTGTTTTGATTGCAAAATGCATTTGAAAATATGTTTTATACTCTGGTTACTAAATACATATAAATTGGTTAATGTTTATTATTGATTTGGTTGTTGTATAATGTTTATTTGCTTGCTTTATAATTTTAAAGTTTATTCTACTGATATTTTTTATATTAATGATTACTTATTAAATACATTGGTTACCTTCCTACAACTGTTGGTTACTGTCTAATCTGGATTTGGTTAATATATAATACTGATTTGGTTACTGTGTAAAATTACAATGGTTACTGCATAATATTACCCCCAGTTCATGTTCTGGTTACTAATATTATGTAGTTTGGTTACTGTCTAACATTGAGTTAGTTACTTTACAGACTACATTGAGTTTATGCTCTGTGTTTTATACTGATTTTTTTATATTGATGGTTACTGATTAACTACATTGGTTACCTTCATACATCTGTTTGTCTTTAATTTGTAACAAAGTCATTACTGATTGTTTTGGTTGTAAAATAAATGTAAAAATATTTTTTATAATTTTGGTTACTAATTACATATATCTTAGTTACTGTCTAATATGTATTTAGATACTATAAGGTGTTTATTTGGTTACTGTATAATGTTATTGTGTTTTATAATTCTTTCTTTTATATTGGTGGTTACTTATTGACTACATTGGTTACCTTCATTCAACTGTTAATCTGATTATATATATTGGTTGCTATATACTATTTAATTGGTTACTGTATACTGTTTATTTGATTACTGAATAATATTAATGTACATTTGTACTGATGTTTTTTATAGTTATGGATAGATTTGATCAAGTGGCAATTTGGTAATTTCTGTTAAGTTTGGAGTGTCGAATTTTGGCGTTTTCAGAGCCTAATTTCATTGGAAACGGGTCAACGATCAAAAGTCACCAGCTTTGCTGGTGAACTGCAGAGTTTTTTGGTCAAATTCCATCATTTAGACCTTCAAAATTGCATGTAAAAATGTGGTTTATGTTCTGGTTACTAAGATTATGTAATTTGGTTACTGACTAATATTGATTTGGTTACTTTATAATGTTTAATCAGTTGTTAGACAATGGAGACTGACAGTAACTAATACAATAAATTTAATTGTTTACATGTATATACAATTGTTTACTGTTAGTAACCATTAACCACATGGTTGGTAACATTTTTGATGGTGTACAGTAACCAAAATTGATGTTGATTAATATTTTGATTTTTGATTCCATAATGAGTTGTCATATTAAAGTAAACATATACATTGAACAATTGATAACTGTTCTGAAACATTTTTATGTAAATTTGGTTACTCATCTATACTAAAATGGTTACTTCTATATTCATATTTAGTTACCAACTGGCATGAACCATTTTCAAATAACTTTTATAACTACGTAATTTAAAAGTATCCATCAGCTAGATAAATGGGAACCCTCACATGTACATTAAGCACTTAATAATTGTTCTAATATAAGTTTTTAATTATTTGGTTACTAACAAAAACTAAAATGGTTACCCTTATATGCAGGTTTGGATACCAACTGCACCTTTCAAACTATTTTTATTTTAATATGAGATCTATAAGTTACTATCATATATATAAATGGGAACTCTTAATTGGAGTTTTTATTCCATCATATGACATGGTATAAATAAAATATATACATTTAACACTTTATAACAGTCTTTATACAAACTTATAATTATCTAGTTACTAACAAAAACAAAAATAGTTATTATATATATAAGTTTGGATACCAACCTAACATTTCAACTGAAATAGGTGATGGATACTGTTTTGAACCAATTTTATTTAAATTTAGTTACTCACAAAAAATAAAATAGTTATCTCTATATGCAGATTTAAATACCAATTGTATAATTTTCAGATAATTTTTATGAGTATATAATTTATAAGTATACATCAGCTAGATAAATAGGACACTCTCACATGTACATTTAACACTTGATGTTTGTCCTGATACAAGATTGTAACTATCTGGTTACTAATAACAGTAACCATAATGTAACATAATAAAATAGTAACCACATAATTATATGATAGTAACCAGAACAGATTTTAATGGTAACCAAAATAGAAACATCATGTAATAAAACCCAGTTTAGGCAAATCATATATACTAAACAATTACATATTAACCAGAATAAAAAATAAAAATAACCAAAATCTCACATTGAAGACACAATAATAGTAGCCAAACTATAAGGTAACAGTAACCAAAACATAATAAAGAAGTAACCAAATAGTTATATGAAAGTAACCAGAACATGTTTTAATGGTAACCAAAACAGAAACAACCTGTATATCCAACCAAATTTAGGCAACCCATGTATACTCTCACATGTACATTTAACCATAACTTTTTCAATGAATTTTCTAGAAGAGCATAACCCTTGTAGAAGATATTTGAAAGAATTTACAAAAATAATACATCAATGTCTACTAAGTAAATACATGGTTTATTATGACTTGGGTTTATTATTTATAAAAATAATACATCCACAAACTAATGATGCCTTAAACTTTTCCAACTGACTTGGGTTCAATTTCTTGACAATAATGCTGTAGACTTCCATGTCACACCAATATATAACTTTTCTAATGAATTTTTTGTTGCATTCCTCATAGTAAAGATCCCATAACTGTAAATAAATAAAATCAGATTTATACAGTCATTAGTAACCAGATATAAATAATATTTATAACATAAACAGTTATGTAGTGACTAACAAATAAGACCATACTAACCAAAATATAATATAACAATTACACAGTAGCCAAAACAGACTATAACAAATAACCAACATCCCACATTGACTGCACAATAATAGTTATCATATCATAATAGTTATATGATAGTAACCAAATCATATAGTTACATGTAGTACATGCCATTTTATGTAGTAAATAAACAGTTATATATAATATTAACCAAAACATAATTTAAAGGTCACAAAAACAAAAATATATATACCAAAAAATATACTAATGAAGTAACCAAATAGTTATATGATAGTAACCAAACCATATTTTAATGGTAATCAACACATAAATAACATGTATACCAAACCCAGTTTAGTCAACCAATGTATACTAAGCAAATACATTATAACCAAAACAACATATAACAGTAACCAAAATCCCAATTGAGAGAAAAAGAATAGAATCCAAATCATAAGTTAACAATAACAAAAAATATACTAATGAAGTAACCAAACAATTATATGTTAGTAACCAAAATATATATTAATGGTAACCAATACATAAACAACATATAGACCAAACACAGTTTAGCCAACCCATATATATAAAGCAAATACATGGTAACCAGAACAACAAAAAATAGTAACCGAAATCTCAACTCAAGGAAACAAAAATGGAATCCAAATCAGAAACTAACAGTAACCAAAAATATACTAAAGAAGTAACCACATATTTATATGATAGTAACCAAAACATGTTTTAATGGTAACTAATACATAAACAACATGTACACCAAAATCAGTTTAGTCAATCATGTATACTAAGCAAATACATAGTAACCATAATAACATAAAAAAGTAACCAAAATACCAAATCAAGGTAACAAAAATGGTATCCGAATAACAAGTTAACAGTAACCAAAATATAATGCAGAAGTAACCAAACAGTTATATGATAGTAACAATAACAAAATTTAAATTAACACACTTTTAAAAAATTTTGGGTTGAAAATATCTTCTGGCTATAAACTTGAGCTTCTGTCTTAACTACAGTGACATTTAAATCAGAATCCAACTGCACAAATCCAAACAAATTTCTTCAAGTCCTTAATAGAATCACTCTCTGTGATTCTTTTCCTCTTTCCATCATTCTTCCTTGTATCAACCATTCTATACAAAATATAAAAAACAACACAAACCCAAACAATCAATACTTTATTCCGTTAGAAACATAGCGTATATATATATGATCATATTGACAATTAATTAATAGAATGAGAATTAACAGAAATTAGAAGCAGACCTTAGAGAGAGAAATCATAATCCTTTCAACTGTGAGAGAGTTGGAGAGAGAATGTCACGTATTCGACTGTGTGATTTGTTGATGGAAATGCATCAGTTGTAACTTAGAGCACTTTAGATGAAACAGAAACGATGTATAAACTTGTAATTGTTTGGATATGGGAAGAAGACTCATGTGATTAAGGCCAATCGAGTGGAACAGAGCATCTCAGATTTGGATCAAAAAATAGATGGCGGTTATTAAGCGTTTCAAAAAAAACCAACTCGATTATAAGATAGACACTAATTTATCGTGTCAGCCCATCAATATTAATCCCTTAAATTAAGGACTCTTAATTGTATTAGTATTGTAAATATATATGATGAAGTGTCATATTTTTATAATTATTTTATGGATGTATGATTTTTGTAATTACTTTTAAAAATGTACTATAATATGTAATTGTTCCAAACAAAAAACATGTATGGGTAAACGGCGACACTTCTGTTAGCATCTTCCTTCTTAATCATAAATAAATGTTAACTAGAACTACTAGTAAATGATGTACACTAAGCTAACTTAATTATACTTTCTTTTTCTTTTTCTCTTTTTATCAATTGAAGTTCTGTATGCATAAATGCAATCTGTGAATTTGTTTGTGCTTCAGGTCTAAAAACTATAACAAACACAAATTGGGTGACTTTGAGAAATTGAAAAATTAATCATTCTATATTTTATAGCTTTTAATTTTATGTTTTTAACATTTAATGTTTGATACTTCAAATTAAAAGTTAAAAAAAAAAAAAAGGAGAGCCTAGGCCTAGGCTTGACTTGTCCTTCAGGTTGCAGCAGATCTCATTTTAAGCTGATAATCCCAGCCGGACATGATCTCCTTTGATTTAAATCCAAGTCTGATCTGACCTGGCCAAAACCAGGCTAGACAGCCCGTTTGTGCATTTCTAAATTCAATGTATTGATGGACACAATTTCTTCTTCTTCTTAGGAGGAATCTAGGAAAGGAGTTAGGACTTACGAGGGAAATTAGGAGGGAACTTGAAACAAACTTAACTTCTTGATTAATTAACTTCTTTTGACTTTTGCTAAGACTCAAACATGTGATATCATACAATAAAAAGAGAGACCTCTACAATTAGACCATCACATTTGATGTATGAACTCAGTCTAAAGAGGGAAATGCAGGCTTTTGTTGCCACTGTTCTGTTGATCCAAAGAATTTATGAGTGGTTCAATGAAAAGGGAGTAACAGACATCTATAAGAACGAGGAAATATATCAAAATAGGTAGAAATAACTCGTGTTTTTTTTTTAAATTAATTAAAAATAAATATATACAAACCTCTCAAAACGACGTTAGTTTAAGAAATCAACACACAAAATACCACTCGTGTCTTGCACATCTCTCTGATACTTCAAGTTTTGTTTATAAACAAATACATTTAGTTCCACTCTACTTAATTCCCTTTCTCACTTTGAAGTTCTGATTTTGAACAAATACATTTATTCCACTTTACTTCACCCATTTGAAAAGGTGGTGAAATTTTGGTTACAAGATTAATTAGTGAGCCATTAGCCACGACCTTTTCAAAGCTAATATATTATGATATGGGTTCATACTTCCTTTTCTTCTCCTCATCGTTTGACCTATGCTACATTTTTTCAAATAAAAAATTGAGTAAATTGCAAATAACTACTTATTATTTACTCAAAGTTGCTTATAGACATCTGTAGTTTAAAAGTGAACTTTCGACCACGTGTAGTTTCAATAACATAGTATACTCTCACTCCACTAGTAACGACCTTAATAAAAGTTAATAGATGACATGTAAGTACTTTGTTACCCTCTCTCTCTCTCTCTCTCTCTCTCTATATATATATATATATATATATATATATATATATGTTAAGATGATTCTAATTAGACATAAACAACTCAAAAATATTGTAGGGCTTTCATAGGCTGCTGCTGCTTTCTTTCGTCTAGGTCTTAAAAAAATATTAGGAAATCACAACTCAATCAGAGAGGTAATTTGAATAAGAATATATGCAACTTCATTACATAAATGAGCAAAGTTAACAAATTATCTCTATTTCCTTCATAACATGCGTTTGATGAAAAAATGATGATCTTTTTAAAAATAATCAAAAAAGTTAACAAACACAAATGGAAAATAATATTACATCTGTTCCAAATTATATGATCGTTATTGACTTTTGAAAATCAATTTAAGACTTTTTTAAACTCAAAATTGAGATGATTCATTTAAAATTATTAAAAAATAAGTCTTAAAATGAGTAGTACTTGTTAGGTAGTTTAAAATTTTTGTCGTTATATCAATTAATATTAAAAGAATTCAATTCAATTTTGAATTTGAAAATGTCTTAGTTTGACTATAAAAAATCAATAATATTCTTATTTTTGGAATGGATGGAGTAAATAAAATTAAATAGCATTTACCGAAGAATTCAATCAAAGGATTATATAGGATAATCCGGAGACAAAAATGACATTTTAAAGAAGAATATTGTCATTTTAAAGAAGAATATAGACATTGAAACTAAACTCACTTGCTTTTAGGCAAGTGGAATACACTCTCGGTTAATTTGGATGAAATTGAGTTAGTTTGCTATTTATGAAACCATAAGTGGTTAAACATTCACTTTTAAACTATAAGTGGCTACAAGTAATTTTGAATCAACCAGAAGTAATTATTTGTAATTTACTCTAAAAAATAGGGGAGAAAGAACACAAAACCAAGCACTTCACAAATTTTGTAAAGCTGACTTCTCCAAAATAGCAGTTGAAGTCCTCACTACTCAATTTACTGATATAAGTTGTTGAGATCAAGTTCTATATACCCTAGTCCTTGGACCAAGTAGATTGGTTTCTAGTTTTTAACCACCACTAGGTAGAGTTGTAAACAAGTAGAGTTGTAAACAAATCGGTTGCTTGTGCAACTTTCTGTTTAGGTAAACGAGTCGAACTCTAATATATGGTTTCCGACTTAAGCTCAACTCATTTAGATCCGACTCGAGTAAGTTCAACTCGCTTAACATTTGATAAAAATTTACTTAATTTATAATAAAAAGTCAAACGAGCCCGGATTAAGCGCAACTAGGCCCGGCTCGCTTAACTGGGATCAAACTTAACTCGTTTTTCAAATGGGGCGAGTTCGTATATTAAATCTCAAGCTCGTTTAATGTCATGCGCAAAAGTTAAACGAGCATAACCAAGCCCCTCATGGCTCAATGATAAAAAAACTACTTATAAGGCTTAGGTGCATGAGATCTTGGAATCCATTTTTGCCTTAAATCCCCTTCCACACAAAAAAAGAAGAAGTTAAACGAGCATATATATGTTCTAAGCCCCCAAACCAACGAGCATATATATGTTCTATGCCCCCAAATCACTAACATAATTTATTGGATCAATATGATTTGACCCTTTGATCCACTTAAACAAAAAAGAGAGAATTTGTGTCGAATTACAATTTTTCAATACATGCAATTGAATAAAATTACAAGAGAACCTCATTTATTACACATCTATTCAAAAGGATTATCAATAATATTTATTTACATAACTAGCAATCAAAAAAACGTAAGCATTCACAATATATATCATTTTCCAAAAATTACAAAAAAAATCCTGTATGTTCCAATTTACTCGATCAAAACAGGCGTAAACAAAATACTGCTCTCTACTCTCCCACTCGATTCTAAACCTTGCTCTCTTTTCCCTCTAATTCCTCTCTCCACAAAGATTAGAACTTAGAAGCAGCGTAGCTAAAAGCAAAATAAATAAATTTCTGAAAATGGTTTGTGTTGTTCGAGCGTTTGGGCTTGTCCTTATTGGAGTATTCTTCTTGTATTTATATTGCTTATGCTGCATAATGTGGCCATGTTGTGTACTTCAGTTGTAAGCAGTAGAATAAAAAATGCATAATGTGGCCATGTTGTGTGAGCGCCCTATGGAAAATTTTGATGGCAATTATTCTTCTTCTTCCCTGTTTCTGGCATAATAAAAATATATTGAACTTGGCAATTTTTGGGGCCATATGGTTGTGATCAGAACTAAATTTGAACTTGGTAATTTTTGGGGCCATTCTTCCTTGTTTCTGGCATATCGTTGAATCAAGTGGATCATAAGACAGATCAATGATCCATTTACATAATGAATCAAATCATTGATTCATATTGTTGGATCATATTGGATCAAAGAATCATTTGCTCTTATCTGACTCATTGCCTACACCACACATTAATCACAAGAACTTCATGTAATATTATTCAAGAAACGCAGCTGATCAATGAGCATTAAGAGGGGGGGGGGGGGGGGGGGGGAGGGGGGGGGAAATGATAGTAGCACTGCCTTCAAGCACAAACCATATCCACAATCTAAAACTAAAATTAATCCCAATCCAGTATCAGAAAAATCTGGACAAAAACCCTGTTATGTTAAGATGAACCGCCTTTGTCTCTTCAGGCTTTCTTCTGCTTTACAGGGGGTGGGAAAAGAACACGGAAAACCCAAGCTGATAATATTGCCCCAACAAAGGGGCAGATCCAGTACACGTAGAACTGCTCCCATGTATTGTGTCGATTATTTACATATGCCCAACCAAAGGCCTACAGAGACGAGCACAATTATTGTCATGACTCCGAAAATTGATTATATATAATGCCAAGTCGTAGAAAATGTTAATTAATCTAATGATCCCAATAAATAATTAGTATGTGCCGTTGTGAAATTAGTGGTCAAACCACAGGTAGTGAAATGATAGTGTCCATAACACGAGTGGTGACTCAAAAATTTGGGTATACCACATGTGGTTTTAAAAATAGGAAACTGATATTTCTATATGATCCTCTTTCACATGAGCATACAGTAGGTCTTACCTTCATGTGAGAAAGAACCATGTGAAAATATTAAAAACACATGTGAAAATAGTGTTCTCCTTTTAAATAACTCTCAAGTCAATGAACCAAATAGACATGAATGGAAAAGATGATGAGGAACAATACGGCAGAGGTGGTGGATTATATATGTTTGATTTTATTACTACAATGCAATTCCATCTACCCAGACACATGTTATATATTAAGGGGTAACTGGGTTAAAGAAATTACAAGGTAAAAAAAACAACAGATTTAAAAGTATGTTAAGGACCATTCAAGCTATACAATTCTACCAATAAGGGTAACTTCTTTGTCTACTTCTCCAATATCACCTCCAAAGACCAAATTATGCATTACAAAGTACTCCTAATGCTGCTTAATATTCAGTTGAGATCTAGTATTATGAACATTTTTTAAAAAAAAAAAATCGAATGCTAGAAAAGGTTGACATCCAGATAGTATGACATCAAGATCTTTTTTTTATATGTTAATTGAGATCTAGTAAAATTATTATTTTTTAATTGGATCTAGTATCACTAATAGAAGGTTGCATCAATAGCAAGAAATTTTAGTGCTTAATTTTTTCTTTTTCTTTTTTTAATACTTTAATTTGAATGCCAAAAAATGACAAATATGATTCGGGTTGGTTAGGAGGTGGGTTTTAAACATAGATAGTAGAGTTGTCACAGTTCCATGGTTGTTCTTGTGTAATGTTACCTAGATCGTGGTTCGGTATGTGGAATAAAATTAGAAATGAAAAACATTATTTTTTTGTGGTACGGAATACGTTAGGGGTATGTTTATTTAGATCATTTAGTTGGTACCAAATATGTTCATTCGGAACGTGGTACGCTTAGCTTTCTAAAACACTATAGTTAAAACTAGTTGATATATAGTTAAAACTAATTGAGCTATTTCTACGCATAGTATCACAACAAAAGCATTTTAAACGATATTACGCCATGTCATCACTCACTTGACATCCACAAGGCGCTTATTTGGTAAAATTAATATTTATTAGGTATTCCCCAGAATCTTTTTTTTATATATTAGAATTTTTAATTAAGTGTTATAGATTTTCTAATGTGACTATTATATTTTGTAAATATGCTTGATATTTTAGAGGACAATTCTAGATAGTCAATCCTAGTCTTGTGTAGGATTTTCTCTTAGTTATTGGTTAAATGATCCAAAGGGCGAGGATGCTCCTCATTTATAAATCATCAAGCAAAGTTGTAACAATGCAATATAAGTTTAAGTATTTAATCGAAAAAAGTTTTGGATCACCACATTTTATATTCCAGACTAAAAGTGTACTATATTTTATTTATTAGCCATGCTATAAATAAACAGTATATAGTGTAATGTTAATTTGACCCTATCTTTGTTTCAAGTTTTAGTATAGGTGATTAGGTGCATTATCGATTTCAAACAAATTTTATTTTCTTATTGTAATTTGTTCTGTCCCAAGCCTCTAAAAAAATCATAAGCTCAAAGATAATTAAACCCTATGGTATCCAATTCGTTAAGAAAAATGTGTTTGATACAACTTAAAAGGAGGCAATTCAAAAACAATTTTAACAAAATGTATTTGACAGTTTAGGGCCTTCTGGCCGGGCCAGTCCAAGCCTAAAGCAAAACAGGCTTGTTCTGGCTGGGCAGGCTTCCGAGCGTCGGACTCTTTGTGCACCCTTACACACATTACTAGGATTCAAGAATTTTACTCAACCAAAAAGAGAAAGAAAATAACTTATAACCATAAACTGCTTTGCCTTTCGTACATTTGGATGTAAATAAAATATTTATCAACCATTACGTAAAATTCTAAGAATGTATGTCAAATCTACAAAGAAAGTTTTAAAAAGAAAGAACAACAAACACAAATTATAATACGTGGGGTATTGGTTGTTAAACAACAATTTAAACATTTTTTTTCTTTTTAGATATAAATCCCCTGTAAACAACTAAAACTTGAAAAAAGTCTAAAGTTACCGTATACTCTAATTAATCTATCGAACCGTGTATTGGTACTTACGTACAAAAAATGGTACTCTTACGTACTAATACTCCAAATTTAGCATACTAAAACATTTCTTTAATGTTTTACTTATAAATACAGAAATTAACTTGTTGATTCAACCAAAAATCTTATATAAAACGTATAAGATACCCTAACATACCACATTTTAACTATGTAACGTACCTCGTACCCGTATTGGTTCCACGAACCGAAACAAATCACATTTCAAATAACAGTGGAAGAAACAAAGACAAAATATGGATCCCAAACATAAGAAAAGAAGAGAGATTGTGGTACTTACATTGGCAGGATTCATGGAAGGACCAGTATAACTGGAACCTGCAAAAATTAACATTACAGTTGACATGGCAAGCAACCAATTCTTCAAAAGTGGGCTTTTTGGACCCCTGAGGATAACAAAGAGCACAGCAAAGGTAATTATGAAGGTCAAAACCCCCTCAGCAATGGCTCCAGTATGCAAATCAACTTTCAAAGAAGGTCCCCCGAGCAAGTGTTTATACTGCAATGGCATCAGTTCCACAATTGCTATTGCACCACCCACTGCTCCGGCTGCCTGTAAAGAACACAAAAGAAATCCTGTAAATTTTTAGGGAACACACACTCACCCACCCACCCACCCACACAAAAAAACAGACATATTTTTTATTTAAAAAAGAGAGAGAAAGAAAATGGAGACCACATTTTTTCTTAGGCTAGAGTTTGTTTGAAAAAAACGATAGGTGGAATAAGACTATTTGTAGCAATTGATTACTACTACACCTATTTTATCCTGCAATGATGATTAGTTCATTATTTAATTTTTGTCATTTTTAAGGTCGTCTATGATGAATTATTCTAGAGTGAAAAGGTAGTATTATATAATATTTGTAAGGTATCAAATGAACTTAATAATGATCACAAATAGTTTTTGGATTAAATAATAGGTAGATGATTGGAATAAAATCCAAATATTGAATCCGATTAGGGTGAGAAGTTGACACGTCATATAATTTTGTATGAATTATATAAAATATTACATTAACCAATACAATAAAAAGCTAAAAAACTTATAAATGCAACATTTTCTAGCTATAAAATTTACTACGGTGCAGTGTGCACCCTAACCGGATCCTAAAATATCACACCCATCATTTCGACACTTAGCAGCACCCTTTTGTACGAGAACAACACTTATAATCCATGGATGAAAATTCAGGGTTAAGGAAGAAAAATTAGTAAAACATATTTCAATAAGTGCATATAGAGTTAACCCCCAGTGATAAACAATAGGAATACCTGGGCAGGAAAACGGAGAGAGGCGGAGAAAAGGGACTCGCCACCGACTCCGGCGGCGTAGAAGGCGGCGGTAGCAGTGGGATTAAAACTGGCACCACCCAACGCGTCACCAATAAATCCGAAAGTGAATAACAGAATGAATAGAAGCACGGTGGTAATCAAGAGGGAGGCGACTCCTTGGATCCCGACGGCGGCCGATATAAGGGAGGTGAATCCCCCTAACATTGAAGCACAGAACACCCACATGAAAGTCAATACTCCGTCACCGATCGCCGCCTTAATTGCACCCATCTTCAGATCTCCGGGGAATTGGTCAGCACTTCAGCAGCTTAGAGATTCCAGCGAACTGATCGGCGCAGGCAGTTTAAATTGATTCACTTACTGGAGAGTAAATGGAATATTTGTTAAAACTAGTTTTAAACGTGTACGACGTGTTTTTCGTGGTTTATGCTTATCCGCCAATAATTATATCCCAGACGCCGGTTTCTCAGAATTATTAGGAATTAGTTCATCCACGCCGCCGTTGGCTGGGTATACCGAGCCGGGAAATATTGGACTAGACGGGATGGGACCCACCGAGTCCTAATCTGGGCCCAAAGTTCACTTGGACCCAGGCCTAATCTATAAATCAATATTTGTTATGAATAGTTATATTATGGATGTCCATTCATTTTCTATAACTTATATAACCTACATAATAGTATATTGATGAGCTATTCATTCTTCCTATTTAAGTTTGTATTTTTTTCATCTTCTATCTTTATTCATGTATTTGTAAAACCTATAAATAAAGGTTCACTATCCATATATTTGTGGACTTGAAGAATATTAGAAAATCTCACTTCTTATATATAATCTTCTTATGCTCTCTCTAAAATTATAATACGTTATCAGCACGAATTGCTCTTTATTTTTATCTTGAAGATAATCATATTTTGTTTGTAGCAGAAGAAGGTATAACTTTGACTCTTGATTATTTTTTTTTCCTATGGTGTATGTTGAACTGTGTGCTACACTCTTCAAATACTTTCTGCTATTTTGGCACATATGTTAGCATGATAGAGAAAATCATTAGTAATAAGTCATTCAAGTCGCATCATTATGAAGGATTATTTATTTATTTATTTATTTTTTACTAGCTTTTCTCCATTATAAAAAAATAAATAATAAATAAAAAATATGTTTCACGGTCACTATTATGAAAATTCAACATAATTATTTACTATGCATTCATTTAATCTTTATGCTTATTACTATTTAAATGTTAAGCATTATAGCTTGTACGACAATGTTTACTAATTAATATTATTAACCACACTGCTATGTTACAAAAAGCTCATGTGTAAGTTTTTTTTACTAGCTTCAAGTATTAGCCTTTACCTATATTAATTATCAAAGAGGTTACAACTATTAGACAAATTACTGTGCTTAAAGTATTATGTTAATTATGTTGTGTATTTAATTTATTTTTAGAATATTTTCTTCTAACTTGTTAATCATATTTATGATAGTTCATAATGTCAAACATTGCTAAACTCGAATTTGTGGCTCTTGACATTACTGGAAAGAATTATTTATCATGGGTGTTAGATGCTGAAATTCATCTAGATGCAAAAAGTCTTGGTGATACTATCAAAGAAGGAAACAAAATATCTAGTCAAGATAAGGCCAAAGCGATGATATTTCTTCGTCATCACCTCCATGAGGGACTTAAAATTGAATATTTGACTGTTAAGGATCCACTTATCCTTTGGAATAATCTAAAGGAAAGATACGATCACCAGAAAACTGTAATACTTCCTAAAGCTCGTTATGATTGGATGCATCTAAGATTACAAGATTTTAAATCTGTAAGTGATTATAACTCAGCTATGTTTAGAATCAGTTCTAAATTACAATTATGTGGAGAAAAGATCACTGATGCAGATATGTTAGAAAAAATATTCTCCACCTTTCACGCATCTATCGTAAAAAGGGCTTTAAGAAATACTCTGAACTGATTTCATGCCTTCTTGTGGCTGAGCAAAACAATGAACTATAGATGAAAAATCATGAGGCCCGTTCAACTGGATCTGCTCCATTCCCTGCAGTGAATGCCGTAACATATAATGGAAAAAACAGAGGTCACGCCAGTAGTCGTGGATGTGGTCATGGACGCGGACGTGGACGTGGTCGAAATAATCATCGTGGTGGTCATTTCTCAAACACATATACCCACCAGAAGTGGAAATATAAGGATGAAAAACGCGAAAAAGATGATAAAGATAAAAATACCATAGAGAATTTGTGTTATCGTTGTGGAGGTAAAGGCCATTGGTCTCGTACCTGTCGTACACCAAAACATCTTGTTGAGCTCTATCAACAATCACTAAAAGATAAAGGAAAGAAGATAGAGACAAATTTTGCTAGTAAGGATGGAAAAGATGAGACAAATCTCAATTTTTCTAGTAAGGATGGAAAAGATGAGACAAATCTTGATTCTAGAAATAATGATTTTAATTATGGTTGTGTTGATACCACTCATCTAGATGTTACTGATTTTTTCTCAAATCCTGAAGAAAAAATTGACTTCTTGTTTGGTGATGAGAGTGTTCAAATATAAAATTTTTAGATGATGCTTTGATGTTATTGGACTTTATTTTAAGCATTAATAAAATTCTAATTATTATGTTTTTATCATGTTTAACTGTTTTCTTATGATTCGTTATATATGGGATATTTTATTAATCTGATTATATATTTCTTATTTTCATTGAATAACATAGATACTCTCTTGATTCGATTTGCAATGAATGGTGGAGATATATGTCTCGCAGACAGCGCCACTACGCACACTATATTACAGAATAAGAAATATTTTTCTTCTTTCATAATGCAAAAGGCCAATGTTAGTACTATATCGGGTAGTGCAAAATTGATAGAAGGCTCCGGAAGAGCTAACATTTTCTTGGCTGGAGGAACAAAACTTAAAATTGATGAAGCATTATACTCTCCCAGGTCTCAAAGAAATTTATTGAGTTTTAAGGATATCCGCCGAAATGGGTTTCATATTGAGACAACATGTGAAGGAAAGATTGAGTATCTTCACATTACGAGTGTAATCTCGGGTAATAAAAGTGTATTAGAAAAATTACCTGCTTTTTCCTCTGGTTTGTACTACACGAGAATTAGAACAATTGAAACAAATGTGGTTGTTAATAAAAAGCTAACGAATCACAATAACTTTGTTGTTTGGCATGAATGGTTAGGCCATCCTGGATCGATAATGATGCGAAGAATAATTAAGAATTCATGTGGACATCCATTGGAGAACCAGCAGATTCTTCAATCGTATGATTTCTCATGTGCTGCTTGTTTTCAAGGCAAGTTAATTGTTCGGCCATCACTGGCTAAGATAGGGACTGAATCCCTTACTTTTCTGGAACGAATACAAGGTGATATATGTGGACCTATTCATCCACCATGTGGACCTTTTATATATTTTATAGTTTTAATTGATGCATCAACAAGGTGGTCACATGTATCTCTATTATCAACTCGCAACCTGGCGTTTGCGAGGTTACTTGCTCAATTAATTAGATTACGAGCACATTTTCCTGATTATCCCATCAAGAAAATTTGTATTGACAATGCTAGTGAATTTACTTCCCAAACTTTCAATGATTATTGTATGTCTATTGGGATAAGTATTGAACATCCTGTAGCACATGTTCACACACAAAATGGCCTTGCAGAATCATTGATTAAGCGTCTTCAATTGATTGCAAGACCATTACTAATGAGATCAAAACTTCCAATTTCTGCTTGGGGTCATGCTATTTTACATGCGGCAACACTAATTCGCATTAGACCAACAAGTTATCATAAGTACTCTCCTTTACAATTGGTTTTTGGTCAAGAACCAAATATTTCTCATCTAAGAATTTTTGGTTGTGCTGTATATGTTCCAATTCCTCCACCACAACGTACTAAGATGGGACCTCAAAGGAGGTTAGGAATATATCTTGGATATGAATCCCCATCTATAATTAAATATTTAGAACCATCAACAGGGGATTTATTTACAGCTAGATTCGCTGATTCTCATTTTGATGAATCAGTCTTCCCAACATTAGGGGGAGAAAATAGGCAGCTGGAAAAAGAGATAAGCTGGAATGAATTATCATTGTCTCATTTTGATCCTCGTACAAAACAATGTGAACTAGAAGTTCAGAAGATAATTCATTTACAAAGTTTAGCAAATCAATTGCCAGACGCATTTTCTAACCCAAAGAGTGTAACAAAGTCACATATACCAGCTGTTAATGCTCCAATTAAAATTGATGTCCCAGCAGGACAACCTCTTGTTGCTAATGAATCTAAAGCACGCTTGAAGCGTGGTAGACCAGTCGGTTCCAAAGATAAGAATCCTCGTATAAGAAAAGGAACAAAGATTCAAGATGGTCATGACGAGGAAATGGTAACTCCAGAAGAGTCTACAGGAAAACCTCTAGACATGACTAATATTACAGTTCCAAAAGACAATTAGGTACCTGAAATCATTGAAAATGAAGAGATATCGATAAATTATGTCATGTCCAAAAAAATATGGAACCGAAATGAAATTGACGTCGATAATGTTTTTTCATATAATATAACGCTAGATGTTATAAAAGATGACGAGGATCTTGAACCAAGGTCTATTAAGGAATGCATGCATAAAATTGATTGGCCAAAATGGAAAGACGCAATTGAGGCAGAATTGAAATCTCTTGAAAAAAGAAATGTTTTTGGACCAGTAGTCCGTACACCTGATGGTGTAAAACCAGTGGGGTACAAATGGATTTTTGTTCGAAAACGAAATGAAAAGGGTGAAATTGTGCGACATAAAGCACGACTAGTTGCGCAAGGATTTTCACAAAGACCTGGTATTGATTATGAAGAGACATACTCTCCTGTGATGGATGTGACTACTTTTCGATTCCTAATCAGTCTGGCAATAAAAGAAGGACTTCACTTGCGTCTAATGGATGTCATTACAACATATTTGTATGGCCCACTTGATAATGAAATTTATATGAAACTCCCAGAAGGATTTAAATTGCCAGAAGCATGTAAATTCGGTTCTCGAGAATAGTACTCGATCAAATTAAATAGATCTCTATATGGATTAAAACAATCCAGTCGCATGTGGTATAACCGTCTTAGTGAATATTTGTTAAAGGAGGGATATAAGAATGATCCTGTTAGCCCATGCATTTTTATAAAGAGATCTAGATTTGAGTTTGTTATTATTGCAGTATATGTTGATGATCTAAATATCATTGGAACTCCTGAAGAGATTTCAAAGGTAGTAGAGTACTTGAAAAGAGAATTTGAAATGAAAGATCTTGAAAAGACAAAATTTTGTCTTGGGTTACATATAGAGCATTTAAAGGACGGTATTCTTGTGCATCAAACATCTTATATAGAGAAGGCGCTAAAACAATTTTATATGGACAAAGCACATCCGTTGAGCACCCCAATGGTTGTGAGGTCACTTGATGTAAATAAAGACCCTTTCCGACCTCGAGAAAATGATGAGGAGATTCTTGGTCCTGACGTACCATATTTGAGTGCAATTGGAGCACTAAAGTATCTTGCTAGTCATACACGACCTGATATATCATTCTCTGTCAACTTATTAGCAAGATATAGCTCTTGTCCAACCCGAAGGCATTGGAATGGGATTAAACATATACTTCGTTACCTACAAGGTACAAAGGATATGGGTTTGTATTTTCCTAACCAACCCAAAACAGATTTGACTGGTTTTGCAGATGCAGGGTACCTATCCGATCCTTATAATGCTCGATCACAAACTGGATATGTATTCACTTGTGGTGGAACCGCCATTTCTTGGCGTTCGATGAAGCAAACTATAGTAGCTACAT
This sequence comes from Panax notoginseng, assembly GCA_016801055.1. Classification (NCBI taxonomy): domain Eukaryota; kingdom Viridiplantae; phylum Streptophyta; class Magnoliopsida; order Apiales; family Araliaceae; genus Panax; species Panax notoginseng. Next base: position 136,535,140 of record CM029012.1, on the reverse strand, counting down.
CTTCTAACCATGCTAAAATTTTGGCAATACATAAAGCTAGTCGTGAATGTGTATGGTTAAGGTCTGTAATTCAACACATACGAGGAGCTTGCGGTTTATCTTCAGGAGAAGAAACACCAACGGTCTTATATGAGGATAATACAACATGCATTGTCCAACTCAAGGAAGGATATATCAAAGGTGATAGAACAAAACATATTTCACCAAAGTTTTTTTTTTCACTTATGACCTTCAGGAGAATGGTGATATAAATGTTCAGCAAATCCGTTCAAGTGAAAATTTGGTAGATTTATTAACAAAGGCGCTTCCTACTTCTACATTTGAGAAGCTAGTCCACAACGTTAGATTACGTCGACTCAGAGATCTCAAGTGATATAATCATGAGGGGGAGTAATTAAAGTTTTTCATAAAGCAATATCTCATAAGTTTTTGAAGAATTATGTACTCTTTTTCCTTCACTAGGTTTTTATCCCACAGGATTTTTCATAGTAAGGTTTTAACGAGGCATATTCTACAGTAATGGACATCCAAGAGGGAGTGTTATGAATAGTTATATTATGGATGTCCCTTTATTTTTTATAACCTACATAACCTATATATTAGTGCATTGATGAGCTATTCATTCTCCTTATTTAAGTTTGTATTTCTTTCATCTTCTATCTTTGTTCATGTATTTGTGAAGCCTATAAATAAAGGTTCACTATCCATGTATTTGTGGACTTGAAGAATATTAGAAAATCTCACTTCTTATATATAATCTTCTTATGCTCTCTCTAAAATTATAATAATATTACAGTTTTTGTGTTAAAAGTAGGGTTATTTACACTTTATAGTACATTTTTAAACAAAAGTGTATTCATAAAATATTTATAGAATTAATATATTTTTAATATTTTATTTACAAAATTATTGCATTTGATATCCTTTAATTTAATTGGATGTTATAATGGGTTGCTGATGTGGCAAATCAGTTTTATAATTATGTAACTGTTCCCGGTTGTTTCTCTCCGCTGTGACAATTTGAATTACATGCCAAACCCGAGTAGTCGTGTATTCTGTATATGGTACAGTTGGTAACCAAACATTTATACAAAGAAAACTATTTTAGTTTATGTGGGTAACCAAATAGTCATAAAAAAAATCAAAACAGTTACCAAGTGTTACATGTATTTGTTTTCTTTATTTTGTTAAACCATGATGAAATCAGAGAGTAGTCATGTGGTTTTTCTCTTACTTAATGTAAGAAGAAAAAAATATAAAATATTATTCAATATTGTGTAACACAATCTCGGTTACCTTACATCATTAAAAAGGTACAGTTGGTAGCCAAACTTTCATGCAAAGTAACCATTTTAGTTTTTGTGGGTAACCAAATAGTCATAAATTTTTTTTAGAACAATTACCAAGAGTTACATGTATTTGTTTTTTTTATTTTGTTAAACTGTGATGGAATCAGAGAGTAGTCGTGTGGTTTTCCTCTTACTTAATGTAAGAAGAAAAAAAATGCAAAATATTATTCACTATCGGTTACCTTGCATCAATAAAAAGGTGCAATTGAAACCTTCATACAAAAGTAACCATTTTAGTTTTTGTGGGTAACACAATCTCAGTTACCTTACACCAATAAAAAAGTCTTGCGCTTCTTTTCATCTTGCTTGTTCTCGTGAAACTTTCGGCGCTTATATACTTTCTTGTATAATTCCAACCCTCATTACTTCTCTCCTAAACCTATTTAGAAGCTTCTCTTCCGGCTCGTTATCGTCCACAATCACCTGAACATTGTACCCCGATCGGAAGAAAAGGGTATTTGCATATGCCAAGGATGGGCACACTACGGACATCAAATCTGTTGAAACATACGAAGAGGGGGAATTGATGTTATTAGAGGAGGAGGCGATGATTGGGGCAAATTCATCTCTGGATTTTGAAGATAAAAAAGAAGATGGAGGTGAATAATCGGAGGAGAGAGGAAGATGAAATGGTTGGATTTTGGGTGGTGGTGGTGCTTTTGATGGTATGAAGAGAGAGAGAGAGAAAGTTGGCAAGAGATGAGGAAGTCGTGATTGGACTGAAGAGCTTCACGGCAAGGGAGGAGGACGAAGGGGAGGAGAGAGGAGGCGGTGAGGGAGATGAGGGAGAGAGATCTAGGGTTTAATATGTTTGATTATTGTGTTGAACTCTTTTTGTAATTATTTTGTGAATGTACTAATCTTGTAATTATTTTCTAATTATTGTATAGTAATGTAAAGAACCCTTAAAAGTAACGAAAAAGGGCTTTTTGAATTTTTTAAAAATTATTCAGCCAAGTATTATTTACTTTGATTTAAAAATAGAGACATATTTGACTTTTTAAAAATTTTAAAATAACAAAGATGACGATAAATAATTCCTTTTAGCTAATTTACAACAATTATAAATTTTTCTACTAAAATTCTGAAAAATATATATGTTAAAAATAAATAATTAAACCATTTTTATTTATAATTTTTTTGTGCTTAATATATTTTTTATTCTATTTTCTTTTTCTCTTTTCGAATTCTAAACAAAGTGATTGAGTACAATCATCATCAATTCTAAAGCTATCCTAAACAAGAGCTACCAAAGGTACTCAAAATCCTAATTGTTGGCTTGTGTTTTCACAATGATCTTACCTAATTGGATTTCTAATAGTCCGTAACATTGTCTTTGTGAGTTTGGAAGGATGAGATGAAAAAGAAAAATATAAGAGGATAAAAAATGGGAAGGAATGAGAATGAATTATAATTTTCTGTTGTCATGTTTATCAGTTTTAGAAAGAAAGATAAGTGATGAGGTTTTAATTATATTTTCTCTCGTTTGGGAGTTTAGAAGGAGGGAAAGAAAAATATTTTTATTTTTAAACTACACTAGTACTATGTTACCCTTACATATTAATGTAATAAATGACATTATTATTTAATTTAAAAAGTTACTTTAGGTAATATAAAATATCTAACTTTCTCATTCTCCCACTTTTGGAGGGAAAGTTTTGAACAAAAAATTAAATCAACTTTACCTCCAAATTTATTTAATTTCTCCTTAAAAAAAAACTCTACATTTAAAATTTTCTTATAAAAGCGTTTTTGTCAAAAACTCTACATTAATTTTTTTTTCAATTCACCACATTAAATCACACAGTCCTGTCATATATATATATATATATATATATATATATATATATATATATATATATATATATATATATATATATATATATATATATAACCCGCTTCACATGCGGGTGGTCCGCATGCGAACCACCTTTAGCGACGGACAAAATCGTCACTAAACCCGTTGCCATAGTGTATGAACCGAGCTATCACGACTATTCTGGGTTATCGCAACGGTTCAGACCCTATGGCGACGAGTTTAGTGACGGTTTTGTCCGTCACTAAAGATGGTCCGCATGTGGTGTGACACCCCAAAATAAGTCTACACAACCCATTCTGAGTCGCTAAATACATGGTACAAAATCTAAATACAAACTTCCTATTTATAACTATTAACTGTCGTATAAAATGTGCCAAACATAAGCTGTGGGTTTCAATACAAATATTGTCTCGTAGACAATATCTAAACTCAAATAAAGTCCTCATTACAATTATTATCACACTATTTTATAGAGTAGTGATGACTCCTATAGTAACCATCTTGGACCATCACTTCATTCCTCAACTAGTCCCAGCTATATTCTCATTTCTTGAAGAGAACAATGAAAGAAAAGGGTGGGCTCAATTAGCCGAGTAAAAAATATTATGACTAAGATAATGTAGAAAAAATTATCCTTAGTCCTCTAAGGGAAAAATCTGATAAAATATAATAGACAACAAGTTTTAGATCAACAACTGCAGCGAAAATAACAATCTGTTAGAAGAGTCAAGTAGAGCATTATGTCTACTATCTTCTATGATTTAAAAGCCCATCATCAATATTTTATTCCTGTAACACCAATCAATAATTATTTCTAATCAGCGAATTATCTATGTACTACGGGCCAAAGATAATTGTTTGTATCACCAATGGTCATGATCATGTCAAACACCTGTCTATCTATGCACTATGGGCCAAAGAGGACTTTCACCATAAATCTTTATTTGTAACATTAAAGGTCATGATTATACCAATACACAATTCTTATTCATAATCATACCAATCAACAGTCTATCTTTGCACTACGGGTCAAAGATGACTTTCAGCACAATATAAGCATGAGGATGATGACAATGATATAAAGAATGAATCAAGTGAGATCAATGATAAATATTAGAGATTTATAATTTAATTTATCCAGAGTTTCAGAATGTCCAAATTGTCAACATGATCACCAATTGTGGAGTAAAATTCAAAAATGATATTTAAGATTCATATTTCAAAGATAATTTAAACAAAAAAAGAAAAAACTAATTTCATCATGAATAGTACTCTGGCATGAATAGTAACTCGGATGAATAGTACTTCGACATGAATAGTATCCTAGATGAATAGTATTCCAGCATAAATAGTATCCCGGATGAACAGTACTCCGAAATAAAAAGATTAAAAATTTAATAAGAAAGTTCAAACTAGTATTCAAGTGAAATGATACTAGATGAAGCGCAAACTATTAAGGATATTCTACTAATTTCAAGAATTATAGAAACAATACTTATCAAAGTAAATGTAGATTTAGGAATATGAAACGAAATAATATCACTTACATACTATAGAGTATGGAAAAAAAATAATATTTCTTACGAATTTTGAACGAAAATAATATCCCTTATCTTAGTAGGAAACCAGATTTGACTGGTGTATTGGAAATATTCTTGAGAAAATTTTGCACTATTAGCTACACTTAAAGTATTCTTATACTAGAAAGAAATACACACGATATTATAGAAGAAGAATTCTCTGATTCTGGTGTAATTTTCATTTCTTAACTAAGCAACCTATTTATAGGAGAATGACAGGGCACTATTTAAAATCTTCATGTACGAACAGAAAAATTTTTACAGATGAAATATTCACGGGCGAAATTTGATTTTACTATACAGCGCTATGCAATAAAATATTCTAATAAAATAAAAATTTTATATATAATATAATATATTCTAATAAAACAAATAACTTTATATATATTATAAAAAATTTTCTGTTTTATATAAAAAGTTTTCTGTTTTATTACTATTATAATAATTAATAAAACAAAACTGACATAACTTTTTACCGACGGTTTGACAAATTGGTAAATGGGAGTCCATGAAATAAAAAGCCAAACTTATAACAAATACTTTATGACAAACCCCTCTATTTATATCAAAAATTGAATAAATATCTCACATAAATCACTTATCTTCAATCAACCCATTTTTAATCTTTCAACATTTATTAATCATTAATATTATAACTCATAATATTGACAACCAGATCGTTACCAAGAAAGAGGGGGCTTTTTGATAAGAATTTCTCTTTATTGGCGCGCAATTAAATAACCTAACCCCTTTACTCGACAAACTTTTCAGACATTGTCAATAATGCTAATAATAATATGAGTAATTGTGTTGTGTAAATTATTAATTTAATAATATAAAATATTGTGCAGATGATATCGTGACAATAATTAAATCAATAATATGAGATACTATGCAACAACTACTGTGACAATTATTGAATGAAACTGAGTGACTTCTTACGTAAGAATCAATAATTAGAGATATTGTGCAATACCGTATGCTAATGTGCAACAACGTGTATTACTGTAATTTTATCATCGAGTATTTCAACAATTTAACGAAAAAAATTTTGCCATTATTTTTATAAAAAAGGTTATTTCTGTCGCTTTCTATATCCGACAGTTATTCCGTTGTCGGGTCCACCAATGATTGCGCTGTCGTACAAATATTCCCCAATAAAAAGAATATTTCCCGACCAAATAAATATTTTATGACAACTTGCTTACTTTGCAAAATTTACACATATCACCCATAACTATAGAATTTATTAAATTATCACCTTACTATTTAGAATACTATTTAGAGAAAATTAAATCTTTATTTATAAAAGTTGGGGTCTTACAACCTCCCCTCCATATGAAATTTCGTCCTCGAAATTGATGTACGTACCTGATATGTCGAAGAGGTGAGGATACCTTATTTTCATTTCAAATTCTAACTCCCAGGTCATTTTCTCAATATCATGGTTTCTCCATAAAACTTTGACTTGAGATATAACATTTGAGCGTAGAATATGTTCCTTCTTATCCAAGATCATGACATGTACTTCCTCATACGTTAAATCTTTTGCTATCTCGTCTGGTTCTAATTCAATAATGTGGTTTGGGTCTTCCACATATTTATGAACATGAGACATACTTGGCGATAAGGCAAGTCTATAGGTCATAGTTCCTACTTGGTCGAGGATTTTAAATGGACCAATGAATTGAGGGTTGAGTTTTCATCTCTTTCCGAATATCCTAACTCCTTTCCATGGAGCAACACGTAACAATACATGATCTCCGACATTGAACTCCACGTCCCTTCGATGAAGATCGCCATAACTCTTTTGTCGATCTTGTGAGGTTTGTATACGTTGTCTGATCATTTGAAACTTTTTTATAGTCATGCGTACCAATTCTGGTCCCAACAATGATTCTTCTCCCACCTCGTCCCAACATACTGGAGAACGACACTTTCTTCCATACAACGCCTCGAATAGAGCCAACATCTTTGTTCCCAGAGGCACAATAGTTATCTAGAAGGGGGGTTGAATAAATATTTTAAAATTTTCTTTTTCAAAATACTTTGTTAAATTTGTTAATCAATTTTAGCAGAATATATAATTTTCTCGTTCCCCTTTGAGATAAACTGAGTTAGTAGTTAATAGGTAGTTATAACAGATATAGCAGTTAAGGCAAGAATATAAAAGACACAGAGAATTTAAGTGGTTCAGAGCACTCAAGGCTCCTAGTCCACTCTTCTACTCCTCGAGTAGGAAATCTACTAAGGCTGTCTTAACAATCTTTGAATCTCACAGATTCCTTCAAGACCAGCAGTCTTGAAGCTTTTTAGTTTACTTAGAACTCTTCAAGTCCAGAAGACTTGGAACTTCTTACTTCACTTAATGATAGTTGAATTCTTGAATGGTGCTACTCAGTTACCATTAAGCTTGTGTTCGAAAGAACTAAGTAGGTTAGCAAGCTTTCTTTTCAGATCATAGAGTTGAGCATTGAGTGTTCTTCAGCTTTTCGTTTTGTACTTGCTTGCTTCTTGTAGCTGCATCTGATTTATATATAAGGTGCCTTTGAAATGTATCCGTTTAAAGTCATCCGTTGAAGCATTAATTGTAATTAACATTTCTGAGCACTAATGGTGACTTTCTATAAATCTTCTGTTTAGCCGTCTGGCCCACTGACATAGCAGACTGCTATCTCACCTAACACCTAAAAGGTGTTTTCAGCTGACCTATAGTACTTTTCTTAGCTTCTTCAATACGTTTCTTTATTATATACTAAGGATGAGTGTTGGGTCATTGGGATTCCCAAGAGTTTTAACGTCTATAATCTATTCCACATTTGTTGTAATTTATTCTTAAACAAATGGACAAAGCTCGTTGCTTCTGATGCAGACAGATGATGCACTACGATCATGATCGTGGTGTCTTTCCACATTAGTGCTTGATCCGGTATTGATAAAAGAGAACACTACGATTTCTCTTAAGCACTGGTAGACTACAATCTTTGCTCTCTTGATTTGTAGACTCTACGCTTCCGAGAGCATACTACGATTCTTGAGTTGGCTTGACAGATGTTTGGACCACTCTACGATTCTGGGAGAGGCCCTCCAAAGCAGACAGACTACGATTCTCAATGCTCTACGATTGTGCCTTGACTTCTATAATTTTTTGAGTGGCTCGACAGACTACGATTCTGTTGAAGCATATCTATTACATCTCAAAAATTAGATCAACCTAACAGCTTTGATCTTTTCTTCTATACATTCATTTACAGAATGATAACCATAAAGCACAGATCAAACCTAACAATTTTGATCTATTACTAAGTCCTTGTACATGTATTTCTTGAAGGACTTTACATATAAACATGATTATTTACTTTCAATATCAAATTTAAATATGCAATTTTCTAACAATCTCCCCCTATTTGATGTTGATATAACAAAGGATATTTGTATCATGATCATCAATTTCTAGATGTAATTGTAAGAAAGTATATATGGCTTAGTGTTTCAGTGAGCAGTTGAAATCTCTAGAGAATAATCATGAATTTATTGATGTTTATAAAGATAGTTATTACACTAAAGCTTAGTTACATCAATAAGAAATAAATTTCAACTTATCTCTATTTCTTCTGCCTTTTTCTCCTTGGAAGATTGGCATGCTCTGCAGCTCTTCTTCTCTTCTTCTCTTCTTCTCTTACTAGCTTTGTCTCTCCATGCAATATCTTCCAGCTCTCTTTGACTCAGCCGTTTTCCATGATCATGTTATCTATTCATAAAGGCAGGATCTCCAATCGACATGTGTAGGCCAGTCGTGGTTACCCCTTGTGAGCTAGGAGATGGCCATTGACTCCTTAGTGGTTGCGCCATGAGAATTTGCTGGTGTTGCTGTTGTTCAGGTCGTGGAGTCAGCTGGAGAGATTGTCTTGAGAGAGGGGTCTTTAAGGATTGAACAATGAGTTTCCCTCTGCCTTTTCCTTTCTCTCCTTCCCCTTTATTCTCCCCCTTTATGTCAGCATCAAGGGTTCGAATGTCTTCAGACAGACAATTCATGCCTTGGACAAGTTCATAGAGCTGATTCCTGGGTTGAGCAATGTCTTCACGGTTTTCTTGAACTAGAGAATCAGTTCGAGACTTGTTCTTTTGTAGAATAGCCAAGACAGTGTCTGTTTGTTACATCTGACTCATTGAAAATTCTTGGAATTCTTTCATTGAGGTTCATAGACTTGAGAGACTTTCCATCACAAGTTTATTTTGAGATTCCTGAGTCTTCTGCATAAGGAGAACTGCTTCCTTGTGTTTCCTGGCAGCCTAAAAGTGAATCTGATCCCTTTCATTAATGTTGTGGATCATTTTCTTGATGATCTCCCTGAGCTTATTTGTGAGCTCAGAGCTCAAATTACTGGGAAGGGTGTTGGCAGCATCTATCAAATGGTTCAGCCTCATATGAATAAGCTCAGAGTGAGTCTCAAGATCTTCTTGAATATCTTTGGTCACTTTCTGTGATGCATTGGACAACTCAGTTTTGGTAGAAAGATCTGAGAGAAGCTCAAGAATTTATCCAAGAATGAGAGATACAGGCATGTGAGCTTGAGTTACAGGAGAAGGTGATGTTGGTTCTGGTTGAGTAGGTGAATCTACGATTCGAGTGATCGATATTCGTAGAGTGAGAGATGGTGGGAGACTGGATCAATATAAAATTAGGCATATTTGGTTCATTAGTTATAGAATGCTGGGATTCTGTAACTGAAAATTGGTTTCGTGGATGAAGTATCACTTCCAACCATCTTGACAATTCGTAGAATTGGTTGAAGGTTGATGGAGGACTGTGACTAACTCTGAAAGAGATGGGAATTGATTGTACCTCATGCTCAGTTTCTAAAGAAGGATGGTTAGTGATTAGCTTCTGAGCAAACGTGAGGTTACTTGGGAATCCGTGAGCAAGCACATAGATTGCTGGATAAGCTTTGAAAGTCCAAAACATGTGATCCCAGGAGTTGAGAATTTGGGCTCTGTGATAGGGCATCATAGGTAAGTAGGAGAACAACTGATTGTAGTTGACTCCCCTATATCCATCCCAGCCCACTACAATAATCTCAACTTGTTCATCCTCTTCTTCTACTTGATCTTTGTTTTCTTCATTTAAAATTTCAACTACTTCAAACATTTCCTCATTCCTTGTCTGATCTTCACCCTTTTCTACCTCCATAGCTTTTATACCTTTAACTTCCCTTTCCTCTTGTATCTCCCCCTCAGCTGTATCTTTTTCTGGCATAGGAACTTCGAGAGGCTCCCCCTCAATCTGATCATTCATTTGAACTTCAGGCAGCTCCCCCTCAGCTGGATTATTAGGAGTTTCAGGAAACTCCTTTTCTGTAGCTATTTTCCTTTCTTCTTCCTTCAAAGCTTTCACATTTTCAAGTGCGTACGTCTTGACAAGCTTTCTCCTTGCCTTTATGGGTTGAGCTTCAGCCTTGGTGCTTTCTTCAGCTGCAGCTCTGACAGTTGATTCAGGCTGAGATACTGTTGCAGCCAATTCTGGAGTAATGTAAATTCTGGACTCTACGATCGGTAGTGACTCTACGATCAAATGAAGTGAAGACTTCTTTATTTTGTGGCCGCGTTTTCCCTTCTTAAGCAGGTGAGAGATGGTGGCTCTGTCTTCTTCCTCCTCAGACTGGTGCTCTTTCCTCTTTATTTCCTTGAGAATTTTAGTGCCTGAACTCTCTTAGGGTGCATCAGTGGTTGAACCTTGAGGCTCTTCTGTTGTTTAAGCTTCCATTTTCCTCTTGCCCTTACTTTTTCTGATCAAGGCGATGGGTTCCTCTTAATTAATTTCTTCTTCTTCATTAGCTTCCTTCACTTCAGACATGTTTCCCGGTAGCCCATATACATTTGCTTCACCAGTCCTTCCATTGGATTCAGACATCATTTTACATTTTTTGTAGGGTTTCTTTTCCAGTTTTGAAATAGCTGTTGGGTCATTTTTCTGTTGGGATTGATGGATTCTCCTTCCTTGTCCCTAATTTTGTCACCCAGAGCCGATTGCAGGATTATGCTTATGAACCTCTCATAGAGCATTTTCTCAGAGCTCTTTGATTTCTTTGAGCTGAGTATCCACTTCCCAATCCAATCGATGAGTAGAGCCCCATAGTTGAGTTGAATCCTAAAGCAGATTGCTGTCATGAGCTTTAGTTGAACTTCATTTACAGAGTCGTGACCAAAGCTTTTACAGCATATGCACTTCCCAACAATGTCAGCCAGAAATTCATACTTCTAGGGAAACTCTTTCTTCTTGTATCCCTTGACGTTCTGAAACTTTATGTGGTGCATCTTCTTCAGACCTTTATGAAAGTCGATGACAACCATAGATACGAGTCCCTTTGATTTGAAACCTAGGGCTAGGTTTATATCTTCAGCTTTGAGTTTAATTTGTTCCCCCTTGACCCGTGTAGTAATGATGTCGTTCTCAAAGACTCCATTGATGTAGAACTCTTTAACCAGCTTCGGGTATATCCATGTGCTGGTGCTCAGAGCTTCTTCAAGACCAGCTTTCTTCAGAAGAGACAAAATCTTGTGAAACTGAGGGTCAGTTGTCTTGAATTCGTCGAAATAGAATTAGTAACCAGAGATAACATTAGAAGCAACCATTGATTTTCTTGAACTGAGGTTGGTTGAACATTCTGAAAGTTAGGGTTTCTGCTGGTAGAGAGATAGAGAGAGAGAGGAATGAGCTTTTTGAAATTCTGAAAGCTAGGGTTTGTCTCTAAGGCTATTATCAGAGGGGTTGCTTAGATTTGATAGAAATGATGTCAACACAGGATGCTTCTGTGACGCCCCCAAAATAGGTCCACACAATCCATTCTGAGTCACCAAATACATGGTACAAAAAACAACTACAACTTCATTATTACAATTATCGTTGTGACGCCCCCAAAATAGGGTATACATCACCCATCTTGGGTTGCCAGATACATGGTACAAAATTCAAATACAACTTACTAATACAACTGTCGTGTACAATACTACAAAACATAAATTGTGAGTTTGAATACAAATATTGTCTTCTAGAGAGTATCCATACTCAAAAGGAGTCCTCATTACAATTATTATCACACTATTACATAGAATAGTGAGGACTACTAATGCTATCATCTGGTCCATCACTCCGTTTCCCGACTCATCCCAGCTATATTCTCATTTCCTGAAGAGAACCGTGAAAGAAAGGGTGAGCTCAACTAGCCCAGTAAGAAATATTATGACTAAGATAATGCAGAATAAATTATCATTAGTCTTCAACAATGTTAAACTGATAAAATACAATAGACATCAAGTTTAAATGCAGCGGATCAAGCAATCCATTAAAAGAGTCAAGTAGAGAATAAAATCTAATATCTTTTATGATTTAAAAGGTTTTTTTATGACTTTTATCGCTGAGACTCAGCTTAATAAATAATTCAAATCATCGAATCACCCCTACACTACGGCCAAGGATATTCTTTAGTATCACGACCACGAATTATCCATGCACTACGGCTAAAGATAATCATATTTTCATCAACGGTCCTGATCATGCCATAAAATAATTCATCTCTGCACTACGGTCAAAGAGAATCCATAGCCATAATCATACTAAAAACTGTCCATCAATGCACTACGGGCCAATGAGGACTTTTTTTACATCATTTGTAATATTACGGCCATGATTACACCGATTAATCCCTGGTCATAATCATACCAAGTCCATCTATGCACTACAGGCCATAGATGACTTTCAACAAAATATAAACATGAGGATGATGACAATGATATAAGAATTCAATAAAACAAGTTCAAGAATTAATTTATCCAGGAACTGATAACGTCCAAATTGTCAACATGATACTGCTTTGTAGAGTAAAATTCAAGAATGCTCAGAAAAATATTTCCATGAAAAGATACAGGATGAAGCGCAAATATCAAGGATATTCCACTAATTTCATGGAGTATAGAAGTCAAAACTTTAACCAACTGAGTATAATAAAGAATGGAATAACAAAAGAAATCACCATATATGCGGTACTTCGCATAGACAGGTTATTCCAACAGAATAATAAGTAACGGAACCAGGTCAGGCGAAATTCGCACCGACAGGATGTTCCAACAGAATAATAAAGAATAGAATAACAACAGAAATCACCATGCATGCGATAGTCCGCACAGACAGGTTATTCCAACAAAATAATAAATAATGGAACCAGGTCCGGCGTAAAACGCACAGACAGGATATTTCAACAGAATAATAATAAAGACGGAACCAGGTCCGGTATAAAACACACAGACAGGATGTTCCAACAGAATAATAATAAAGACGGAACCAGGTCCGGTGTAAAACACACAGACAGGATGTTCCAACAGAATAATAGAAGAATGTCACCAAGTATAGGGTAGACCGCGTATACAGGTTATTCCAACAGAATAATAAATAATGTAATAATAGAAGTTCTCTTCATGAATACAAAAGAAATAATACCCCTTACCGTTTTAAAGAAGAACTGAAATAAAGAAGTAGTTAAGTAGCAGAATACTTTTCTTCTTTCTCTCTATAGTTTCTCTCTCTAGAGTTCAGTGAATTCGTAAGAAAATAATGAAGGAATGAGCTTCTATTTATAGAAAAATGGAATGCATACTAACTAATCCATGAACGGTCCAGATTGATTTACTTTAATCTGACGGTCCATATTTAAAGAAAAATCTTTTAGATAAAATATAATATATTCTATTTATAGAATAACTTTAATAAAGTATTCTGTTTTATATTAAAAGATGTTTCTGTTTTATTACGTTAATAATACGAATAAAACAAAATTTCATTATCGCTAAATAATTCATGTTACTAATTGATAATAATTGAATCAAACTGAGTGACTAATCACGTAAGCCTCAATAATCAATACCGTATGCTACTATGCAACCAAACGTATTACTGTACTTTTACTACCGAGTAGTTCAACAGTATTAACGGTAAAACTTCTGCCGCTATTTTCATAAAATATTTTTGTCGTTTTCTCAATCCGACAATAATTTCGTTGTGGGGTCCACCAATAATTGTGTCGTCGTACGAATATTTCTCGATAAAAATAATATTCCCCGACCAATCGAATATAATACAACAACTTGCATACTTTACAAAATTTATAAATACTACCCACAACTATAACATTATCTCAAATTCACACCATAATATTTTTAAAAAAAATATTTCGAAAAAATTAAATCTTTATTCATCAAATCTGGGGTTTCACAATCTCCTCTCCTTATGAAATTTTGCCATCGAAATTTACGTACGTACCTGGTATGCCGAACAGATGAGGACACTTCGTCAGATTCTAACTCTTGAGGTATAACCTTTGAGTGTTGAATACATTTCAAGATTTTAACAGGTACATCTTCATACGTTAAATTATCCGCTATCTCGTCCGGTTCTAAATTAATAATGTGGTTCGGGTCGTCCACATATTTACGTAACGTCAATACGTTAAAGACATTATGAACATGCGACATACTTAGCGGTAAAACGAGTCTATAAGCCACAGTTCCTACTCGATCGAGGATTTCAAATGGGTCAATTAAATCGAGGGTTTAGATTTCCTCTCTTCATCGATTCTTGCTTCTAGAATAACGCCCTCTTGAACCTTCTTCTTCACATTCATCAGCTCTGAGTATGTAGCTTGAGCGGCTTTAACTTTATCGATTAAAGTTGATTCTAATCGTATATTCGTTATCTTCACGTGAGTCCCTAGAGTCTTTAACTCTATCTTCATCATTTGTAAGTTATACGAAATGGGTCTTTGTGTTAACAATATCTCACTCGCATACGATCTTCTACTCAACGCGTCAGCTACCACGTTCGCACTTCCACGATGATATTGAATGGTACGATCGTAATCTTTAACAGCTCGAGCCAACGTTTTTGGCGTATAATACGTTCGTTTTAGTTGAAGAAATATTTAAGGGTTTAAGAAATGGGTTTTGTACTGGAGTCAATACAAAATTCGATTTCACGCTTTGGGGTAGGCTAAGAAGTCTTCAAGAATACGTCAGGAACTTTATTAATAATAGAAATATCGTTCAAAACTGTGACCCTCATCCAAGACTTGGATAGCACGTCACATTGATACCTATCAACTTGCCATCGTCATTCACGACATCGCCTACAGAAAGTCTGGCTTCGGTGCATTCCACACAAGGAAGTCAACAACGAAAGGATCGGGGCTCTTTACTTATGGCTTGATATGACAATGATTGACTTTAGTGGTTTGGTTACTTTGAATTCGCATAACAGGTTGGTTAGGAGTATGAAAGCTAACAACCTTACGAAAAGCATGATGAGTAGTTAACCAATCATTTCCAAAAATCACATCAAAGGCAAGTATTTTCAAAGAGATAAGATCGACAGGTAACGTGAAAGTGTTGATTTGAATAAGATTTATAAATAGTGGACCTAACGAAGGTTTCTACTAACGAAGTTTTAACCAATAAGTCAAAGTCTAACTTCTCCGGAGTTAAATTTAAACGTTGAGCACAAGCAAGAGAGATAAAAGAATAGGTAGAACCAGTATCGAATAAGGCATAGACTTCGCAATAATTTATAATTAACTAACCTATGATAACTTTGTTCGATTCCTCGTCACGAAAAACGCTCTCCCTTAAACTACCGAATTTGACTTGTTCGGGACAGTCTTTGGTGTCGTCATTACCACTGGCATTGACTTTCGCTATAGGGCATATTGCACCCTCAACTGCTTCGTCGTACTCCTGCTCCATGATTTGAATCAGTAGCCTTCGATCCATATCGAATTGGGGTTGACCGCAATGTATAGGGTAATTCAAAACTCGATGCTGGGTTCTCCCAATTGCTGTTGAAAAAGAGAAATATTTATCATCTATTTTAGCTTTCTTGGATCGGACTTCTCTTTCCACAATATCAACGCGTCGTGTGGCTTTTACCCATGCATCTTTCATTCTCACTCGTTCAGTTGTTTCTTCTTTCAGCTGCTCCTTAACATTTGAATTCTCAGATTCTAGCTTTAATATCGTATACTCTGCCAAAGAGAGCTCCTGTTCAGCTATCGCACATCGGGTAATACAATTTTGAATTGTTACATTCCTTTGCTCCACGACCGCCTTCCGTTCTTCAGCCTGCTCTTCTAACTCATGAATACGATTTTGCAATTCTATATTTTGATTAATAAGTTCTTTTAATAACTCCTCCTCAGGTTCCTCATCTTCCTTACTCTCAGTTGCTACCTTTGCGACTAGCTTGAGTGCAACTTTTAATTCCTCAATCACCACATGGATATCTCTAATCACATTATCTTGGTTGGAGATTAGAGGTGTCTCCACGGTCTCATGTGCTCCATTACTATTCTCAACATTCTCGAATGTCATTTTCAAATACTACAATAAAACAAGGGTTAATTAACCTATCACATATTATCCCTATACTCTGACCGACCAATTAAATACCAAATAAACTTAGGTAGGTCATACTAGCGAAGGAATTACCCGTCTCTCCCCTCCTAGTTCTATTCTCACATCCTAGCCAGGGATCATATCCCTAAGCTCTGATACCAACTGTGACGCCCCCAAAATAGGGTATACATCACCCATCTTGGGTCGCCAGATACATGGTACAGAATTCAAATACAACTTACTAATACAACTGTCGTGTACAATACGACAAAACATAAACTGTGAGTTTGAATACAAATATTATCTTCTAGAGAGTATCCATACTCAAAAGGAGTCCTAATTACAATTATTATCACACTATTACAAAGAATAGTGAGGATTACTAATGCTATCATCTGGTCCATCACTCCGTTTCCCGACTCATCCCAGCTATATTCTCATTTCCTGAAGAGAACCGTGAAAGAAAGGGTGAGCTCAACTAGCTCAGTAAGAAATATTATGACTAAGATAATGCAGAATAAATTATCATTAGTCTTCAACAATGTTAAACTGATAAAATACAATAGACATCAAGTTTAAATGCAGCGGATCAAGCAATCCATTAAAAGAGTCAAGTAGAGAATAAAATCTACTATCTTTTATGATTTAAAAGGTTTTTTATAGCTTTTATCGCTGGGACTCAGCTTAATAAATAATCCACATCATCGAATCACCCCTGCACTACGACCAAGAATATTCTTTAGTATCACGACCATGAATTATCCATGCACTACGGCTAAAGATAATCATGTTTTCATCAACGGTCCTGATCATGCCATAAAACAATTCATCTCTGCACTACGGCCAAAGAGAATCCATAGCCATAATCATACCAAAAACTGTCCATCAATGCACTATGGGCCAATGAGGACTTTTCCACATCATTTGTAATATTACGGCCATGATTACACCGACTAATCTCTGGTCATAATCATACCAAGTCCATCTATTCACTACAGGCCATAGATGACTTTCAACAAAATATAAACATGAGGATGATGACAATGATATAAGAATTCAATAAAATAAGTTCAAGAATTAATTTATCCAGGAACTGATAACGTTCAAATTGTCAACATGATACTGCTTTGTAGAGTAAATTTCAAGAATGCTCAGAAAAATATTTCCATGAAAAGATACAGGATGAAGCGCAAATATCAAAGATATTCCACAAATTTCATGGAGTATAGAAGTCAAAACTTTAACCAACTGAGTATAATAAAGAATGGAATAACAAAAGAAATCACCATATATGCGGTACTTCGCATAGACAGGTTATTCCAACAGAATAATAAGTAACGGAACCAGGTCAGGAGAAATTCGCACCGACAGGATGTTCCAACAGAATAATAAAGAATAGAATAACAACAGAAATCACCATGCATGCGATAGACCGCACAAACAGGTTATTCCAACAAAATAATAAATAATGGAACCAGGTCCGGCGTAAAACACACAGACAGGATATTTCAACAGAATAATAATAAAGACGAAACCAGGTCCGGTGTAAAACACACAGACAGGATGTTCCAACAGAATAATAATAAAGACGGAACCAGGTCCGGTGTAAAACACACAGACAGGATGTTCCAACAGAATAATAGAAGAATGTCACCAAGTATAGGGTAGACCGCGTATACAGGTTATTCCAACAGAATAATAAATAATGGAATAATAGAAGTTCTCTTCATGAATACAAAAGAAATAATACCCCTTACCGTTTTAAAGAAGAACTGAAATAAAGAAGTAGTTAAGTAGCAGAATACTTTTCTTCTTTCTCTCTATAGTTTCTCTCTCTAGAGTTCAGTGAATTCGTAATAAAATAATGAAGAAATGAGCTTCTATTTATAGAAAAATGGAATGCATAGTAACTAATCTATGAACGGTCCAGATTGATTTACTTTAATCTGACGGTCCATATTTAAAGAAAAATATTTTAGATAAAATATAATATATTCTATTTATAGAATAACTTTAATAAAGTATTCTGTTTTATATAAAAAGATGTTTCTGTTTTATTACGTTAATAATACGAATAAAACAAAACTTCATTATCGCTAAATAATTCATGTTATTAATTGACAATAATTGAATCAAACTGAGTGACTAATCACGTAAGCCTCAATAATTAATACCATATGCTACTATGCAATCACACGTATTACTGTACTTTTACTACCGAGTAGTTAAACAATATTAACGATAAAACTTCCGCCATTATTTTCATAAAATATTTTTGTCGTTTTCTCAATCCGACAATAATTCCGTTGTGGGGTCCACCAATAATTGTGTCGTCGTACGAATATTTTCTGACAAAAATAATATTCCCCGACCAATCGAATATAATACAACGGCTTGCATACTTTGCAAAATTTATAAATACTACCCACAACTATAACATTATCTCAAATTCACACCATAATATTTTTTAAAAAAATATTTCAAAAAAATTAAATCTTTATTCATCAAATCTGGGGTTTTACAGTCGTGCAAAATACGATAACACATATGCTGTGAGTTTAAATACAAATATTGTCTTCTAGATAATATCCAAACTCAAATAAGTCCTCAATACAATTATTGATACACTATTTTACAAAATAGTGAGGACTGCTAAAACAACTGCCCTGAAACATCACTCAACACCCCGAATAGTTCCCGCTATATTCTCGCCTCCTGAGAAGAAAAATAGAACAAAAAGGAAAAGGGTGAGCTCAATTAGCCCAATTAAAAATATTATGACTAAGATAATGTAGAACAAATTATCGTTCGCCTTCAATAATTCAGATAAAATATAATGGACAACAAGTTTTAGATCAATATTCGCAGCGAAAATAACAATTCATTAGAATAGTTAAGTAGAGAATGAAATCTACTATTTTCTATGATTTAAAAGTCCATCATCAATATTTTATCTATGTAACAACAATCAATATACATCTTGAACCAAATATTCATCTTTGCTTTACGGGCCAAAGATATTCATTTGTATCACCAGTTGGTCATGTTCATCTCAACAACTGTCCATCTTTGCACTACGGGACAAAGATATTCATCAGATAATCATTTATCTTTGCACTACAGATATTAGGTTATATCATCATTTAGGACTGAGGATGATGAAAAATATTTTAAAGAAACGAATCTAGTGAGATAAAAGGACAAAGATTAGGAATTCATACTTCAAATAATCCAAGTTCAAAAATACTCCATAATAAACCATAGTGGAGTAAAATTTAAAAATGAAGATCAAAACATGAATACAATCAAAGATAGTAACCATAATAGACATATTGGACAAAGAAGAGAAAATTTTATTTTTCTGTGAATAGTGTCGTATTCGTGAATAGTGTCGTATACGTGAATAGCAACCCCGACACAAAAATGTAGAAATTCCACAAGAAAAATCATACTTCGTGAATATTACTCGTGAATAGTACCGTATTCGTGAATAGTGTCGTATACGTGAATAGTATAGTACACGTGAATAGTAATCTCGACATTAAAAGGTAAAAATTTCATAATAAAATTCATACCAATATTTCGACATAATGATATTGAACGAAATAACATCATTTACGAAGAAAATAACATCCCTTACCTCAAAAGAACAATACTTTTGACTGAATATCGGATATAACGCTGAAAAAAACTTGCACTGAATAGCAACTCTCAAAGTATCTAAATACTCACAAAAATACGCTCGATATTATAGAGAGAAAACTTCAGTTTCTGGTGTGATTTTTAATTCTAACCTAAGAACCCTATTTATAGGAAAATACTAGAACGCCAAAACAGGCTTAACCTGCTACCTGATGACTTTACCTGCTGCTATTCACGCACACCACCATTGAAAAAAAATCTCAGCACACCAACAAGGACAAGAGTGGGGCCCACCCATTCTAGAAAATTTCCAAAAATATTTTAAATTTAAACAATATTCAGAAACTTCAATAATTCATAATAAATAGCCCTTTTATTAGAAAAATATGAATTTTATGTCCATTCCATAGGAAATTTAATTCTCTACAACTTTGTAGAAAAAAGTTTTTCCAAATTCCAAACGAAAAATGACCAAAATTCACATACGGATGATTTTTAATACCTTCATTCCGACAAAATACTGATAAAATACCTCAACATTAATTTCTTCATTTATATCCATATAAAATAAATATTTCTTTATCATATAAATTAATTATTAATTATTCACAAATAATATTACAGAATGACAATAGTGAAAACTAGGTCATTCCCAAGAAAGAGGGGGCTTTCCGATAAAGATTTCTTCTTACTGGCGCGCAATTAGGTGATCCAACCTCTTTCCTAGACAGAACTTCCTTAGTTATTGTCAATAATGCCATCTAATAATACTATTCAAATAATATGAATTATTGATCTGATAATGAGAAATACTATGCAGTGACAATTATTGAATCAACAATAATATAAAATATCAACGTAGCAATTATTGAATCAATAAAATAATATATTGAACAGTAATTATTGTAACAATTATTGAGTAGTGCCTTCTTATGTAAGAATCAATAATTCAAAAATAATGTACAATACCGTGTGCTACTGTGCATCCACGCGTATTACTGTACTTTAACCACCAGGTATTCTAAAAGTGCTAACGGTAACAACTACACCGTTAATTTAAAAAAACTCATACTTGTCGTTTTCTTTATCCGACAGTTTTTCGTTATGGGGCCCACAAATGGTTGCACCATCGTATGAATATTTTCCGCTAGCAAGAACATTCCACGACTAAACGAATATTCTCCGACAACAATGAATATTTAATAACCACTTGTTTATTTTATAAAATTTACACATTTCACCCATAACCAAAGCATTATATCAAATTAACACTTTATTATTCAAAATAATAATTAGAGGAACTTTAATTTTATTTATAAAAAGTTGGGGTCTAACAACCTCCCCTTTTTATAAAATTTCATCCTCGAATTTAACGTACGTACCTGGTGTTTCGAAAAAGGTGAGGGTACCTCGCTTTTATTTTCGATTCTAACTCTCAGGTCATTTCCTCAATAGCATGGTTCCTCCACAAAACTCTGCCTTGTCGTATAACCTTTGTGCGTAGGACATGCTCCTTCCTATCCAAGATCTTGACAGGTACCTCCTCGTACGTTAAATCTTCGGTTATCTCGTCTGGTTCTAACTTAATAATATGGTTTGGATCTTTCACATATTTACGAAGCGCAGATATGTGAAACATATTATGAACATGAGACATGCTTGGAGGTAATGCGAGTCTATAGGCCACATTTCCTATTCAGTCAAGAATCTCAAATGGACCAACAAATCATGGATTGAGCTTTCCTCTTTTCCCGAGTCTTGTAACTCCCTTCCATGGAGGAACACGTAATAATACATGATCCCCAATATTAAATTCCAAGTCTTTTCGATGAAGATCCGCATAACTCTTTTGTCGATCCTGTGTCATTTGTATACGTTGTTGGATAATTTGGATCTTCTCTGTAGTCATACGTCCCAACTCTGGTCCCAATAACATTGATTCTCCCACCTCATCCCAGCATACTGGAGAACGACACTTGCTCTCATACAACACCTCGAATGGAGCCATGCCTATACTTGCCTGATAATTATTATTGTAAGAGAATTCCACCAATGGTAGGTATTTATTCCAACTCCCTTTGAAATCTAGGACATATAGTCTTAATACATCTTCAAGAGCTTGAATAGTCCTTTTTGATTGCCCGTCCGTTTGAGGATGGTATGCCGAACTGAATCGTAAATTCGTGCCCATAGCTTTCTGCAAACTAACCCAAAATCGTGAAGTGAATCTTGGATCACAATTCGAAACTATGGATACTAGCATGCCATACAATCTCACAATCTCATTTACGTACATACGAGCAAGACGTTCAAGGGAGTAAGTCTCCCGTATAGGCAAGAAATGAGCAGACTTGGTTAATCTATCAACAATAACCCAAATTGCATCTATGCCTTAAGAGACCTTGGGAAGACCCGTAACGAAATCCATGGTAATGTGTTCCCACTTCCATTTCAGAATCTCAAGTGGTTGCAATGGACCCTTTGGTACTTGATGCTCCGCTTTTACACGTTGACAAGTTAAACACCTCGAGATAAACTCCGCGATCTCTCTCTTCATATTGCTCCACCAAAATGTATGTCGAAGATCATGATACATTTTGGTACTCCTAGGATGGATTGCAAACGGTGTGTTTTGTGCCTCCATCATGATTCTATGCTTCAAGTTAGAATCATTAGAAACACAAATTCTGGAGTTGACTCGAAGTATTCCTTCTTCATCGATTCTTGCTTCTGTAATAGCACATTCTTGCACTTTCTTCTTCATATGCATCAGCTCCAGGTCCGTAGCTTGAACAGCTTTAACTTTATGGATTAAAGTCGGTTCTACTCGTATATTTGACATCATCACGTGGGTCTCTGGAGTCTTTAACTCTATCTCCATCCTTTGCAAGTCATACCAAATGGGCCTTTACGTTGAAAATATCACACTCATACCCGCATATGATCTTCTACTAAATGCGTTAGCTACAAAGTTTGCTTTTCCAGGATGGTATTAGATGGTATGATCGTAATCTTTCAATAGCTCGAGCCAACGTCCTTGCCGCATGGTGAGTTACTTTTGGGTGAAGAAATATTTGAGGCTTTTATGATCCGTATAAATCTCTACTTTCTCTCCATACAGGTGGTGTCTCCAGATTTTCAACGCGAAAATGACTGCTGCCAACTCCAGATCATGAGTAGGATAATTCCTCTCATATTCTTTGAGTTGTCGCGAGGCATAGGCTATGACTTTTCCATGTTGCATGAGAACACATCTTAACCCTTTTCCCGAAGCATCGCTGTAGATAATAAATCCATTCGAACCAGATGGTATTGTCAGAACAGGTGCCGAAATGAGTCTCCTCTTGGAAACTCTTCTCGCATTCCTCGCTCTATACGAATTTTGTATCTTTCCAAGTCAGTTGAGTTAACGGAGTAGCGATTCGAGAAAATCCTTCTACGAATCTCCGATAATATCCAGCTAAGCCCAGAAAGCTACGTTCTTTGGTCACTGACTTCGGTTTCTCCCAACTTTGTTTTGCTTCAATCTTTGCCGGGTCAACAGATACTCCATGTTTTGACACCACGTGCCCAAGGAATGCTACTTCCTCAAGCCAGAACTCGCATTTCTTCAGCTTGGCATATAGCTTGCTATCATGAAGCCTTTGAAGTACCAGCTTCAAATGGCGCTCATGATCTTCACGGCTTTTGGAATAGATGAGGATGTCATCGATAAAGACAACAATGAACTGATCCAAATATTTCTTGAACACACGGTTCATCATATCCATGAAAGCATTAGGAGCATTAATCAATCTAAAAGATATGACTAAGAATTCATAATGCCCGTACTGAGTTCTGAAGGCAGTCTTCAGAATATTCTCAGTTTTAATCTTTAACTAATGATATCCAGAACGAAGATCAATCTTTGAAAAGATTTGTGCTCCTTGCAACTGGTTGAACATGACATCAATACGAGGTAGCGGATACCTATTCTTGATGGTGATATGGTTCAATTCCCGATAGTCAATGCAAAGTCGCATACTCCCATCTTTCTTTTTTAAGAATAAAATAGGAGCACCCCAAGGAGATGTAATAGGATGAATGAAACCGATGTCTAACAACTCTTGTAGTTGGACCTTTAACTCCTGAAGTTCAATAGGAGCCATTCGATATGGGATTTTAGAAATGGGTTTTGTACTAGGTTCAAGGTTAATAAAGAATTCAACTTCACGTTCTGGGGGTAGACCGAGAATTTCTTCAGGAAATACGTCAGGAAATTCACTAACAACAGAAATTTTATTCAAATTTGACGTATTTTTGTTCATATCCATGACATGGGCTAAGAAATCTTGACTTTCGTTTTTCAAAAAACGAATGGCTTTATGGCTTGATAAGACGGTGATTGACTTTAGTGGTTTGGTTTGCTTGAATTCGCATAACAGGTTGGTTAGGAATATGAAAGCTAACAACCTTACGAAAATAATCAATTTTAGCATGATGAGTGATTAACCAATCAATCCCTAAAATCACATCAAATGCAAGTATTTTCAATGATATAAGATCGGCAGGTAACGTGATGGTTCCAGCTTGAATCAAACATGATTTATAAACAGTAGATGTAATTAAAGTTTCTCCTAACGGAGTTTCAACAGATAAGTCAAAGTCTAATTTCTCTGGAGTCAAGTTCAAATGTTGAGCACAAGCAGGAGAGATAAAAGAATGGGTAGAACCGGTATCTAGTAAGGTATAAACTTCGCAAGAGTTTATGATTAGCTTACTCGTGATCATCTCGTTCGGGTTCCTCGCATTTTGGGCAGTCATAAAAAGCGCTTTCACTTGAACCACCGATTTTGAGTTGTCTAGGACAACCTTTGGTGTCATGATTACCGCTAGAATTGACTTTCGCTATAGGGCATATTCCACCCTCAACTTCTTCATCGTACTCCTGTTCCATGATCTGAATCATTAATCTTCGATCCATATCGAATTGGGGTTGACCGCAATGTACATAATAATTCAAAACTCGATGTTGGGTTCTCCCAATTGCTGTCTAAAAAGAGAAATACATATAATCTATTTTAGCCTTTTTGGATCGGACTTCTCTTTCCACAATATCAACACGTCGTGCGGCTTTTACCCATGCATCCTTCCTTCTCACTCGTTCAATTGTTTCTTCTTTCAGCTGATCCTTGACATTTGAATTCTCAGATTCTAGCTTTATCATTTTATACTCTGCCAAAGAGTGCTTCTGTTTAATCATCATATATCGGGTAACACAAGCTTGAATTGTTGCATCCTTTTACTCCACGAACGCCTGCCGTTCTTTAGCCAGCTCTTCTAACTCATGAATACGATTTTGCAATTCTACATTTCGATCATAAAGTTCTCTTAATAAATCCTCTTCAGGTTCCTCTTCTTCCTCACTCTCAGCTGCTACCTCTGCGACTAACTCGGGTGCAACTATTAATTCTTCACTCACCATATGGATATCTCTAATTTCTTCTTTGCCTGACATCACATTATCCTGGTTGGTGATTAGAGGTATCTCAACTGTCTCATTCACTCCATTGTTAATATTTTCAGCTGCCATTCTTAAATACTGCCATAAAATAAGGGTTAATTAAAGAAATTAACATTCCACATATTATCCATATATTCTGACCGACCAATTAAATACCAAATAAGCTTAGGTAGGACACATTAGCGAAAGATTTACTCGTCTCTTCCCTCCTAGTTCTATTTCCCGATCTCCGCTAGAGACTATATCCCTAAGCTCTGATACCAACTGTGACGCCCCCAAAATAGGTCCACACAACCCATTCTGAGTCGCCAAATACATGGTACAAAAAATAACTACAACTTTATTATTACAATTGTCATGCAAAATACAACAACACATATGCTGTGAGTTTAAATACAAATATTGTCTTCTAGACAATATCCAAACTCAAATAAGTCCTCAATACAATTATTGATACACTATTTTATAAAATAGTGAGGACTATAAACAACTGTCCTGAAACATCACTCCACACCCCGACTAGTTCCCGTTATATTCTTGCCTTCTGAGAAGAAAAATGGAACAAAAAGGAAAAGGGTGAGCTCAACTAGCACAGTAAAAAATATTATGACTAAGATAATGTAGAACAAATTATCGTTAGCCTTCAATAATTAAGATAAAATATAATGGACAACAGGTTTTAGATCAATATTCGCATTGGAAATAACAATTCATTAGAAGGTTTAAGTAGAGAATGAAATCTACTATCTTCTATGATTTAAAAGTCCATAATCAATATTTTATCCCTATAAAAATAATCAATATACATCTTGAACCAAATATTCATCTTTGCTTTACGGGCCAAAGATATTCATTTGTATCACCAGTTGGTCATATTCATCTCAACACCTGTCCATCTTTGTACTACGGGCCAAAGATATTCATCAGGTAATCATTTATCTTTGCACTACAGGCCAAAGATATTAAGTTATATCATCATTTAGGACTGAGAATGATGAAAAATATTTTAAAGAAACGAATACAGTGAGATAAAAGGACAAATATTAGGGATTCATACTTTAGATAATTTAAGTTTAAAAATACTCCATAATAAACCACAGTGGAGTAAAATTCAAGAATGAAGATCAAAATATGGATACAATCAAAGATAGTAACCATAATAGACATCTTGGACAAAGAAGAGAAAAAATTATTTTTCTGTGAATAGTGCCGTATTTATGAATAGTGCCATATACGTGAATAGTAATCCCGACACAAAAAGGTAGAAATTCCACAAGAAAAATCATACTTCGTGAATATTACTCGTGAATAGTACCGTATTCGTGAATAGTGTCGTATACGTGAATAGTATAGTACACGTGAATAGTAATCTCGACATTAAAAGGTAAAAATTTCATAATAAAATTCATACCAATATTTTGACATAATGATATTGAACGAAATAACATCATTTACGAAGAAACTAACATCCCTTACCTCAAAAGAACAATACTTTTGACTGAATATCGGATATAACGCTGAAAAAAACTTGCACTGAATAGCAACTCTCAAAGTATCTAAATACTCACAAAAATATGCTCGATATTATAGAGAGAAAACTTCAGTTTTTAGTGTGATTTTCAATTCTAACATAAGCACCTTATTTATAGGAAAATGCTAGAACGCCAAAACAGACCTAACCTGCTACCTGATGGCTTTACCTGATGCTATTCATGCACATCACCGTTGAAAAAAAATCTCAGCACACCAACAAGGACAAGAGTTGGGCCCACCCATTCTAGAAAATTTTCAAAAATGTTTTAAATTTAAACAATATTCAGAAACTTCATTAATTCATAATAAATAGACTTTTTATCAAAAAAATACGAATTTTATGTCAATTCCATAGGAAATTTAATTCTCTACAACTTTGTAGAAGAAAATTTTTCCAAATTCCAAACGAAAAATGACCGAAATTTTCATACGGATGATTTTTAATACCTTCATTCAGACAAAATACTGATAAAATACCTCAACATTAATTCCTTTATTTATATCCACATAAAATAAATATTTTCTTATCATATAAATTAATAATTAATTATTCACAAATAATATTACAAAATCACAATAATGACAACCAGATCGTTCCCAGGAAAGAGGGGGCTTAATTTTATTTATAAAAAGTTGGGGTCTTACAGCTTCTCTGTCATGTCGAGGCTGCTCTACGATCGTGGTTTCTCTTTAGTCATCTCTACAATTTTAAATATAGCCTTTTTATCTGCATGGTTAGCACAAACTAGATCATAGAGTTTATGGTTACAAATTTAGCATGCCTAACTCACTTATCAATTTATTGCATCTGGATTCATCTAGAGACTTTGTAAATACATCAGCAAGTTGATTTTCAGTAGGGATGTATTATAAAGATATAGTTCCATTTTGAATATAGTTCCTAATAAAATGATATCTTATTTCTATATGCTTAGTTCTAGAATGCATGACAGAACTATGTGTTATTGCTATGGCACTTGTGTTATCACAATGAATATGTATAGATTTGAAATCAAACCCATAGTTTGCTAGCTGATTTTTCATCCATAAGATTTGAGCACAATAGCTGTCAGCAGCAATGTATTCAACTTCTGCTGTTGAGGTAGATACTGAGTTTTACTTCTTGCTAAACCAGGACACAAGTCTGTTTCCTAGCAACTGACAAGTGTGAGTAGATCGATCTTGCAGCCTACAAAATCAACATCTGTATATCCCGCCAGTTCAAAGGAGGACTCCTTGGGATACCAGAGTCCCAAGTAAGGTGTGCATTTGATATACGTGAAAATTCTTTTTACAGCAGTTAAGTGTGATTCCTTAGGATTTGCTTGAAATCTAGCACATATACATGTTGCAAACATTATGTTTGGTCTACTAGCAGTTACATATAGAAGAGAGCCTATCATACCTTTGTATTGAGTAATATCAATACTTTTACCTTTTTCATCTTTGTCAAGCTTAGTTGCTAGAGCAATTGTTATTTTCATGGGATACGCTGATTCCATGCCATACTTTTTAAGTAAGTCTTTAATGTACTTGGCTTGGTTAATGAAGATACCTTCATCAGTCTGCTTTACTTGTAATCCAAAGAAAAAATTTAGCTCACCCATTATACTCATTTCGAACTTGCTTTGCATAAGCTTGGCAAATCTCTTGCATAATTTTTTATTAGTAGAGCCAAAGATAATGTCATCTACATATACTTGAACTAATAGGACTTTGTTTATGTGCTTTCTAAGGAATAATGTGATATCTACTCTACCTCTAATGAAGCCATTTTTAATAAGAAAGTTAGTTAGTGTTTCATATCATGCTCTAAGTGCTTGTTTAAGTCCATATAAGGCTTTGTCTAATCTATAGACATAATTAGAGAGAGTTGGATTGATGAAACCTGGAGGTTGCTCCACATATACTTCTTCTTGAAGTTCACCATTCAGAAATGCACTTTTAACATCCATTTGAAAGACTTTGAACTTCATGTGGGCAGTAAAAATAAGGAATATCCTGATGGCTTCTAATCTGGTAAAAGGTGCAAAGGTCTCATCGTAGTCGATGTCTTTTCTTGGGATTAACCTTTGGCTACTAGTCTTTCCTTGTTCCTTGTTATTACCCCATCTTCATCCATCTTGTTTCTGAAGACCCACTCGGTGCCAATAATTGGGTGGCTTCTTAGTCTCGGAACTAATCTCCATACTCTGCTTCTTTCAAACTAATTTAGTTCCTCTTGCATGACTTCTATCCAACTTGAGTCTTCCATAGCATCTTCTATCTTTTTGGGTTCCATTTGTGATAGAAAGCTTAGATAGAAACACTTATTCTGGGTGGTAGATCTTGTCTTGACTCTTGCACTTGGATCTCCAATGATTAGGTCTTAAGTGTGATCTGTGACGCCCCCAAAATAGGTATACAACACCTATTCTGAGTCGCCAAATACATGGTACAAAAAAATAAACTACAACTTCAATAATACAATTCACGTATACGGCACTATTCACGAATACGGCAATATTCACCGAAAAATTAAATTTTCCCTTTTTGTCCAAGATGTCTATTATGGTTACTATCTTTGATTGTATCCATGTTTTGATCTTTATTTTTGAATTCTGCTTCACAATTGATTATTATGAAGTATTATTGATCTTGGATAAACTGTTATACGAATCCCTACTATTTGTCCTTCTGTCTCACTGGATTCGTTCTCTTTAAGATATTTTTCATCATCCTCAGTCCTAAATGATGATATTACTGAATATCTTTGGCCTGTAGTGCAAAGATGTATGATTACTTGATGAATATCTTTGGCCTGTAGTGCAAAGATGAACAGGTGTTGAGATGAACATGACCGACTGGTGATACAAATGAATATCTTTGGCCTGTAGTGCAAAGATGAATATTTGGTTAAAGATGATTATTAATTGATGTTATAGGGATAAAATATTGATGATGGACTTTTAAATCTTAGAAGATAGTAGAATTCATTCTCTACTTGACTCTTCTAATGGTTTGCTGTTTCCGCTGCAGTTGTTGATCTAAAACTTGTTGTCGATTATATTCTACCAGATTTTTTCCTGTTGAATACTAATGATAATTTGTTGTATATTATCTTAGTCATAATATTCTTTACTGGGATAGTTGAGCTCACCCTTTTCCTTTTTGTTTTATTTTTCTTCTCAGGAGGTGAGAACATAGCAGGATCTAGTCGGGGTATGGAGTGATGGTTCTAGAAAGATGTTTTATCCGTCCTCACTATTTCTGTAAAATAGTGTTTGAATAATTGTAATGAGGACTTACTTGAGTGTGGATATTGTCTAGAAGACAATATTTGTATTTAAACTCACAGTATGTGTTGTCGTATTTTGCAAGACAATTGTATTATTGAAGTTGTAGTTTGCTTTCAGTACCATGTATTTGGCGACTCAGAATGGGTGTTGTATACCTATTTTGGGGGCGTCACAGTTGGTATCAGAGCTTAGGGATATGATCCCTGGCTGAGATGTGAGACAAGAACTAGGAGGGGAGAGACGGGAAATTCCTTCGCTAGTATGACCTGAATAAGTTTATTTGGTAATTATTTGGTCGGTCAGATATAGGGATAATATATAACATGACTATTAACCCTTGTTTTATGGCAGTATTTAAGAATGGCAGCTGAGAACGTTAATAATGGAGTAAATCAGACCGTGGAGACACCTTTGATCACCACTCAGGGGAACGTGCAACAGGAAGGCAATATTCCTCCTGTAAACAACGTTACCGAGCAAACGATGAATGATAGAATGTTTAGGAGCTTTTTGCAGTTCATGCAAAATCAGACGAGGGAGACTCGTGTACAGAATACGAGTGGAAATGATAACAACGCGCGACTTGTCACAGCCAAGCAGTTCAAAGAGTTGGGACCACCAAAATTTAAGGGAAAACCGGATCCGATCATGGCGGAAACGTGGGTCAAGCAAATTACCAAGATATTCGATGTCTTGGGATGCACAGAGGAACAAAAGGTTCTATTCGCCACCTTTATGTTTCGCGGTGAGGCAGACTACTGGTGGGAGTCTGTGAAGCGTACCCAGCCTGACGCACTCAACATGTCCTGGGAAATATTTCAGAAACTGTTCAATGACAAGTACTTTCCTGAAAGTATTCGTTATATGAAGGAGGTGGAGTTTATCAGACTGGAACAAAACAACATGACGGTGTCCCAGTACGAGGCGAAGTTTACAGAGTTATCCAGGTTTGCACCTCATTTGGTCGAAAATGAGGAACGAATGACAAGGATGTTTCTAAGAGGTCTAAAACCCGAGATTCGGCAATATCTTATCTCTCATAAATTTTCTTTATATTCAGATGTTGTAAACAGGGCTCAATTATTAGAGCGAGATAATGATTATGTGCAACGGAGGGACCATAACCAGGGTCATACCGGTGATAGCAGTCATCAGAGCGATGATAACCAACGAGGAGGGAAAAATACGAACAAAGGCGGTAACCACTCGGGTGGTCATCGTGGCCATGATAATAGGAGAGGTGAGTCAAGTAGAAATTTCAAGAAGAGAAGATTTAAGGATGACAGGAAGACGTCGACAGCAGCACCAGCACCAGGAACAAATTCTAGGGGAGGAGAACGACCGCCAGTTAGATGTTACAGATGCGGAGAGGGGGGACATATAAGTCCAAACTGCCCACAACAGTTCAAGGTATGTTATAATTTTGGAAAGGAAGGACATATTGCTCGAGATTGTACTATAGCGAAACCAAGTCCAGCTGGAACGGTGACACCAAAGGCGGATACGGACAAAATAAAGACAGCGGTTTCTGGAAGAACGTTTGTCGTGACTGCCCAAAACGCGAGGAACCCGAACGAAGGTATAACGGGTTAGTTAATTATAAATTCTTGCGAAGTTTATACCTTATTAGATACCAGTTCTACCCATTCTTTTATCTCTCCTGCTTGTGCTCAACGTTTAAACTTGACTCCGGAGAAATTAGACTTTGACTTATCTGTTGAAACTCTATTGGGTGAAACCTTCGTTATATCTACAGTTTATAAATCTTTCATGATCCAAGTTGGCACTATCACATTACCTGTTGATCTAATCTCTTTAAAGATACTTGCTTTTGATGTGAGTTTAGGAATTGATTGGTTAACTACTCATCATGCCAAAATTGATTGTTTTCGTAAGGTTGTTAGTTTTCATATTCCTAACCAACCTGTTATGCGAATTCAAGAAACCAAACCACTAAAATCAATCGCTGTCATACCAAGCCATAAAGCCATTCGTTTATTGAAAAACGGATGTCAAGCTTTCTTAGCCCATGTCATGGACTTGAATAAAAAGACGTCAGATTTGAATGATATTTCTGTTGTTAGTGAATTTTCTGATGTATTTCCTGAAGAATTTCTTAGCCTAACCTAGAGCGTGATATTGAATTTTTGTATTGATCTTCAACTCGATACAAAATCCATTTCTAAAATCTCATATTGAATAGCTCCTATTGAACTTCAGGAGTTAAAAACCCAACTATAGAAGTTGGTACCCGAGCCTCTATCTGGTGACTTCATTTGTGGAATACACTAAAGCCAGACTCTCTGTAAGGGACTCAATATTTGTGTGGTGGTAAAACAATAGGTGTCATTGTGACGTGCTATCCAAGATTGGGATATGAATCACATTTGAGAGCAACCGAAGTCGGTGACCAAAGTACGTAGCTTTCTGGGCTTAGCTGGTTAATATCGGAGATTCGTGAAAGAATTTTCTCGAATCGCTACTCCATTAACTTAGCTGACTCAGAAAGATATAAAATTCGTATGGAGCGAGGAATGCGAGAAGATTTTCCAATAGCTCAAGAGGCGACTCATTCAGAACCTGTTCTGACCATACCATCCTGGAAAAATGAACGTGGTAGCTGACGCGTTGAGTAAAAGATTGTACGTGAGTACAAGTGCGATATTGTTGAACACAAAGAGCTATTTTGTATAATTTATAAATGATAGAGATAGAGTTAATGACTCTAGGGACCCACGTGATGATATACGAGTAAAATCGACTTTAATCGATAACGTTAAAGCCGCTCAAGCTACAGACCTGGAGCTAATGAATATGAAGAAGAAGGTGTAAGAATGTGTTATTCTAGAAGTAAGAGTCGATAAAGAGAAGAAAGCTCAAGCCTTCGATTTATTTGAAATCCTCGATCGAGTAGGAACTGTGGCCTATAGACTCGCCTTAACGTTAAGTATGTCGCGTGTTCATAACGTTTTTTACGTATCGATGTTACGTAAATATGTGGATGACCCGAATTATATTATTGCGTTAGAACGAGATAGCCGAAGATTTAACGTACGAGGAGGTACCTGTTAAGATATTAGATAGGAAAGAACATGTCCTATGCACGAAGGTTATACCACAAGTTAAGGTTTTGTGGAGAAACCATGCTATTGAAGAAATAACTTGGGAGTTAGAATCAGAAATGAAAGCGAGGTATCCTCACCTTTTCGAAACACCAGGTACGTACGTCAATTTTGAGGATGAAATTTCATAAGGAGGGGAGGTTGTAAGACCCCAACTTATTAATAAATGAAATTAAATTTCCTCTATTTATTATTTTGAAATAGAAAGGGTTGATTTGATTAATGTGGTTAGTTATGGGTAAAATGCGCAAATATTTCAAATAAGCAAGTGGTTATAAAATATTCATTTTTGGTCGGTGAATATTCGTTTGGTCGTGGAATATTCTTGCTGTCAGGGAATATTCGTACGACGGCGCAGCCTTGTGTGGGCCCCATAAGGGAAAGCGATGGGATGAAAAAAATGATAAGTATAAGTTGTTTATAATTAACGGCGTAGTTGTTACCGTTAATACTGTTGGAATACCTTGTGGTTAAAATACAGTAGCACACGGTATTGCACCAATTATTGATTCTTACGAAGGAAGGCACTACTCAATAATTGTTACAGTAGTTACTGTTCAATATTTTATTTTATTGATTCAATAATTACTGCATTGATATTTTATATTATTATTGTTTTAATAATTGTCACTGCACAGTATTTCCCATTATCAGATCAATAATTCATATTATTTGAATAATATTATTAGATAACATTATTGGCAATGTCTAGAAAATTCTGTCTAAGGAGAGGTTTGGTCATCTAATTGCGCGCAAGTAAGGAAAAATCCTTATTGAAAAGCCCCCTTTTTCCTGGGAACGGCCTGGTTGTCATAAATGTGATTCTGTAATATTATTTGTAAATAATTAATTATTGATTCATATGATAAGGAAATATTTATTTTATGTGGATATAAATGAGGGATATATTTTTGTGGTTAAAAATAAAGGAGTTATGTTGAGGTTTTTATCAGTATTTTTGTCGGAATGGAGGTATTAAAAATCAGGGTTTTTGAGATATTTTGCGGTGGTTATAGTTTTTAATCCGACCGTTGGATCGTGGTAATTTTTGGATATGTTATACATATATAAGTTGAGTATATGTCCACAAATTTTGAACCGTTAAAAATAAACATATGATTTATTATGAATTTTACGAGATGACTGGTTCAGAAATTATTGAATTTTCGGAGTTAATCATTTTGGTAGAAAATTCTAGAATTTTGGTGGGCCCCACTCTTGGTTGGTGAAGAAATGTGCTGTGATTTTTATTCAAATGTGGTGGGTGGGAATAGTAGCAGGTAAAGCCATCAGGTTGCAGGTTAAGTCTGCTTCGGCGTGCTAACATTTTCTTATAAATAGAGGGCTAAGTTAGAATTGAAAATCACACCAGAAACAAGTTTTCTCTCTTTCTCTCTCTAGATTATTGAGTGTATTTTGTGAGTATTTAGATACATTGAGAGTTTCTATTCATCAGACCAAGTTTCTTTCAGCCTTATACCGGTATTCCGACCAGAAGTACTGATATTTTGAGGTAAGGGATATTATTTCCTTCTTAAATGATATTATTTTCTTCAATATCATTATGCTGAAATATTGATATGAGTTTTTTTATTAAATTTGGAACTTTTTGTGTCGGGATTACTATTCACGTATACGACACTATTCACGTATACGGCACTATTCACGAATACGGCACTATTCACCGAAAAATAAAATTTTCCTTTTTTATCCAAGATATCTATTATGGTTACTATCTTTGATTGTATCCATGTTTTGATCTTTATTTTTGAATTCTGCTTCACAATTGATTATTATGAAGTATTATTGATCTTGGATAAACTGTTATAGGAATCCCTACTATTTGTCCTCCTGTTTCACTGAATTTATTTTCTTTAAGATATTTTTCATCATCCTCAGTCCTAAATGATGATATTACTGAATATCTTTGGCCTGTAGTGCAAAGATGTATGATTACCTGATGAATATCTTTGGCCTGTAGTGCAAAGATGAACAGGTGTTGAGATGAACATGACCAACTGGTGATACAAATGAATATCTTTGGCCTGTAGTGCAAAGATCAATATTTGGTTAAAGATGATTATTAATTGATGTTACAGGGATAAAATATTGATGATGGACTTTTAAATCTTAGAAGATAGTAGAATTCATTCTCTACTTGACTCTTCTAATGGTTTGCTGTTTCCGCTGCAGTTGTTGATCTAAAACTTGTTATCGATTATATTCTATCATATTTTTCCCTGTTGAATACTAATGATAATTTGTTGTATATTATCTTAGTCATAATATTCTTTATTGGGCTAGTTGAGCTCACCCTTTTTCTTTTTGTTCTATTTTTCTTCTAAGGAGGTGAGAACATAGCAGGATCTAGTCGGGGTATGGAGTGATGGTTCTAGAAAGATGTTTTAGCAGTCCTCACTATTTTTGTAAAATAGTGTTTGAATAATTGTAATGAGGACTTACTTGAGTGTGGATATTGTCTAGAAGATAATATTTGTATTTAAACTCACACTATGTGTTGTCGTATTTTGCACGACAATTGTATTATTGAAGTTGTAGTTTTCTTTTTGTACCATGTATTTGGCGACTCAGAATGGGTGTTGTATACCTATTTTGGGGGCGTCACAGAACTGATCCATCTCAGAGAAGTCGAATTCTCTACCATGATCATTCCTTTTAGCATAGATTTTCTCCCCTTTATCGTTCATCACCAGCTTAAACATCTTAATGAGTTGGGAACTTGTTTCATCTTTTGAGTTGAGAAAGAACACCCATGTAAATCTTGTGTAGTCATCCACTACGACCAATGAGTATCTTTTTCCTCCAAGGCTCGTTGTTGGAATTGGTCCAAATAGATCCATGTGAAGTAGCTGCAGGGGCTTATCAATTGAGTTGATAGTTTTACTTTTGAAAGAGCTTCTAGTTTGTTTTCCAAGTTGACAGGCGTTGCATGGCCTTTCTTTGACAAAACTAAACTTGGGTAAGCCTGCTAGTAGATCCTTGGAGGCCAGTTTTGACATGCTTTTGAAGTTGAGATGAGACAACCTTCTATGCCACAACAACTCATTTCTTCAGAGGCTTTAGCCAGAAAGCATATTGTTTCTTCAGAATTCAGTTGACCAAAATTAACAGTGTAGACGTTTCCTTTTCTTGTTCCGATCAACTTTATGGAAAAGGTCTTCAAGTCTATGACTTGACATTGATTGTTGAGAAAGGTAACTTGATAATCCTTGTCGCAGAGCTGGCTTATACTCAGAAGATTGTGCTTTAGTCCTTCCACATATGCTACTTTGCTGAAGGATACTGCACCATTCCAAGCTGAGCCATAACCTCTTGTCTTGCCAGAGCCATTGTCTCCAAAGATGACTGTTGGACCCTCTTTCTCTATGAAGTTGGACATGAGGGCTTTATTCCCAGTCATGTGTCGTGAGCATCCACTGTCTAGGTACTAAGTTGTGATCATGGAGCTCTATTCCTGGATTGAGATTTAAGCTCTCATTTTGGTACCCATTATTACATGGGTCCTATCTTGTTAGTACCCTTGGGAACCTAAATCTGCTTGACTTTGGGTTTGATATGCATAGGATTATTATAACATATTACAGCCTTATGACCAATCTTATCACATACAAAACATCTAGCATGATGCATGCTTGTGAGTGTGTGAGGATTTTTTTTCCATTTGAACTTATGTGGATTTCTAGCAGTCCTTCCTTTATACTGATTCTTCTTTTCCAATGTGTCCTTATGATTCATGATTTGTGAAGAGTATAACTTAACTCTACTATTCCCACCTGGTTGGTTCATGGAGTTGATTTCGCTCGACTCCACGATCCTTCAAGGTTGGAGAGCAGTGACTAAGTTACTCTTTTCTTTTCTGAATCCTAGGCCATCATGGGATCCGTTATGCCTTGTAGCATAGATTGGATCATAAGAGCAGGGATGGGTTGGTTCTTCCTTCCATGAGGATTTCACAAATGCAATGCTTCTATTGAGGTTTGAAGCACTTCTAATGTTAGTTTTCTTTGACTTTTCCACATGTGGTTCTGAGATGGATTCCCCAAAACCTAAACCTATTCTATCAGATGCACTTCTCTGACTGGAGATTAGGGAGTCCATGGATGAAGATGATCTATTCCATGTTAAGATTGTCTTTTCTAGTTCCTCAACCTTAGAGGTTGGATTTGACTCTCTTTGTGCATTAAGTTCATTGGTCTGTTTTAAGAGTTTATTCTCAGCTTCAAATTTGGAGAGAGAGTTAGCACTTAGAAGAGTTGTTTCCAGTTCTTCCTGAACTTTCCCTTTCTCTTTTTGAAGAAGAGAATAATCTTTAGACAGAACTCTAAACAATTTCATGTATTGATGCAGATCAGATGTTATGCCATGTAGTGCAGTTCTTAAATCATCAATATCTACATCAGGAGAGTTAAAGTCAAATACCTCATCGATACTTACTTCATGATTGTCAGGGTTTTTCTTATCCTTTGCATGTTTGGCTATTAGACATAGATTTGCTACTTGAGGATCTTTATCATCTCCAGACTCAGTAGTTATATCGGTGTCTGAGTCACACCATGATCCTCCGGCCACAAGACCTTTGTCTTTCTTCTAGAGCTCTTGTTGCCTTTGAATTTGATTTCCTCTTTAGTTCTTCTCTAAGAGGTTTGTTACAGTTTGCAATGAAGTGACCAGGCTTCTTGCAGTTGTAGCATAAGTCATTTATCTGCTCCTGGCTGCTGCTGTTGTTGTTGTTAAATATCTTAGGTTTGCTGTTTTTGCCTTTACGCATGAACCTTGTGAGATCCCGAATTTTATGAAATAAAAGTATTCAATTTTTCTATTTTAGTAAATGGTTAAATTGATAAAAGGTTAAAGTTAAGGGTGATATGTAAATTTTTTTTAAATAGACAAGTTGTCATAAAATACCCGGTTACTATTTACTCTAGTATTGTTCACTCAAGTATTTGGGGCACTTTTTGTGTCAGAGTTACTATTTACGGGTTACTATTCACCCAAATTACTATTCACTCTAGTATTGTTCACTCGAGTATTTGGGACACTTTTTGTGTCAGAGTTACTATTCACGAATTACTATCCATGGGTTACTATTCACCCAAATTACTATTCACTCTAGTATTGTTCACTCGAGTATTTGTGACACTTTTTGTGTCGGAGTACTATTTATGAGTTACTATTCACGAGTTACTATTCACCCGAACAATATATTTATTTTTGGTCCAAATTATTTTTGGGTACAATATTATTCCATGAAGAGATGTACTAATTTTTCAGACCGTTGGTTGAAATTATAATAGTAAAAGTTTTTTATATAAAACAAAATACTTTATTAAAGTTATTCTATAAATAGAATATATTATATTTTAGTATGCATAGTGTTGCATAGTATTTTGCATATTAAAATCTTTTTATATAAAACAAAATACTTTTATAAAGTTATTTGTTTTATTAGGTAAT
This sequence comes from Panax notoginseng, assembly GCA_016801055.1. Classification (NCBI taxonomy): domain Eukaryota; kingdom Viridiplantae; phylum Streptophyta; class Magnoliopsida; order Apiales; family Araliaceae; genus Panax; species Panax notoginseng. The sequence continues at coordinate 136,496,403 of CM029012.1, read as the reverse complement.
AATTATAATATATTATATTTTATTTAAAAGATTTTGCTTTAAATATGGACCGTCAGATTAAAGTAAATCAATCTGGACCATTCATGAGTTGGTTACTATTCATTCTATTTTTCTATAAATAGAAGCTCATTCCTTCATTATTTCTTACGAATTCACTGAAACTCTAGAGAGAGAAACTATAGAGAGAATTCTTCTTCTATAATCTTTAGCGTATTTCTTTAGAGTTTAAGAAATCTTTGAGAGTAGTGCAAGTTTTTTTAGAGTATATCCTCGCCCTACTAGTCGGAATACTCTTATTTGAAAGGTAAAGGGATATTATTATAGTAAGGGATTTTATTTGTTGTACCCGTAAGGGGTATTATTCTTTCTTATTCATGAAGAAATCCTTATGTTATTCCATTCTTTATTATTCTGTTGGAATAACCTATATACGAGGCATACCCTATACATAACCTGTATACGCGGGCTACCCTGTACTTGGTAAAATCTTTATGTTATTTCATTCTTTATTATTCTGTTGGAATAACCTGTATATGAGGCATACCCTATACATAACCTGTATACGCGGCATACCCTGTACTTGGTGAAATCCTTATATTATTTCGTCTTTATTATTCTGTCGGAATATCCTGTCTGTGTGTTTTACACCGGACCTGGTTCCGTCTTTATTATTCTGTATTTATTATTCTGTTGGAATAACCTGTATACGCGGTTTACCGTATACCTGGTGAAGTATGTTGTTATTCAATTCTTTATTATTCTGTTGGAATAACCTGTATACGTGGATTACCGTATACCTGCTGAAGTCTGTTGTTATTCAATTCTTTATTATTCTGTTGGAATATCCTGTCTGTGCGTTTACGCATGACCTGGTTTCGTTATTTATTATTCTGTTGGAATAACATGTCTGTGCGGATTACGCACGCATGCTGAAATTCTTCTGTTATTCCATTCTTTATTATTATGTTGGAATAACCTATCTATGCAAAGTACTGCATACATGGTGAAATTCTTTTATTATTCTATTCTTTATTATACTGTTGGTTATTGGTTTTACAGTTGTATATCTTTGGCCTGTAGTGCAAAGATGATATGTTGTTGAATATCTTTGGTATGTAGTGCAAAGATGATCTGTTGTTTGATAGCTTTGACCCGTAGTGCGAAGATGGACATGTGTATGACATGATCATGACCACTAGTGATAATAACGAATATCTTTGGTCGTAGTGCATGGATAATTCAATGATGTGATTGGCAAGATCATTACGATTAGTTAACAGTTGAATGTCTTTGGCCGTAGTGCACTGACAGACAATTGACTGGTATGACATGACCATTAGTTTTATAGTTGAATATCTTTGGCCCGTAGTGCAAAGATAGACAACTGATTGGTATGATCATTGTTATTACATTTGAATATCTTCAACCTTGGGGTAAGGATATTGAGTAAATGTTCTTTTAAGCCTTTGTGGCAAGAAGGAACTGTTAATTCACATTATTATAAATACGAATTGTGAATTTAACTAACATCTTTGGTGGTTCAGGTGAAGACAAGTGTTGAAAGTTCTATTTGTCTTGGGTATAACAAAGAACTGTTGATGAGTATTACAGGAATAAATTATCAACAATGGGCTTTTAATCTAGAGGAGATAGTAAACATTATGTTCTACTTGAATCTTCTGAGGGATTGTTGATTCCGCTGCAATTATGGTTGAAAACTTTTATTATCTACCATATGTTCTAAATCTCTGATTTATTCTGATAAAGGATGTTGATAAATTAATTATCTTAGCCATGATATTCTTTACTGGGCTATTTGTGTTCACCCTTTTCGCTTCACAACTCCTTTCAGGTAATAAGAGTGTAGCTGGGTCGAGCGGAGATAACAGGGAAATAGTGTGATGACCCGAGACTGTCGGAGTTTATCAATACATTATAAAATGACATGACGTACAATATATAATTGTATTGAGGACCTAAGATGTGGGTGTCGTATTTTATACGTCACTTAATAATTGATTTTGGTGAACAACAATAGCGACTTTGAAAGCGTCAAAAGTGCACCTCATTAGAATGAATATGATAGTAATCTTCTCATTCTTCTTTGGGGTCTTCAAATATTTGTTGCTGTATTTTATATGGCATTGTAACAATTTGAGTTTGGATACTATCTACGAGATAATATTGTATTAAAACTCACAGTTAACTATTATCGTACTCTACACGACAGTTCAACAATTGTATAAATGAAGTTTGTATTTGATTTTTATAATGTGATATCTGGCGACTTAGAATGAGTCGTGTGGACTTATTTTGGGGGCGTCACAAACCTCTTGAGTCTTCTTACCAGCATTGCAATATCCTCATCATCATCTTCCTCAGAGTCAGAGTCATTTTCAGTGTTAGCTTTGGAGATGGTATCTGTTGCTTTGAGAGCAACTCCTTTGTCCTTCTTTCTTCCTTCAGATAGAGTCTCTGCTCGTTGAGTCAGCTCCAGTTCATAGGTGAGAAGGTTGCCATAGAGTTGATGAACAATCATTTCATGGAGATTCTTTGATTCTCTGATGGCAGTGGTTTTGGCATCCCACTTGCTAGGTAAAGCTCTTATGAACTTTATGATCAGATCTTTGTTTGGATAGATCTTTCCAAAAGCTCGAAGAGAGTTGAGCAAAACATTGAATCTTTCATAAGTGGAAGTGACATTTTCACCTTGAACATGGGCAAACATTTCGTATTGTTGAGTTAGAAGAGATTGTTCGTTTTTTCTGACTTCTTTAGTTCCTTCATGCATAATGAGCAATGCTTCCCATACTTCCTTTGTAGTTTTGTTGTTGAGCACATTTTCAAACAGGTCATCTTCTAAAGACTGGAACATAATGTTCTTGGCCTTTTTATCGAGTTGAACAACTTTCTTTTCGTTGTCAGTCCATTCAGCTTTGACCTTGATTTGCACTCTGTTTGGATCTTCTGGAGTTGGTACGAGCTTTATTGGAATGTAGGGCCCATTTATGACAGTTTCAAATAGATCTTCATCTATTGAGTCTATGTATGCTTGCATACGAACCTTCCAGTTGGAAAATTTATCTTTGTTGCACATAGGTGGCTTGCTGCCTCCTCCAGTCTTTGATTCGCTTATCAGATGTGCCATTGGATCTACTCAAACTTTGTAGGCTGATTGAGAGAGCCTGCTCTGATACCAATTGTTAGTTCCCAGAGGCACAATAGTTATCTAGAATGGGGGTTGAATAGATATTTTAAAATTTTCTTTTTCAAAATACTTTGTCAAATTTGTAAATCAATTTTAGCAGAATATATAATTTGCTCGTTCCCCTTTGAGATAAACTGAGTTAGTAGTTAATAGGCAGTTATAACAAATATAGTAGTTAAAGCAAGAATATAAAATAGACATAGAATTTAAGTGGTTCAGAGCACTCAAGGTTCCTAGTCCACTCTTTTACTTCTCGAGTAGGAAATCCACTAAGGATGTCTTTATAATCTTTGAGTCTCACAGATTCCTTCAAGACCAGCAGTCTTGGAGCATCGTAGTTCACTTAGAACTCTTCAAGTCCAACAGACTTGGAACTTCTTACTTCACTTAATGATAGTTGAGTTCTTGAATGGTGCTACTCAGTTACCTTTAAGCTTGTGTTCGAAAGAACTGAGTAGCTGAGCAAACTTTCTTTTCAGATCGTAGAGTTGAGTGTTGAGTGTTCTTTAGCTTTTCTTTATGTACTTGCTTGCTTCTTGTATCTGCATCTGATTTGTATATAAGGTGCCTTTGAAATGTATCCGTTTGAAGTCATTCGTTGAAGCATTAATTGTATTTGACATTTCTGAGCACTGATGGTGGCTTTCTGCAAATCTTCTGTTTAGCCGTTTGGCCTACTAACACAACAGACTGCTATCTCATCTGACACCTGAAAAGGTATTTTCAGCTGACCTATAATACCTTTCTTAGCTTCTTCAATATGTTTCTTTGTTATATACTAAGGATGAGTGTTGGGTCATTGGGATTCCCGAGAGTTTCAATGTCTATAATCTATTCCAAATTTGTTATAATTTATTCTTAAACAAATGGACAAAGCTCGATGCTTCTGATGTAGACAGATGATGCACTACGATCATGATCGTGATGTCTTGCCACATTAGTGCTTGATCCGGTACTGATAGAAGAGAACACTATGATTTCTCTTAAGCACTGGTAGACTACGATCTTTGCTCGCTTGATTTGCAGACTCTACGCTTTCGAGAGCAGACTACGATTCTTGAGTTGGCTCGGCAGGCGTTTGGACCACTCTATGATTCTGGGAGAGGCCCTCCAAAGTAGACAAACTACGATTCTCGATGCTCTACGATTCTTCCTTGGCTTCTGCAATCTCTTGACTGGCTCGACAGACTACGATTCTGGTGAAGCTTATCTATTACATCTCAAAAATTAGATCAACCTAACAGCTTTGATCTTTTTTTTATACATTCATTTACATAATGATAACCATAAAGCACAGATCAAACCTAACAATTTTGATCTATCACTAAGTCCTTGTACATGTATTTCTTGAAGATCTTTACATATAAGCATGATTATTTACTTTCAACATCAAATTTAAATATGCAATTTTCCAACAATCTCCATATAAGTGAAGAGAAAATTACAGCCCTTGTGTGTGCACAACAAAGCGGTAATGTTCAATTCCTTATAAACATCGTATGTAATAAAAATAACATCTCAAATATTTAATACTTGTCTTGTGTGTGCACAACAAACTCGTATTAAATATTCAATGCTCTATTGTTTTTATCATGCTAGAAGGCGACATTCGATATTCTAAATATCTTTGAATGTTATAACTTTATATAATTTCTTTGAGGGGTTTGTTATTATTAGTCTCAATTTGTTTAGCGCACATTTTTAAGCTTATTTTAGTACTATTCTATTTCTTTAATTCGAATTTTGTAATTGGGATTATGGATTCTTTACTTATTTTAGTTTTTAATTTATCTATGATGAACTAAAATACTTTTTAGGCTTGCGATGGATCTTTAGTGTTGAACAATGATTGTCATGCCTTAATTTCAGTTGAATAATACTATCAATTCAATTTATCTATTGTGATTTATACTTAATTTATGAATTGCTTGATCACCAATTTTATGTGGATTTGTATAGACTCGAGAGATGATGTATGAATCTAGTCACAATAGCATGTTTTCTTGAATTCTGCGTTTTGTTGGAATCTTTATGTATGTTTAGAATAGAGATATACCTAACATCGCATGTAATCGTGTAAAGAACTTGGACTTTAAACCTTCTTTGATTTAAATTCATATAAAAATATAGTGAATTAGTTAATTAGGGTGTTTGACTTAATTCTATCAATATGTGGATTTAAGTTAATATGGTGTTAGTGCATTGAGAGATGACTAATTCTACTTGAGTGTTCTTGATTAATAAACTGAGATAGTAAATTAAATTAGAAAAATATGTGATAATCAGAGTGAAACTTAAAGTGAATTTGTAAGCCTAATTCTTCATTATCTGATTGAAATTACGGTAAATAATTTGTGTTGATTTATTTTAATTTTTAGTTTATGAGTTTTTATTAATTATAATCATTAATTTGAATAGTTTAATAAACTTGAAATAATATAAAATAGGTAATTATTAGATTAAATTTCATACTAGTCTCTGTGGGAACGATACTTTATTCGTCATTATATTACTTGTTGACCACGTATACTTGCGTGTAGAACGTATCTAGAATTTACCAAACAAGTTTTTGGCGCCGTTGCTGGGGACTAGTTTTGATTTTAGTACTTTCAATATCAGTTTAATTAGTTCAGTTTTAGTTAAACAAATTTTGTTTTTGTTTTTGCCTTTGCTTTTTCTTGTTTCTGGTTCTCTGATTTAGTGTATGCAAACTCGGTCCAAGAAGCCAGACTTGCTTCCTTTCGAGGACGACATTGAACGACGGGTTCAGAGGTTGAGTAAGTGGATTAGAGAAAATAGAGAGAACTTTGATAAACAGGAAGATGCAATGGCTATAGAGGATCAAAAAGCGCTGAGGGATTATGCTACTCCCAGGGTGACTGAGATTCAGTTAAGCATTGCCAGGCCTGCGATTGCTGCAAATAATTTTGAGATCATGTCTTGGACCATACAAATGATACAGAACTCATTTCAGATTGGGGGATTATCCAACGACAATCTGAATGAACACTTAGTCAACTTTCTGGAAATTTATGACACTTTCAGATACAACGGGGTGTCAGATGATGCAGTCAGACTTCACTTGATTCCATTCACACTGCGGGACAAGGCGAAAAGTTGGTTACACTACCTACCGCCAGGGTCGATTACAACATGGGACGACATTGCTCAGAAATTTTTGGCTAAGTTTTTCCCACCAGCAAAGACTGTGAAGATGAGGAACGAGATTAATATGTTTGAGCAGCAGCATAGGGAGTCGTTGTACGAAGCTTGGGAGAGGTACAAGGAACTACTTAGGAAGTGCTCATATCATGGACTACCCAAATGGCTGCTGATGAACACTTTTTACAATGGGTTAAGTGGTAATCTTAGGACTAGTATTGATGCAGCTTCTGGTAGAGCTTTCATGGCTAAGAGTTATGAGGAAGCATACAATCTGATAGAGACGATGGCGGCTAACAACTACTAGTGGCCCACAGCGAGAATGACGCAGCCTAAGGTAGCTGGGGTGTTAGTGGTAGATGGGGTAACAGCGTAAGCGGCACAGATTTCAACATTGTCGAAAAGATGGATGCTCTTACAGGTGCACAGACACAGTAGGTTACTTTTGTTTGTAAGTTGTGTGCGGGGGAACATCCTACAGAACAGTGTACCATTAACCCAACAATGGTACAGTTTGTGGGCAGCTATAATAGAATTTCGCAGAATCAATATCAGATTGCCTACAATATGGGGAATAAGAACCATCCCAGCTTCTCGTGGAGTAATAATCAAAATCAGTAGGCTCCACGACCATCTTATCCCCCTGGATTTCAAAATTAGCATTAACAAGCAGCTCCGCATCAAGAGAAAAAGATAGATTTGGAAGAGCTGTTGTTGAAGTATATATCTGGAATGAGGTAGCAATGAAATCATAAGTAGTGGCCATCAAGAACTTAGAAAATCAGATGGGACAACTTGCATTAGCACTTAATAACAGGCCTCAAGTAACATTGCCAAGTGATACAGAAAAGAATCCAAAAGGAAATCATGAGCAATGTAATGCTATTACACTTAGGAGTGGTAAGGAATTGGGTTCTAACATAGACATGAAAGCAAGTACAATTAATGATTGTGAAAATGAAGGGAACAAAGCAGCCATGAAAACTAAGGAATAAGTTGTGGAAAAGCCGAATGAAGATAAACAGAATAAAGTTACACAGCCAGTACCTTTTCCTCAATGGTTGGAAAGTAAAAGGTTAAAGGATCAGTTTTCAAGGTTTATGGACATATTCAAGCAGATGCACATCAACATTTTGTTCGCCGAAGCACTTGAGCATATGCCACGTTATGTCAAGTTCATGAAAGAGATACTTTTAAAGAAACACAGGCTCAAAGAATTCGAAACAGTAGCGTTAACGGAAGAATGCAGTGCAATTCTGCAGAAAAAACTCCCTCCTAAATTGAAAGATCCGGGGAGCTTCACAATTCCGTGTGCGATTAGTAATCAAGATGTGGGGAGAGCTCTATGTGATCTAGGAGCAAGTATAAATCTTATGCCACTATCTATTTATCGAAAGCTGGGGTTAAAGGAAGCAAAACCGACAAATATCAGTCTATAGGTCGCAGATAGATCACTAACGTATCCAATGGGTATAGTAGAAGATGTGTTGGTAAAAGTGGACACTTTGATCTTTCTAGCTGACTTTATGGTGTTAGAATTTCAAGAAGATATAAATATCCCAATCATCTTGGGAAGACCGTTCCTTGCAACTGGACAAACGCTGATTGATGTGTCTAATGGAGAATTGATCATGAAAGTATTCGATCTGGTAGTGAATGTGACGCCCCCAAAATAGATATACATCACTTATTCTGAGTCGCCAAATACATGGTACAAAATACAAATACAATCTTTAATATACAACAAGAAAGCTGTGAGTTTTAATACAAATATTGTCTTCTAGACAATATCCACTCTCAGAATAAGTCCTCATTACATTTATTGTCACACTATTTAACAGAATAGTGAGGACTACTAATACTATCATCTGGACCGTCACTCCGTTCCCCGACTAGTCTCTGCTACGTTCTCATTTCCTGAAGAGAACAGTGAAAGAAAGGGTGAGCATAATTAGCCCAATAAGAAATATTATGACTAAGATAATGCAGAATAAATTATCATTAGTCTTCAACAATGTTAAACTGATAAAATACAATAGAAATCAAGTTTAACTGCAGCGAAACAAGCAATCCATTAAAAGAGTCAAGTAGAGAATAAAATCTACTATCTTTTATCGTTTAAAATGTTTTTCATCACTTTTATCGCTGAGACTCAGCTTAATAAATAATCCACATCATCCCTGCACTACGGCCAAGGATATTCATTAGTATCACGACCACAAATTATCCATGCACTACGGGCCAAGGATATTTTTGTATTCATCAATGGTCATGATCATGCCAACAACTGTCCATCAATGCACTACGGGCTAATGAGGACTTTTACCACATCATTCATAACATTACGGTCATAATTACACCGAATAATCCCTGGTTATAATCATACCAAGTCCATCTATGCACTACATGCCACAGATGACTTTAAACAAAATATAAACATGAGGATGATGACAATGATATAAGAATTCAAAAAAACAAGTTCAAGAGTTAATTTATCCAGGAACCAACAATGTCCAAATTGTCAACATGATACTGCTTTGTAGAGTAAATTTAAGAATGTTCAGAAGAATATTTTCATGAAAAGATACTGGATGAAGCGCAAATATCAAAGATATTCCACTAATTTCATCGTGTATAAAAGCCAAAATTTTAACCAACTGAGTATAATAAAAAATAGAATAACAAAAGGATTCACCAAGCATGCGATAGACCGCACACATAGGTTATTCCAACAGAAAAATAAATAATAGAACCAGGTCATGCGTAAACGCACCGACAGGATATTCTGACAGAATAATAAATAATGGAACCATGTCCGGCGTAAACGAACCGATAGAATATTCCAACAGAATAATAAAGACGAAACCAGGTCCGGCGTAAAACGCACAGACATGATATTCCAACAGGATAATAAAGACGGAATAACAGAAGAAGTTTACCAAGTATAGGGTAGCCCGCGTATATAGGTTATTCCAACAGAATAATACATAATGGAATAACAAAAGTTCTCTTCATGAATACAAAATAAATAATACCCCTTACCTTAAGAAGAAGAGTATTGGATATATGAGTAGTGCAGTAGCAGAATACTTTTCTTCTTTCCCTCTATAATTTCTCTCTCTAGAGTTTCAGTGAATTCGTAAGAAATAATGAAGGAATGAGCTTCTATTTATAGAAGAATGGACTGCATAGTAACTAATTCATGAACGGTCCAGATTGATTTACTTTTAATCGGACGATCCATATTTAAAGCAAAATCTTTTAAATAAAATATAATATATTCTATTTATAATCTAATAAAACGAATAACTTTATAAAAGTATTATGTTTTATATAAAAAGATTTTACTATGCAAACACTATGTAGGCACTATGCAAATACTATGCATAATAAAATATAATATATTCTATTCAAAATCTAATAAAATAAATAACTTTATAAAAGTATTCTGTTTTATATAAAAAAAATTTACTATGCAAAACACTATGCATAATAAAATATAATATATTCTATTTATAGTCTAATAAAACAGATAACTTTATAAAAGTATTCTGTTTTATATAAAAAGATTTTCTATTTTATTACATTAATAATACTAATAAAACAAAATTGAGTGACTTATCACATAAGCATCAATAATCAATACCGTGTGCTACTATGCAACCACGCGTATTACTGTACTTTTACTACCAAGCAGTTCAACAGTATTAACGGTAAAACTTCCGCCGTTATTTTCATAAAATATTTTTATCATTTTCTCAATCCGATAATAATTCCATTGTGAGGTCCACCAATGATTATGCCGTTGTACGAATATTCCCTGTTAAAACAAATATTCCCCGACCAATCGAATATTATACAACAATTTGCGTACTTTACAAAATTTATAAATATTACCCACAACTATAACATTATATCAAATTCATTCCATAATATTTAAAAACGATATTTATAGAAAACTCATCTTTATTAAAAAAAAAATTGGGGTCTTACAACCTCCTCTTCTTATGAAATTTCGCCCTCGAAATTAGGGTACGTACCTAATATGTCGAAGAGGTAAGGATACCTTGATTTTATTTCAGATTCTAACTCCCAGGTCATTTCCTCAACATCTTGGTTCCTCCACAAAACTTTGACTTGAGGTATAACCTTGGAGCGTAGAACATGATCCTTCTTATCTAAGATTTTAACAGGAACCTCTTCATACGTTAAATCTTCCTCTATTTCGTTCGGTTCTAACTCAATAATGTGGTGCGGGTCTTTCACATATTTACGTAATATAGATATGTGAAAAACGTTACGAACACGAGACATACTTGGCGGTAAAGCGATAGGCCACAGTTCCTACTCGATCAAGGATTAAAAATAGGTCAATGAATCGAGGATTGAGCTTTCCTCTCTTTCCAAATCTTGTAACTCCTTTCCATGGAGCAACACGTAACAACACATGATCTCTAATATCTAATTCAACGTCCTTTCGATGAAGATCAGCATAACTCTTTTGTCGATCTTTTGAGGTTTTTATACATTGCCGGATCGTTTGAATCTTTTTCCTAGTCATACGTACCAACTCCGGTCCCAATAACGTTGCTTCACCCACCTCATCCCAACATACTGGAGAACAACACTTTCTTCCATGTAACGCTTCGAATGGAGCCATGCCAATACTTGCTTGATAGCTGTTATTGTAAGAAAACTGCACCAATGGTAAGAACTTGTCCCAACTTCTCTTGAAATCAAGGACACAGAGTCTTAATAGATCTTCAAGAGTTTGAATAGTCCTCTCCGACTACCCGCCCATTTGAGGATGATATGCCGAACTAAACCGTAAATTCGTGCCCATAGCTTTCAGTAAACTAACCCAAAATCGTGAAGTGAATCTTGGGTCTCGATCAGAAACTATAGATACTGGCATACTATGCAATCTTACAATCTCGTTTATGTACATACGAGCAAGACGTTCAAGTGTATAGGTAAGAAATGAGCCGACTTGGTCAATCTATCAACAATGACCCAAATCACATCTATGCCTTGAGAAACACTGGGAAGACCGGTAACGAAATCTATGGTAATGTGCTCCCACTTCCATTCTGGAATTTCAAGTGGTTGCAATGGACCTTTTGGTACTTGATGCTCCGCCTTGACTCGTTGACACGTTAGACACCTTGAGATAAACAGCGCTATCTCTCTCTTCATATTGTCCCACCAAAATGTATGTCGAAGATCATGATACATTTTGGTACTCCCAGGATGGATTACAAACGGTGTGTTGTGCGCCTCCATCATGATGTTATACTTTAAATCAGGGTCGTTAGGAACACAAAGTCTGGAGTTGACTCGAAGTATTCCTTCCTTATCAATTTTTGCTTCCGGTATAGCACCTTCTTGCACTTTCTTTCGCATACGCATCAGCTCCAGGTCTATAGCTTGAGCAGTTTTAACTTTATCAATTAAAGTCGGTTCTACTCGTATATTCGCCATCATCACATGGGCCTCCAGAATCTTTAACTCTATCTCCATCCTTTGCAAGTCACACAAAATAGGTCTTTGCGTTGACAATATCGCACTCGTACTCGCATATGATCTTCTACTCAATGCGTCAGCTACCACGTTCGCTTTTCCAAGATGGTATTGGAGGGTATGATCATAATATTTCAACAGTTCAAGCCAACGTCGTTGCCGCATGTTAAGTTCCTTTTGGGTGAAGAAATATTTGAGGCTTTTATGATATGTAAAAATCTCCACTTTCTCCTCATACAAGTAATGTCTCCAAATCTTTAGTGCAAAAATGACTGCTGCCAATTCTAGATCATGAGTAGGATAACTCCTCTCATATTCTTTGAGTTGTCGAGAGGCATAGGCTATGACTTTCCCATGTTGCATGAGAACACATCCTAACCCTTTGCCCGAAGCATCACTGTAGATGACAAATCCCTCCGAGCCAGATGGTTTGGTCAGAGCAGGTGCTAAAATGAGTCTTCTCTTGAGTTCTTGAAAACTATTCTCACATTTCTCGCTCCAACCGAATTTTGTATCTTTCTGAGTCAGCTGAGTTAGTGGAGTAGCGATTCGAGAAAATCCTTCCACGAATCTCCGATAATAACCAGCTAAGCCGAGAAAGCTACGTACTTCGATCACTGATTTGGGTTACTCCCAGCTTTGAATAGCTTCGATCTTTGCCAGGTCAACAGATATTCCATGACTTGATACTACATGCCCAAGGAATGCCACTTCTTCAAGCCAGAACTCGCATTTCTTCAACTTGGCGTAAAGCTTGTTTTTCCGAAGCTTTTGGAGTATCAGCCTCAAGTGTTACTCATGATCTTCACGGCTTTTGGAATAAATAAAGATGTCATCAACAAAGACGACCACAAAGTGATCCAAATATTTCTTGAATACTCGGTTCATCATATCTATGAAGGCAGCAGGAGCATTAGTCAATCCAAAAGACATGACTAAGAATTCATAATGCCCGTACTGAGTTCTGAAGGTAGTCTTTAGAATATCCTCAGTTCTAACCTTCAGCTAATGATATCCAGAACGAATATCGATCTTTGAAAAGAATTGTGCTCCTTGCAACTGGTCAAACAGGTCATCAATGCGAGGAAACAGGTACTTATTTTTGATGGTGACATGATTCAACTCCCGATAATCAATACAAAGTCGCATACTTTCATCTTTCTTCTTTACGAATAGAACAGGAGCACCCCAAGGAGAAGTACTAGGTCGAATGAAATCGATATTTAACAATTCCTGCAATTGGGTCTTTAACTCCTGAAGTTCAATAGGAGCCATCCGATATGGGGCTTTGAAAATGGGTTTTGTACCGGGTTCAAGGTCAATACAAAATTCAATTTCACGCTCCGGGGGTAGGCCAAGAAGTTCTTCAGGGAATACGTCAGGAAATTCATTAACAATAGAAATATCATTCAAAACTGGTGTATTTTTGTTTAGTTCTATGACATAAGCTAAGAAAGCTTGACATCCGTTTTTCAATAAACGAGTAGCTTTATGGTTTGAGATGACCGTGATTGATTTTAATGGTTTGGTTGCTTGAATTCACATAATAGGTTGATTAGGAATATGAAAGCTAACAACCTTATTAACAATCAATTTTAGCATGATGAGTAGTTAACCAATCAATCCCTAGAATCACATCAAATACAAGTATTTTCAATGAAATATGATCGACAGGTAATGTGAGGGTATCGATTTGAACCAAACAAGACTTATAAACAGTGGATGTAATGAAGGTTTCTCCCAACAGAGTTTTCACAGATAAGTCAAAGTCTAATTTATCCGGAGTCAAATTTAATCGTTGAGCGCAAGTAGAAAAAATAAAAGAATGGGTAGAACCGGTATCAAATAAGGTATAGACTTCGCTAGAGTTTATAATAAGCTTACCCGTGATGACCTCGTTCGATTTTCTTGCTTTCTATGAGGTCACAACAAACGCTCTCCCTTGAACTACTGGTTTTAACTTGTCTGGGATGGTATTTGTGTCACTATTCCAACTGGACTTGTCTTCGGTGCACGATAAAATCTGGCAAGGTGACCTTCTCTTCCACAATTATAACACGCTTTGGATGACATCGCGCAGTTTGGACTGATATGTCCCTCCCCTCCGCATTTGAAGCATATAATAGGTGGTCGTTCTCCTTCTTTAACAACGGGTGTTGGTGCTGACGTCTTTCCATCATTGTTAAATCTCCTCTTATTGAAATATCCACTTTTATCGCCTTGGCCATGATTACCACCAAAGTGGTTACCATTTATGGCATGTTGATTCCCTCCACGTTTGTTGTCACCGCTTCGATGGCTGTTACCATTGGTATTTTCATTCTGCCGGCTACTTTCTCTTGGTTGCATTGACTCGTTATCGCGCTCCAATAACTGAGCCCTATTTACAATATCTGAATACAAACACAGTTTATGAAAAATAAGATATTAACGTATTTCCGATTTCAAACCTCTTAAAAATATCCACATCATTCTTTCCTCATTATCAACCAAGTGGGACGCAAACCGGGACAACTCAGCAAACTTAGCTTTGTACTGCGACACGGTCATATTATTCTGCTCCAACTTGATGAACTCTACCTCCTTCATGTAACGAATACTTTCGGAAAAGTACTTGTAATTGAACAGTTCTTAAAACTTTTCCCAAGACATCTTTAATGCGACAGGTTGAGTACGCTTTACCGATTCCCACCAGTAATCTGCCTCTCCTCGCAACATAAAGGTGGCAACGGGAACCTTTTACTCCTCGGCGCATCCCAAGACATCAAATATCTTGGTGATCTACTTGATCCACATTTTCGTCTTAAGTGGTTTTGGCTCTCCAATAAACTCCGGTGGTCCAAGCTCCTTGAACTGCTTAGCGATGACCGTCCGAGAGTTTTCAGTGTTTCCACCTACATTTTGGATAGGAGTCTCTCTCGCCTGATGTTGCATGAATTGCATAAAGCCTCTGAACATTCCATCATTCATCATTTGGTCAGTGTTGTTGTTTGCATGAGGATCGTCGCATTCATGATGTACATTATCCTGATTATTGATATGTGGAACCTCAACGGTCTCCTGTGCTCCATTGCTATTCTCAACATTCTCGGATGTCATTTTCAGATACTGCCATAAAGCAAAGGTTAATTAACATGTAACATAATATCCCTATACTCTGACCGACCAATTAAATACCAAATAAACTTAGGTAGGTCATACTAGCGAAGGAATTTCCCGTCTCTCCCCTCCTAATTCTAGTCTCATATCTTAGCCAGGGATCATATCCCTAAGCTCTGATACCAACTGTGACGCCCCCAAAATAGATATACATCACCTATTCTGAGTCACCAAATACATGGTACAGAATACAAATACAATCTTTAATATACAACAAGAGAGCTGTGAGTTTTAATACAAATACTGTCTTCTAGACAATATCCACTCTCAGAATAAGTACTCATTACATTTATTGTCACACTATTTAACAGAATAGTGAGGACTACTAATACTATCATCTGGACCGTCACTCCGTTCCTCGACTAATCCCGACTACGTTCTCATTTCCAGAAGAGAACAGTGAAAGAAAGGGTGAGCTCAACTAGCCCAGTAAGAAATATTATGACTAAGATAATGTAGAATAAATTATCATTAGTCTTAAACAATGTTAAACTGATAAAATACAATATACATCAAGTTTAACTGCAGCAGAACAGGCAATCCATTAAAAGAGTCAAGTAGAGAATAAAAGCTACTATTTTTTATGGTTTAAAAAGTTTTTCATCACTTTTATCGCTGAGACTTAGCTTAATAAATAATTCACATCATCCCTGCACTATGGCCAATGATATTCATTAGTATCACGACCACAAATTATCCATGCACTACGGGCCAAGGATATTTGTGTATTCATCAATGGTCATGATCATTCCAATAACTGTTCATCATTGCACTACGGGCCAATGAGGACTTTTACCACATCATTCGTAACATTACGGTCATAATTACACCGAATAATCCCTGGTTATAATCATACCAAGTCCATCTATGCACTACATGCTACAGATGACTTTCAACAAAATATAAATATGAGGATGATGACAATGATATAAGAATTCAATAAAACAAGTTCAAGAATTAATTTATCCAGGAACCAACAACGTCCAAATTGTCAACATGATACTGCTTTGTAGAGTAAATTTAAGAATGCTCAAAAGAATATTTTCATGAAAAGATACTGGATGAAGCGCAAATATCAAAGATATTCCACTAATTTCATGGAGTATAAAAGCCAAAACTTTAACCAACTGAGTATAATAAAAAATGGAATAACAAAAGAATTCACCAAGCATGTGATAGACAGGACACACAGGTTATTCCAACAGAAAAATAAATAATAGAACCAGGTCATGCGTAAACGCACCGACAGGATATTCTGACAGAATAATAAACAATGGAACGAGGTCCGGCGTAAATGCACCGACAAGATATTCCAACAGTATAATAAAGACGGAACCAGTTCAGGCGTAAAACGCACAGACATGATATTCCAACAGAATAATAAAGACGGAATAACAGAAGAAGTTCACCAAGTATAGGGTAGCCCGCGTATATAGGTTATTCCAACAGAATAATAAATAATGAAATAACAAAAGTTCTCTTCATGAATACAAAAGAAATAATACCCCTTACCTTAAGAAGAAGAGTACTGGATATATGAGTAATGAAGTAGCAGAATATTTTTCTTCTTTTCCTCTATAATTTCTCTCTCTAGAGTTTCAATGAATTTGTAAGAAATAATGAAGGAATGAGCTTCTATTTATAGAAGAATGGACTGCATAATAACTAATTCATGAACGGTCTAGATTGATTTACTTTTAATCGGACGATCCATATTTAAAGCAAAATCTTTTAAATAAAATATAATATATTATATTTATAATCTAATAAAACGAATAACTTTATAAAAGTATTTTGTTTTATATAAAAAGATTTTACTATGCAAATACTATGCAGGCACTATACAAATACTATGCATAATAAAATATAATATATTCTATTTAAAATCTAATAAAACAAATAACTTTATAAAAGTATTCTGTTTTATATAAAAAGATTTTACTATGCAAAACACTATGCATAATAGAATATAATATATTCTATTTATAGTCTAATAAAACAGATAACTTTATAAAAGTATTCTGTTTTATATAAAAAGATTTTCTGTTTTATTACATTAATAATACTAATAAAACAAAATTGAGTGACTTATCACATAAGCATTAATAATCAATACCGTGTGATACTATGCAACCACGCGTATTACTGTACTTTTACTACCGAGCAGTTCAACAGTATTAACGGTAAAACTTCCGCCGTTATTTTCATAAAATATTTTTGTCGTTTTCTCAATTCGACAATAATTCCGTTGTGGGGTCCACCAATGATTGTGCCGTCGTACGCATATTCCCTGTTAAAACGAATATTCCCCGACTAATCGAATATTATACAACAACTTACATACTTTACAAAATTTATAAATATTACCCACAACTATAACATTATATCAAATTCATTCCATAATATTTAAAAATGATATTTATAGAAAACTCATCTTTATTAAAAAAAAATTGGGTCTTACAGTAAATGTGAAAGTGTTCAAGGAAATACCAATCGCAACTGACAAGGAAGAGAATGATTTGCTCAAGGAATCTGCACATGTCAATCTCAAGGATTGCAGAGAGGTGGGTGGTCTAAAAACACTGATTGAGGATAGTAAGTCAACTTCACACTCAAATATGCAGTTGAATGGGCATGCAATATAGCGATGCTGGTTATATGCTATAAACAAACAGCATGCCGTAAATATCCCAACTGATCCAGGATAACACAGGGAGTAGTCAGGCTGAAAGACTCAAAAACAAGCGCTCATTGGGAGGCAACCCAATTTTCTTTCCATTTACAGTATTTTTGTGTTATGTTATTCAATTTGTAGTTTAATTCATAATTCTAGTATCGCTTAGTTCATTTCGGTACAATAGTTAGCTAGTTAGTTAATGATTTTCAGTAATTTTCATTATTCTTGCTCATGGTCCATGATGTTATCTTATATTTAATGTTGCAATGTATTTCAAGTACTTAGGATGCCATTGGACATGTGTACGGGGAAAAGGTGCTCAAAAATTAAAGTTGTTCAGAAAAGGGACCCCCACCCCGGCGGGGGGTTTTACAGCCAAACATGCCCGCCCCAGCGGGGGGTCCTCTAGATATGTCCGCCCCAACGGTCCTTTATAGAACAAATACCCCTCGCCCCGGCAGGGGTACGGGATCCTGAAATTTTTTAAAACGGATTCTGCACTTGGCCTTCCCACTTCTCCACTTCCCATCTATTCTAACTGACCCTCCCACTCCATCATCCCACGAATTCACCCACGACAACACTCATTACCCTCTCATTCTCCTTCAAATCTGAGCACATCTACTACTCTATATATACACAAACCCTAACTTCACTATCATAAACCCATTTCACATCAATTCCATCAAATTTCTACACCAAAAGCTAGGGCTTCAACCAATTTCGAGTCTGCAGAGAACAAGTTTGGGGGAAACTTTAAATTAAGCACCAATACTGCAAATTCATCATTCAAGTGGGAGGAAAGTCAATGAGTAAGCTTCTACCTTCAATTTTTCATTACAGTTGGTTTCAGTTTCTCAAATTTGGGGTTTTGTGAGAGTTGCACACCAAGTGATCGACATATTATTCAAGAGACAGTTTGGGGGAGTAAACACATACGTACAGTGACATGGCACCTAAGACACCATCGAAGCACCAAAGGAGCGAGGGTTCGAGTTCTTCACCACCAGTCCTAGCTTTTGACAGAAGGAAGTTCACAAGTGCAAACGCCGCTGACAAGTATAACTACTTAGTGCCTAAAGAACTAACACCTGATCTGGGCTTGGCACCGGATTCCTTCGACGGGAAGATGAGGAGGCAAATACATGAGCAAGGCTGGGAGATGCTCACAGATGATCCTTACCCAGCTATAATGAATGTGGTGAAGGAATTCTACGCGAATGTTGAAGACAAGGCGCCATACATGGCATTTATGAGGGGTAAACTGGTTCCATTCAGTCCAGAGGCAATTAATGAATACTATAGTCTGCGAGCCTCCGCAGTATGTTGTATGCTCAGCTATGTGACAACAATCCCAGCTATGACCATATTTTGGCAGAGATATCTAAACCAGGCACAGTTTGGGTAAAAGGAAGAAAGGGTGGCATGATTTTCCTAAGCAAAGACTTGAGCCATTATGGAAAGATCTGGTATGCATTTATGTGCTCGAAGTTATTCCCTTCGACGCATACTAGTGAGGTGACAAGGGAAAAAGTGCTACTGTTTTATGCAATTGTGAAGGATTTTGACATCAATATCGGTTCTATCATCAGTTTCTCTATACAGTGATGTCTGCGAGGGCCATTCTCAGGCAGATTACCACACCCATCTCTCATATGTGGATTGTGCAGGTAGTCAAGCGTTAGATGGTCAGGGGATGAGCCTGTGCAGTAGCCACTCCAGCTGTTAGACTTAAGGATGATTGCTAGATACACTGTCTGGGCTAAAGGGGAGTCTCACCCACGAGGTGTCAGTTTTGTATTTCCTGAGGCTTTTGATGAAGAGGAGGCTGAGGAAACCTCGGAGGACGATGAGTTTCGAGCTGATGAGATGACTGGGGAGCAGCAGGTCGGGCTAATATGTGTTCAGTTCATAGTTCTGTAGCCTCCAAAGCCATATTGATCAGATCGAGACAAAGACGCCAACAGAAAGATGAAGCGACTGGCGGCCAGGAAGGACCACATGTTTGACACCATGAACAGGTCTTTTGCCTCCTTGAATGCGATATTACAAAGTCTAAATCCTGTCGCGGCTGATCAGTTCCAGTTCCAACAGCTTGAGCCTATGCCACAGTACCCTCCATTGGATTCAGATGTGGAGGAGCGCCGAGTTTTTTTTCCCAGACCGCCATCACCACAACAAGCTTAGCATGATACATGGAAGTCCTCTGTTCTTTTATTGCACTATATTTACAATGAGGACAGTGTAACTGTTAAGTTTGGGGGATATTAGTTTTAATTTTATTTTGATATGTATTTTCGTTTGCATATGTTAGTTTAGTTAGTTTTCATGTTTAGTTTATATCATGTATGTTTGCATTTATGTAGTTGCATGTAGTTTGCATCTGCATAGTAGTGTAGTTATGTGAATAGTTTAATGTAATTAGTTTCTAGTTCTGTTTTTATTTTAAAAAAAATTAAAACTTCAAAAATATTAGTTTAGTTTACTGTTTACTTTGCATTTAGTTCATGCATTTGCGTGAATCCGGCTGTTAGATGGTAAAAGTTTATTTTGGTCGATGATGAGATTGGAATTGTATAGACAAGTATTGTATTGATTATTAAGGCTTTGATATGATTTCTTGGCATGATTTAGATCTTTTTCTGTTTGAAACTGATATAATCAGGATCGCACCTTAGATACGATCATGTTGACTGATTAAGTTTAAATTGATACATAATGAAATTCTTAAGGATAATACTAGGGTAAATGAAAGAAATACATGAATAGGCAGAGATGGCTAAGATTAGACAAAGATCTAAGTTTGGGGGAAAATTTGGGATATATAAGCTATAAAAAAAGAAAAAAAATAAAAAAAAGTATGAATAAACACCTTGGTTAGTCTAGTTTTGTGGTCTTGGTTATTTGAGTAAGTACGCCAGAGGGGATTGTCTCTACACCTAGCACCTTAAAGCCTTAATGGTTTGAGAGTCATTAGTTGAAAGCTCGCTAAGGGGTAACATTGAAAAGCCTAAGAGGACTAGACCTTGCACAGCCATGAGAAAAAGAGAAAAAAGTAGGAAACCGGAAAATAAGAGCAAAAAACCCCCGTGAATGAAAAATAAATCATAAGTATCTCGTTTTGACTCTTGAACTTGGTAACTGTTTGATTTTAGTCGGATCTAGACTATTTTTGGATTTCGTTAGTTTACACTATTTGAGTCCTTCAAAGAGACCTATTATGTGTTATATTTGGCTTTATATCAGTTAGCATGGTTGTTGAGAACACACGCACTATATTAGTTAGAACAGTTTAAGATTTATTGATTGACTTGGAAACTATTGATTTTCTTTGATATGACATGCTATCGTGTTTAAATGATTTCTCTGAGGTCGGGTGATTAGACTATGATCTGTCTTACTGCTGGATTCGTAGGCATATAGTTGGCTGCATTCCATTACATTGTGTTGCATTCTGTGTTGTGCTCGAGGACTAGCACGGTTTAAGTTTGGAGGAATTTGATGAATGGGTTTCATACCTACGAATCGGTTCCTATTTGGACCTAAATGGTGTTTGTTCCGTATATTTTTGTACAGTTTTACTTGTTTTTGTTTTGTTTTGTGTTTAGGTTGCATGACGTGGTATTTGTGGTACATTGGTGGTATTGTGGCTAGAAAACAGCACTGCGAGCAAGAAAACAGAAGTCCTGCAGAAATATTGACCCCCGCCAGGGCGGGCCCTATGAAGAACAAAACCCCCGCCGAGGCGGGGGTGTACGTGGCAAGCAACATGACTATGACCCCGCCGAGGCAGGCCTTTACAAGCATAAAACCCCCGCCGAGGCGGGGATACGCGGAGAGAGAAAGAATTCTGATTTGCTTAGAACTCTGCAGAGGATTGGATTAGGGAAAACTTTGGCATAGATTGGGATTATGTTTGGGCGTCGTTTTATCAGCTATTATATGACGTATATACACAACATAACAGAGTACATAATTAATTAATCAACCATTCAATTTGAAGCCCTAATTTCAGAGAAGACATTAGAGAAGAGCAAGGAAGGTCAAGATCATAAAGATTACATAATTGAAGGCAAAGAAGGGTGGCTATGTACTATTCTATTTCTTTAATTCAAATTTTGTAATTGGGATGATGGATTCTTTACTTATTTTAATTTCTAATTTATCTATGATGAACTAAAATACTTTTTAGGCTTGCGATAGATCTTTAGTGTTGAACAATGATTGTCATGCCTTAATTTCAGTTGAATAATACTATCAATTCAGTTTATCTATTGTGCTTTATACTTAATTTATTAATTTCTTAATCACCAATTTTATGTGAATTTGTATAGACTCAAGAGATAATTTCTGCGTTTTGTTGGAATCTTGATGTATGTTTAGGATAGAGATATACCTAACATCGCATGTAATCGCGTAAAGAACTTGGACTTTAAACCTTTTTTGATTTTAATTCACATAGAGATATAATGAATTAGTTAATTAAGGTGTTTGTCTTAATTCTATAAATTTGTGGATTTAAGTTAATACGGTTTTAGTGCATCGAGAGATGACTAATTCTACTTGAGTGTTCTTGATTAATAAATTGAGATAGTAAATTAAACTGGAAAAAGGTGCGATAATCAGAGTGAAACTTAAAGTGAAGTTGTAAGCCTAATTCTCCATTATCTGATTAAAATTACGGTAAATAATTTGTGTTGATTTATTTTAATTTTTAGTTTATTAATTTTTATTAATTATAATCATTAATTTGAATAGTTTAATAAAATTAAAATAATATAAAACTGGTAATTGTTAGATTAAATTTTATACTAGTCTTTGTGGGAATGATACTCTATTCATCATTATATTACTTGTTGACCACGTATAATTGCGTGTAGAGCGTAACTAGAATTTATCAAACAAGTTTTGGCGCTGTTGCCGGAGACTAGTTTTGATTTTAGTACTTTCAATATCAATTTAATTAGTTCAGTTTTAGTTAAACAAATATTCTTTTTGTTTTTGCTTTTTCTTGTTTCAGGTTCTCTGATTTAGTGTATGCAAACTCGGTCCAAGAAGCCAGACTTGCTTCCTTTCGAGGATGACATTGAACAACAGGTTCAGAGGTTTCAACACAATATAAGCATAAGGATGATGACAATGATATAAAGAATGAATCAAGTGAGATCAATGATAAATATTAGAGATTTATAATTTAATTTATCCAGATTTTAAGAATGTCAAAATTGTCAACATGATCACTAATTGTGAAGTAAAATTTAAAAATGATATTTAAGATTTATATTTCAAAGATAATTTGGACAAAGAAAGAAAAAATTAATTTCGTCGTGAATAGTACTTCGGCATGAATAGTAACTCGGATGAATAGTACTCTGACATGAATAGTACCCCGATGGATAGTACTCTAGCATGAATAGTGTCCCAGATGAATAGTACTTCAAAATGAAAAGATTAAAATTTAATAAGAAAGTTTAGACCAATATTTCAGTAAAATGATATTAGATGAAGCGCAAACTATTAAGGATATTCTACTAATTTCAAGAATTATAGAAGCTATACTTATCAAACTAAGTGTAGATTTAGAAATATGAAACGGAATAATATCACTTACATACTATAGAGAATGAAAGAAAATAATATTCCTTACGAATATTGAACGAAAATAATATCTCTTACCTTAGTAGGAGACCAGATCTGACTGGTATATCAGAGATATTTTTGAGAAAATCTTGCACTATTAGCTATACTCAAAATATTCTTATACTAGAAAGAAATACGAATAATATTATAGAAGAAATTTTTTTTGATTTTGGTGTGATTTTTATTTCTTAACTAAGTAACCTATTTATAAAAGAATGGTAGGGCACTATTTAAAATCTTCACGGACGAACTAAAAAATTTCCACGGATGAAATATTCACGGGCGAAATTTTATTTTACTATACAGCACTATGCAATAAAATATTCTAATAAAACAAAAACTTTGTATATACTATATTCTATTTATATTCTAATAAAATAAATAACTTTATATATATATATATATATATATATATATATATATATATATATATTATAAAAAGTTTTCTGTTTTATATAAAAAAAATTGTTTTATTACTATTATAATAATAATAAAATAAAACTGAAATAACTTTTTACTGACGGTTTGACAAATTGGTACATGGGGGTCCATGGAATAATAAGTCAAACTTACAGCAAACGTTTTATGACAAACCCCTCTATTTATATCAAAAATTGAATAAATATCTCTCACAAATCACTTATCTTCAATCAACCCCTTTTTAATCTTTCAGCACTTATTCATCATTAATATTATAACTCACAATATTGACAACCAGATCGTTACCAGGAAAGATGGGGATTTTCGATAAGGATTTCTCCTTATTGTTCCTCAATTAAATAACCTAACCCCTTTCCTTGACAGAACTTTCTAGACATTGTCAATAATACTAATAATAATATAAGTAATTATGTCGTGTCAATTATTAATTTAATAATATAAAATATTGTACAGATGATACTGTGATAATAATTGAATCAATAATATGAGATACTATGCAGCAACTACTGTGGCAATTATTGAATGAAACTAAGTGACTTCTTACGTAAAAATTAATAATTAGAGATACTGTGTGTAAGACCCCAACTTATTATTAAATGAAATTAAATTTCTTCTATTTATTATTTTGAAATAGTAAGGGTTGATTTGATTAATGTGGTTAGTTATGGGTAAAATGCGCAAATATTTCAAATAAGTAAGTGGTTATAATATATTCATTTTTGACGATGAATATTCGTTTGGTCGTGGAATATTCTTGCTGTCGAGAAATATTTGTAAGACGGCGCAGCCTTGTGTGGGCCCCATAACGGAAAGCGATTGGATGAAAAAACGACAAGTATAAGTTGTTTATAAATAACGGCGTAGTTGTTACCGTTAATACTGTTGGAATACTCGGTGATTAAAACACAGTAGCACACGGTATTGTACCAATTATTGATTCTTACGTAAGAAGGCACTACTCAATAATTGTTACAGTAATTACTGTTTAATATTTTACTATATTGATTCAATAATTGCAACGTTGATATTTTATATTATTGTTGTTTCAATAATTGTCGTTGCACAGTATTTTCTATTATCAGATCAATAATTCATATTATTGAATAATATTATTAGATAGCATTATTGGCAATGTCTAGAAAGTTCTGTCTAAGGAGAGGTTTGGTCATCTAATTGCGCGCCAATAAGGAGAAATCCTTATTGAAAAGCCCCCTCTTTCTTAGGAACGGCCTGGTTGTCATAAGTGTGATTCTGTAATATTATTTGTGAATAATTAATTATTGATTTATATGATAAGGAAATATTTATTTTATTTGGATATAATTGATGGATATATTTATTTTATGTGAAGGAATTAATGTTGAGGTATTTTTGTCGGAATGAATGTATTAAAAATTAAATCACTATTCTTGAGATATATTGTGTGAGTTATAATTTTTAATCTGACCGTTGGATCTTTGTGATTTTTGGATATGTTATACATATATAAGTTGAGTATATGTCCACAGATTTTGAACCGTTAAAAATGAACGTATAATTTGTTATGAATTTTAAGAGGCGACTAATTCGGAAATTAGGTTTATAAATAATTTTGGTAGAAAATTCTAGAATTGAGTGGGCCCCACTTGTGGTTGGTGAAAAAATATGCTGAATTTTATTTCAAATGTGGTGGGTGGCAGCCATCAGGTAGCAGATCAAGTCTGCTTTGGCGTGCTAACATTTTCCTATAAATAGAGGGCTAAGTTAGAATTCAAAATCACACCAAAACATAAGCTTTCTCTCTTTCTCTCTCTATATTATCGAGCGTATTTTGTGAGTATTTAGATACTTTGTGAGTTTTTATTTATCAGTACAAGTTTTCTTCAGCCTTATACCGATATTCCGAACAGAAGTATTGTTATCTTGAGGTAAGGGATGCTATTTTCTTCTTAAATGATATTATTTTCATCAATATCATTATGCTGAAATATTATGAACTTTTTATCAAATTTGGAATTTTTTGTGTTGGGGTTACTATTCACGTATACGACACTATTCACCGAAAAATAAAATTTTTTCTTTTTATCCAAAATGGCTATTATGGTTACTATCTTTGATTGTATCCATATTTTGATCTTTATTTTAGAATTCTACTTCACAATTGGTTGTTATGGAGTATTATTGCACTAGGATAAACTGTAATACGAATCCCTAATATTTGTCCTTCTGTCTCACTGGATTTATTTTCTTTAAAATATTTTTCATCATCCTCAGTCCTAAATGATGATATTAATGAATATCTTTGGTCTGTAGTACAAAGATGAATGATTAACTGAAGAATATCTTTGACTCATAGTGCAAAGATGAACAGGTGTTGAGATGAACATGACCGATTGATGATACAAATGAATATCTTTGGCTTGTAGTGCAAAGATGAATATTTGATTCAAGACGTATATTGATTGATGTTACATGGATAAAATATCGTTAATGGACTTTTAAATCTTAGAAGATAGTAGAATTCATTCTCTACTTGACTCTTCTAATGGTTTGTTGTTTCCGCTGCAGTTGTTGATCTAAAACTTGTTATCTATTATATTTTTTCAGATTTTTTCCTGTTGAAGACTAATGATAAGTTGTTGTATATTATCTTAGTCATAATATTCTTTACTGGGCTAGTTGAGCTCACCCTTTTCCTTTTTGTTTCATTTTTCTCAGGAGGCGAGAATATAGCGGGAACTAGTCGGGGTGTGGAGTGATATTTCTAGTCAGTAGTCCTCACTATTTTATAAAATAGTGTTTCAATAATTGTAATGAGGACTTATTTGAGTGTGGATATTGTCTAGAAGGTAATATTTGTATTTAAACTCACAGTATTGTGTTGTTGTATTTTGCGTGACAAGTGTTTTAATGAAGTTGTATTTGTTTCTGTACCATATATTTGGCGACTCAGAATGAGTGATGTATACCTATTTTGGGGGCGTCACACTATGCAATATCGTGTGCTACTGTGCAACAACGTGTATTACTGTAGTTTTATCACAGAGTATTTCAACAGTTTAACGGTAAAAGTTTTGCCGTTATTTTTATAAAAAGGTTATTTCTGACGCTTTCTATATCCAACAGTTATTCCGTTGTGGAGTCCACCAATGATTGCGCCGTCGTACGAATATTCTCCAACAAAAAGAATATTTCTCGACTAAACGAATATTTTATGACAACTTGCTTACTTTGCAAAATTTGCACATATCACCCATAACTATAGTATTTATTAAATTATCACCTTACTAATTAGAATACTATTAAGAGAAAATTAAACATTTATTCATAAAAGTTGGGGTCTTACATGTGGACCACTTACATAGGAAGCTCTATCTCTCTCTCTCTCTCTCTCTCTCTCTCTATATATATATATATATATATATATATATAGAGAGAGAGAGAGAGAGAGAGAGAGAGAGAGAAAGAGAGAAAGGATCATGTCCGGACTCCCGGACAGGCTTAAAATGCGGACCTTTAATTTTATTTTATTTTTGCTTTTTTTTAAACAACTAATTTTTTTTTATGGAACTGAAATTTTTACATAATACAGTGTTTTTAGTGTGATTTGGATACATATAACAAAACATGTCTGTATCCGGACTCTATATATATATATATATATATATATATATATATATATATATATATATATATATATATATATATATATATATATATAGTAGCATATACATTTTTTCATAAAAAAATGTTGAGAAGTTACCTTAAAAACGATAAAAATTTGGATTTTCATATATTTTAATATTTATGAAATTTTAAGTTATTTGATGTATTTTTATTTATTAGTTAGGAAAATTTAGTAGCTAAATTAATATTTAGCCCGTTTATGTTTTGAGCTTTAGTTTTAATAATTTTATTTAGTTTTAGCTAGATTTTAAATATTTTTCTTTTCCAATTAGTAATAGGAAAATAGTTTGGTACTATAAATATGTGTTAGGGTTTATTTACATAATACGTTTTTATTCAATTAATATTATTATCTCTTCTTTTTTGTGAGTTCATTATTTCTTGTGTAATCAAGGATTTATCTTACGTTCTTGTTGGTACGTTAAACCTTCAAATCACGTTTATGTTACAACATTATAATCTAACCATATTCCGCTGCGTCACTTCTATTGTTAACTCTGTTGAGATTTTTTATTTTTTTTTTGTAAATATGTTCAAAGTGGTGTTTGAACATGCGAATAGACTCAATCGTTAACACTTAACAATTTTTTCAAATCATCACAAAATTAAGCCTAACTATAATATTGTAGTGTATTATAGCTAAAACATGCCAAATGGTTTTACATGCAGATAAACAAGAGCCCATTTTCAGTAGGAGTAAATTGATCCACAGTCAAAATCAAGATGTAGTCATTTTCATGATTTCTCAAGAATGTAAAATTAATTTTTAAGGGAGCAAAATTACTGTTGGGGCTCAATAAGCAAACTTCGTGTTTAGAACAAATTTTTTTGCCCTTGCGTTTATCTCTATAATCACCAAAAGATTCAAATATGTAGTCCTATTTTCTATCTCATCTCTTGTCCTATTTTGTCCTATTCATATATTATTAATCACGTAAATTTTATTTAATTATAAAATAATTATTGATAAGGATTAGGCCAAAATAATGTATAACAGTTGAGCAACAGACGAGACAAATAATGTGACAACAGAATTAGACTCTAAAATATCACGGGTAAACAAAGTTTTACCCGTGCCTAATATTTCTCCCAGGTTAATATCAACTCTTGGTTTTAAACTAACAATAAGATTTCAAGCAAAATAAGCTATACGTGAACAAATTAAATGAAATTCCAAAATTGATGTCAAGAACACCATTTTACTGGCCTTCTACTGATCTTCCAACATTTTACTGCCATCAACACCCACTAGTAATAACTACTAATTTTACTCGTAAAAATAAGTAATAAAATTATTTTAGGGTGTAATTGATTTTTTTTGGGGGGCTCAAATACTCACTAATTTTGTATGATTCACTTCTTAACATGAAAAAAATGAATGGAGAAATTGAATTTTTCAGATAGGGAAAGTTAAAATTTAATATAATTGTACAAATAATTATTTTTTTTAAATAGATCGATTTGGATCATGATTCGTATTATTGAATCAAGTGGATCATGGAACAAATCAATGATCAATTACATGTTGATTCAAATCATTAATCCATTATCACATTTAATAGATTATATTGGATCAGAGCATGATTTGTTCTGACCCATTGATAGCCCTAATTAATTGCATGTATTATAGCTAGCAGATAGAATTGTCTACAATCAAATAAAATAAATTTCCAATACCCCTTGAATTAAAACTAATTTACTTGGAAAATTTTAAATTATCTTTAGTTTCACAACCAGGATACATGACTTAAAATTATCATTAGTTTCACAACCAGGATGCATGATCAAGACCTTGTGTTGAAGGGTTATTACATAACTTAATTTGTTGATCCATGTTTTGATGAGATGTAAGTAGCTTGTCCAAGAATGACCAATCCGCGGTGAACCGCTCCGGCACCGGAATAAGTCCTCCACCGGCGGCGGATGTTAACCTCAACAAGTTCTGAGAACAATATTCCATGTCCATGTTGCTTAAGGAATTAGGGAATAAAAATGGACTTGGATGATGAACAGATGACGACGATTCGGTGCTAAATAATTGTGGGAGATGCATTGATCCATCAAATGTACTGTGTTGATCATACATTGCTTGTATATTTTGTTTTGGATCCATCAAATTTGAAACACTTCTAAATTGGTGGTGGTGTTCTTGGGAATGGATTTCGGGTTCAAAGATTTTAGTGTGAGCTTTTTTGGTGAATACTCGGCACACTACCCAGCCATCTTCCTGGTGGTACAATATAATTAAAGACAAAATAGATTAGGTTAAAGTTTTAATATCATCAAATTAAGGGATAATTGAATGGAACAATCAATGTAATATTGAAGCTAGCTAGTGCATGTGAAGCAATGTTTACGAGACGGAAATGAAATAGATGCGCATATAAGATTGCAGATATGTGACATAGTTCTAATTATATTGTTTGTAGTAGTAGGGATCCTCCTTTTAAAATCCTAGCATTGCTAAAAAATGATTGTAATAAATTATTATCTTATTAATCTAAGGCTCTGAGAATTATGGAACTGATATTTCCACAGAGAAAATTGATATTTCCACTTGATATCTCTCATATGAATAGTGAGTGAGTCTCACATACTCCATGTATGCGTTAACATGTGGAAATATATATCAGTTTCCTATAAACAAAGCTCAAATGTCTTATATATATGGACATGGTTAAAGTTCAAGGACAATACCCCCCACCAAGGCAAGCCCAAATGGCCCATATAGTGACCAAGGCTCTGTCTATATATTTTTGGAATAGTAAACAAGGCTAAGGTATGGTCACTAAGCTCCCTAAAAACTCTAGAATATGTTTCGAAACATGCCTAAATCTGATGTGCTGCTTTCAGTATGTATATATGGTTATATGGTTACCTGAACTTCAGCGTTATCATCGTCTAGGCGATATTCATGCATGATCCAATCCGTCTTGTGGCCGTGAGGGGCACGTCCAGTATAAAATACTAGAGTTTTTCTCATGCCAATTCTCTGTGAGTTGCTGAGATGTATGGCTTTGTCCCTTCCGGTAGCCTTCCAAAAACCCGCTGTGGTGGCCCTATTTGTTCGGCTCCCGGTCGGGTATTTTTTGTCCTTGTGGCTGAAGAAATACCACTCGTTCTGAGGACCCGATCCAATTCTACATTTATCTGCATATATGTCACCTAATTAAGTATATTGAACAGGGACAAAATCCAGAATTTTTTGACGGGACAAAATATTTTAAAAGTCATGAAAAATTTAGTTGAGTTCGAGACATTGTCCTTGATCCAATTTTATATTGTAAGCCCTAACAACAATATATATGGCCCCTTTTTAATATACAAAATGGAGCAAATATAGACCATAAATTTTGATATTTGTATGGAAATCTGTTTCAAAAGATAGGAGTCGTAGTGATATATTTAGGAATTTGTCCATATTTTAAATTGACTCGAAAAGAGAAATAAATCTAACTAGATTTGGAGCATAGGAAGTGGGGAAGTTTTTTATATGAGGGCACGCTCTTGCATTATGTATACTTTTATTATAATAATATTTTGAAAAGTCATAAAAATATCATTTTGCACATAACATGGGAAGGAGTGTATTCAATTGTGCAAAACGACGTCGTTATGAGGGCTATTTCAAGCAAGAGCGTGATGTAACCCTCACCTTTTTGCCTATATATATATATATATATATATATATATATATACACACACACACACACACGATCAGGATCAAGAGCATTTTTGTTAAATAGCATTTCTCCTTAAATAGTATCCTTTTTATTAAAACTACGTCGTTTTGGAGGGACGCGGTGACATTTTTGTAAATACGCGGTGGCATTGTATTTACAAAAATGTCACCGCGTCCCATTAAAACGACGTCGTGTTAATAAAAGAATGCTATTTAAAGAGGAATGCTATTTAAGAAGAATGCTCTTGATCCTTACCGTGTGTATATATATATATATATATATATATATATATATATATATATATATTTATTTATTTATTTTTCCTAAAAGTATTATATACACTTTAATTTTTTCAAAATGTATTATATATAGCTTATTTTATTTTTTCATAAATCTTGTACGTAGGCCTGAAGTAAGAATATCAAAATTTTATAGGCTTAAAAAAATTCAAAATTTTCAGGGTAGTTTGGGCCCTCCAGTCCCTATAGTACATATATTCGATAGAGAGTTTAAATCTTTTGTTTCATCTCATGTTTGATGTTATTTCACACCAATATATGAAAGGAGACGGTGGATCAATGAGACAAAAAAGGGAACAACAAATCTAAATTCGATTATATAACACAAGCCATGAAATATTCCTATACATGAATCTTTAAAAGGATGGTGTTTGATAATCTTATGGTAAGAAGAGGACGATTCTAACATATTGATGTTATTTCAGCAAGTGAAGAAGTGATTTCATTTTGTGGTTGGATTCTCATTTCTCTCTTCATGTTGGGCTGTTGAACTACCTATGTGCTATCTTTGTGCTATTGGTGTTAAATATATATCTTCAGAAATTGTGTTACTTTTAATTGGAAGGTGGATTACAAACAAAGCTTTGCCATATGCAAGATAAGATTTTGGAGTTTTGATATCATTGACATTGATGTTATGTCATGCATGTTGCAAATATATATGTTAATGGTTTTCTATTTCATTTTATGGTGTCATGAATTTCTGTGTGGCCCCCATCCATATCTTTTGGATAAAAAAAAAATAAAAAAATCTTTAAAAGGATTAATTGTAGTGATAAATTTTATACCTTTGAGGTCCCAAGGCTCTAGTTTGTTGAGATCAACTTCCTTGATGACATCCAGGTCGATGGATTCGTAGGAGACCTTCTTCCTCAAATAATAATATAAGAGCTCCTCTTCTGTTGGGTGGAATCTAAACCCCGGAGGAACCGATACTACCTGCTGCTGCCCATTTCCACCGCTCATCATATCTTTATTATTGTCTTTCTCTGTATATACACAACTATACTTTGTTGGCCTGCAAATTAAGAAAAATAAGATAGATACTCAGTAGTCAGTACGTACTCCACAAGCTAGCAAGCTCACACATATAGATATAAATATAGGAGTATATATATATATATATATATATATATATATATATATATATATATATATATATATATATATATATATATCAAGCTCACACATATAGATATAAATATAGGAGTATATATATATATATATATATATATATATATATATATATATATATATATATATATGATTATATGGAGGGGTCATTCTAATATGAAGATGGTTAGCTAGGTTGGAAATCCTCATGATCAACCCCCTTATATGTGTATGTACTATGTAGTATGTTCTCAATATCATATAACCAATTAACATGAATAAAGCTGTATAGCTCAGTTCACTCACACTTCCATTGTTCTAAAATTAGATATATATTTGAAAAGCTAACGACAAATTTAAATGAAAATTTCATTTTTCTAAACATTTATATCCCGTTATATATAAATATCGAAATAGTGGAATGATAGCATATATTCAATTAGGTAAGAATATTAAAAGTAATGACATTTTAGGGAATATTATGTGACTTTTGTCTAAAACAGATACGTATCGATCTAATTAATCTAAAATGTAATTAAAGTTTATTTCCTCCAATATAACAACAATTGAGGATTTTAACTATGTCTAAGTTTTCAGGACACATGATAACTGAAACCCCCTAGAAATTTCAACTGGCTTACACAATCACACTCTCGTACATGTGAGAAGTGCATGGTATGTACCAGTGCTCCATCCATACTACAATCTAACTTTGGATACATCCAAAACAGCTCACTATATATAAGAAACTAGACAAAAGTTTAGTTTATCTTGACAAAACTTGTAGGTTGTTCAGTACAATCCTATAAAGCTTTGTTTAGGTAAGTAGACAAATTTTGTCTAGTTACCTAGCAATACGTACTCCTGTAGGAAAATCGTGTCTGAAAACAAAGAGACAATAATAATCCTCATGTAGAAAGAAAAGAAACCAGGCCTCTAGTCATGCATGTAGCTAAAATGAGGAGTGATGAAAAGAAATTAAGAGAGATACCTTTGCTAAGGAAATGTTTGGGACAAAGAGAAAAGACAAGGGGAGATGGAAGAAAATAAGGCAACAGGCAAGCTGGAGTACTGCTGCATGCCCTATTTCGGCTCTTGCTAGCTATAACAAGAAATGTATTGAGGAGAGAGAGAGAGATTGGGTGTGGCTTGATCAGTGTCAAGCTGGTTAATAATAAGAAGAAAGTTGCTAGAACCAAGGATGGATTGATGGGTACAGAAATAAAGGAAAGAAAAGGGGAAAATATGGAATAAAGTCAATGGAAGGAATAAATCACGTTTAACAATATTTTTATATATTTACTATTTATGACTAAACAAGAAATTTGAGACCCTTAATATTACTTATAAATAAATAGAATATTATTAGGGGTCTTAAAATTCTGATCTTAAAAAGTGTTTCAAATGATAAAAGGAATTATAATAGACTCATATCACGATATCTTTTTCTTCCTTCTGTTTTTACTTTTCTGTTTCAAAAAGTCTCGTATAATGGGTCATCATTACATTAGTTGACTAGATCTTGTGTGATTGACTATATCATTAATTATCACTAAAATATGAGGTCTTCTAGGCGGATATGAAAATCGGATATGAAAATTGAACATATGTGTATTTGAATTTGACCTATTTATATTTTTATCCACCATTGAGGTCAAAATACAAATAAGTAAAAAATCAAAAACACGCATCTCTAATTTTCATATGAATTTTTCTTAAAATATTTAGGAAATTGATATTTTCGTATATTAAAATAATATTTTCATACGAGTCTTTATCACATCTATCACATGAAGGTGAGACCCACTCATTATTTATGTGAAATGAATCATGTGAAAATATTAATTTTATATATAAAAATATCAATTCTTAATATTTAATGTTATATTATTTGAGAGCTCATCTTTAGTCAGATATATAATAATTAGACACTAAATAAGACGCACAAGGCGACTAGAGAATTGTACTTGACAGAGAGAGTGAAATAATGTGAATAAGACGAATAATAGTGTCTCCTTTCGTACCAATGAAGGGATGGTATGAATATATGACCAAAAATGTCCGTTGAACGGGAGCCCCTGTCCCAATATTCGCCCCATTAGTCTCATGAAATTCTGCACTACTGCTCTATTTTCCTAGCTCCCTAGTACTATTTCCAAATCACTACTTACTGTATTCAATTTTTGACTTTATTCTCTTTCATATGATCACACATGGGCGGTTAGTCAAACTAGGAATTTAGAACTTCACATTCATTTTATTATTACACTGCTTCTTCTGTTTTAAAATTAAAAATTTAATTTAATTTTTAAGATTAAATGAGAGTATATTAAATTTTAAATTGACGTGAATTTTTTAAATTTTAGTTGATACTCCTTCCGTCCCAAATTAATTGCTCAATTTTAACTTTTTAAAGTCAAATTGACCATTTTTAAAACTAATCTTTTTACTATTTTTGCTAAAATATAGGCGAAGAAATTATAACCAAAAGAAAGTATATGCAATTTATTACTAATCCCAATTTTTATAATTTTAGAAATATATTTATATATGCTTAATTATTAATTCTAAAAATAGTCAATTTGACTTAAAAAAGTCAAAACTGAGCGATTAATTTGGGACGGAGGTAGTACAATTTATTACAATTGTATAATATATAACAAAAACTATTAATCACAAAAATTATTTTATTCCAAATTTTTTTTAGTCATATCAATTTTAAAATTTAATATGTCGTCGTTTGACCTCTAAAATTAATATTTGTTATGCACATTATTCTAACAAACAGATCTTAATTACATCATTCATCCATAGATTAAAATTATTAAATCCAACTAAAGTGGGGGTATTAAGAACATTTCTCCGTGCCTATTAAGTGTACTAGAGATAGAAAAAAAAAAAACAATTGCTGCTTCTAAGAAACTCACTTCTACTACTCCTACTAGCGTCATGCTATTTATTCCAATAAATATGGGTCGTTGGATTTATGGATGAATGGTGTAACCAGGGACGAAGCCATGAATTATTTTCCCTGAGAGCCCGATGTGACGTCCTCAAAATAAGTATACACAATTCATTCTAAGTCGTTAAATACATGATACATAATTTAAATACAAACTTAATTTGTAAATCCCCAACTTTTATAAATAAAGATGAATTTTCTATAAATATCATTTTTGAATATTATGGAATTAATTTGATATAATGTTATAGTTGTGGGTAATATTTATAAATTTTGTAAAGTACGCAAGTTGTTATATAATATTTGATTGGTCGGGAAATATTCGTTTTAACAGGGAATATTCGTACAACGACACAATCATTGGTGGACCCCCACAACGGAATTATTGTCAGATTGAGAAAACGATAAAAATATTTTATTAAAAATAACGGCGGAAGTTTTACCATTGATACTGTTGAACTACTCTGTAGTAAAAGTACAGTAATACGCGTGGTTGCATAGTAGCACACTGTATTGATTATTAATGCTTATGTGAGAAGTCACTCAGTTTGATTCAATTATTGTCAGTTAATAATATGAATTATATAGCGATAATAAAGTTTTGTTTTATTCGTATTATTAACGTAATAAAACAGAAACATCTTTTTATATAAAACAGAATACTTTACTAAAGTTATTCTATAAATAGAATATATTATATTTTATTTAAAAGATTTTTCTTTAAATATGGACCGTCAGATTAAAGTAATCAATCTGGACCGTTCATGGATTAGTTACTATGCATTCTATTTTTCTATAAATAGCAGCTCATTCCTTCATTATTTCTTACGAAATCACTGAACTCTAGAGAGAGAAACTATAGAGAGAAACTATAGAGAGAGAAGAAAAGTATTCTGCTACTTAACTACTTCCTTATTTCAGTTCTTCTTTAAAACGGTATGGGGTGTTATTCTTTCTTATTCATGAAGAGAACTGTAGTTATTCCATTTATTATTATTCTGTTGGAATAACCTGTATATGCGGTCTACCCTATACTTGGTGACATTCTTTTATTATTCTGTTGGAACATCCTGTCTGTGTGTTTTATACCAGACCTGGTTCCGTCTTTATTATTATTCTGTTGGAACATCCTGTCTGTGTGTTTTACACCGGACTTGGTTCCGTCTTTATTATTATTCTGTTGGAATATCCTGTCTGTGCGTTTTACGCCGGACCTGGTTCCATTATTTATTATTCTGTTGGAATAACCTGTCTGTGCGGTCTATCGCATGCATGATGATTTCTTTTGTTATTTCATTCTTTATTATACTCAGTTGGTTAAGTTTTGACTTCTATACTCCATGAAATTTGTGGAATATCCTTGATAATTGCGTTTCATCCAGTATCTTTTCATGAAAATATTCTTCTAAGCATTCTTGAATTTTACTCCACAAAGCAGTATCATGTTGACAATTTGGACGTTGTTAATTCTTGGATAAATTAATTTTTGAACTTGTTTTATTGAATTCTTATATCATTGTCATCATCCTCATGTTTATAAAATGTTGAAAGTCATCTGTGGCCTGTAGTGCATAGATGAACTTGGTATAATTATGACCATGGATTATTCGGTATAATCATGACCGTAATGTTACAAATGATGTAATAAAAGTCCTCATTGGCCCGTAGTGCATTGATGGACAGCTGTTGGCATGATCATGACCATTAATGAATACACGAATATCCTTGGCCGTAGTGCAGGGGGTGATTCGATGATGTGAATTATTTTATTAAGCTGAGTCCCAGCGATAACAGTGTTGAAAAATCTTTTAAATCATAGAAGATAGTAGATTTTATTTTCTACTTGACTCTTTTAATGGATTGCTTGTTCCACTGTAGTTAAACTTGATGTTCGTTATATTTTATCAGTTTAACACTGTTGAAGGCTAATGATAATTTATTCTGCACTATCTTAGTCATAATATTTCTTACTGGGCTAGTTGAGCTCATACTTTCTTTCACTGTTCTCTTCAGGAAATGAGAATATAGTTGGGACGAGTCGGAGAACGGAGTGATGGACCAGATGATAGTATTAGTAGTCCTCACTATTCTGTTAAATAGTGTGACAATAATTGTAATGAGTACTCCTTTTGAGTTTGTATAGTCTCTAGTAGACAATAACTGTATTCAAACTCACAGTTATGTTTTGTCGTATTGTACACGACAGTTGTATTAGTAAGTTGTATTTGTATTCTGTACCATGTATCTGACGACCCAAGATGGGTGATGTATACCTAATTTTGGGGGCGTCACAATTGGTATTAGAGCTTAGGGATATGATCTCTGGCTAAGATGTGAGAATAGAACTAGGAGGGGAGAGACGGGGAATTCCTTCGCTAGTATGACCTACCTAAGTTTATTTGAATGGTATTTATTTGGTCGGTCAGAATGTAAGGATAATATATGATATATTAATTAATTTTTATTTTGTGGCAGTATCTGAAAATGGCATATGAGAATATTGAGAATAGCAATGGAGCACAGGCGACTGTTGATTCACCACATATCAATAATCAGGATAATGTGCATCAGGAAGGTGACAATCCTCATGCAAACAACAACACTGACCAGGTGATGAATGATGAAATGTTCAGAAGCTTTATGCAGTTCATGCAACAGCAGACGAGAGCGGCTCCTGTTCAAAATGTAGGTGGAAACACTGAAAACTCTCGGACGGTCACCGGTAAACAGTTCAAGGAACTGGACCACCGGAGTTTAAGGGAGAGCCAAAACCACTTATAGCGGAAACATGGATAAAGTATATCACCAAGATATTTGATGTCTTGGGATGCTCCGAGGAGCAAAAGGTTCCCTTTGCCGCCTTTATGTTGCGAGGAGAGGCAGATTACTGGTGGGAATCGATTAAGCGTACTCAACCTGCCGCACTGAAGATGTCTTGGGAGAAGTTCCAAGAGCTGTTCAATGACAAATACTTTCCCGAAAGTGTTTGACACATGAAGGAGGTGGAGTTCATCAAATTGGAGCAGAATAATATGACCGTGTCGTAGTATGAGGCTAAATTTGCTGAATTGTCCCGGTTTGCGTCCCACTTGGTGGATAATGAAGAGCGAATGACGCGAATGTTTTTGCGAGGTTTGAAACCTGAGATACGTCAACATCTTATTTCTCATAAATTGTGTTTGTATTCAGATGTTGTGAATAGGGCTCAGTTAGTGGAGCGCGATAACGAGTCAACGCAACCAAAAGAGTGCAGTCGGCAAAATGATAATACCAGTGAGAGCAGTCATCGAAGCAGTGACAACAAGCGTGAAAGGAATCAACAGACCAGAAATGGTAACCACTTCGGTGGTAATCAGGGCCAAAATAATAAGAATGGTCATTTTAAGAAGAGAAGATTCAACAATGATGGAAAG
The DNA here is from genome assembly GCA_016801055.1 of Panax notoginseng. NCBI lineage: Eukaryota > Viridiplantae > Streptophyta > Magnoliopsida > Apiales > Araliaceae > Panax > Panax notoginseng. The sequence continues at coordinate 136,457,460 of CM029012.1, read as the reverse complement.
ACGTCAGCACCAACACCCGTTGTTAAGGAAGGAGAACGACCACCTATTATATGTTTCAAATGCGGAGGGGAGGGGCACATCAGTCCAAACTGTGCGATGCCGTCTAAAGCATGTTATAATTGTGGAAGAGAAGGTCATTCAGCTCGATTTTGTCGTTTACCAAAAATAAGTTCAGCCAGGATGGAGGCACCAAAGGCCGTCCCAGAAAAGTCAAAACCGGTAGTGCAAGGGAGAGCGTTTGTTGTGACCTCCCAGAAAGCAAGAAACCCGAATGAGGTCATCACGGGTAAGCTTATCTTAAACTCTAACGAAGTCTATGCTTTATTTGATACCGGTTCTACCCATTCTTTTATTTCTCCTACTTGCGCTCATTGATTAAATTTGACTCCGGAGAAATTAAACTTTGACTTATCTGTTGAAACTCCATTGGGAGAAACCTTCATTACATCCACGGTTTATAAGTCTTGTTTGGTTCAAGTTGGTACCCACACATTACCTGTCGATCTGATTTCATTAAAAATACTTGCATTTGACGTGATTCTAGGGATTGATTGGTTAACTACTCATCATGCAAAAATTGATTGTTTTCGTAATGTTGTTAGCTTTCATATTCCTAATCGACCTATTATGCGAATTCAAGCAACCAAACCATTAAAATCAATCGCTGTCATCTCAAGCCATAAAACTATTCGTTTATTGAAAAATGGATGTCAAGCTTTCTTAGCTCATGTCACGGATCTAAACAAAAATACGTCAGTTTTGAATGATATTTCTATTGTTAATAAATTCCCTGACGTATTCCCTGAAGAACTTCCTGGCCTACCCCTAGAGTGTGAAATTGAATTTTGTATCGACCTTGAACCCGGTACAAAACCCATTTCCAAAGCCCCATATCGAATGGCTTCTATTGAACTTCAGGAGTTAAAGATCCAACTGCAGGAATTGTTAGACATTGGCTTTATTCGTCCTAGTACTTCTCCTTGGAGTGCTCCTGTGCTATTCGTGAAGAAGAAAGATGGAAGTATGCAACTTTGTATTGATTATCGGGAGTTGAATCATGTCACCATCAAAAGCAGGTACCCATTGCCACGTATTGATGACCTGTTTGACCAGTTGCAAGGAGCACAATTCTTTTCAAAGATCGATCTTCGTTCTGGATATCATCAGCTGAAGGTTAGAACTGAGGATATTCCAAAGACGACTTTCAGAACTCGGTACGGGCATTATGAATTCCTAGTCATGTCCTTTGGATTGACTAATGCTCCTGCTGCCTTCATGGATATGATGAACCGGGTATTCAAGGAATATTTGGATCACTTTGTGGTCGTCTTCATTGATGACATCCTTATTTATTTCAAAAGCCGTGAAGATCATGAGCAACACTTGAGGCTGGTACTCCAAAAGCTTCCTGAATACAAGCTTTATGCCAAGTTGAAGAAATGCGAGTTCTGGCTGGAGGAGGTAGCATTCCTTGGGCACGTAGTATCAAGTCGTGGAATATCTGTTGACCCGGCAAAGATTGAAGCTATTCAAAGCTGGGAGCAACCTAAATCAGTGAACGAAGTACGTAGCTTTCTTGGTTTAGCTGGTTATTATCGGAGATTCGTGGAAGGATTTTCTCGAATTGTTACTCTATTAACTCAGCTGACTCGAAAAGATACAAAGTTCGGTTTGAGCGAAGAATGTGAGAAGAGTTTTCAAGAACTCAAGAGGACACTCATTTCAGCACCTGTTCTAACAATACCATCTGGCTCGGAAGGATTTGTCATCTACAGTGATGCTTCGAGCAAAGGGTTCGGATGCGTTCTCATGCAACATGGAAAAGTCATAGCATATGCATCAAGACAACTCAAGGAATATGAGAGGAATTATCCTACTCATGATCTAGAGTTGGCAGCTGTTGTCTTTGCAGTTAAAATTTGTAGGTATTACTTGTATGGGGAGAAGGTGGAAATCTTTACGGATCATTAAAGCCTCAAATATTTTTTCACTCAAAAGGAACTCAACATGCGACAACGACGTTGGCTTGAACTGTTGAAAGATTATGATCATAAATACCATCCTGGAAAAGCGAACGTGGTAGCTGACACATTGAGTAGAAGATCATATGCAAGTACGAGTGCGATATTGTCAACACAAAGGCCCATTTTGTGTGACTTGCAAAGGATGGAGATAGAGTTAAAGACTCCAGGGACCCATGTGATGATGGCGAATATACGAGTAGAACTGACTTTAATCGATAAAATTAAAGCTGCTCAAGCTACAGACCTAGAGCTGATGCGTATGAGGAAGAAAGTGCAAGAAGGTGCTATGCCGGAAGCAAGAATCGATGAAGAAGGAATACTTCGAGTCAACTCCAGACTTTGTATTCCTAATGACCCTGATTTAAAGTATGAAATCATGATGGAGGCGCACAACACACCGTTTGCAATCCATCCTGGGAGTACCAAAATGTATCATGATCTTCGTCATACATTTTGGTGGAGTAATATGAAGCGAGAGATAGCGCTGTTTATCTCAAGGTGTCTAACTTGTCAACGAGTCAAGGCGGAGCATCAAGTACCAAAAGGTCCATTGTAACCACTTGAAATTCTAAAATAGAAGTGGGAGCACATTACCATGGATTTCGTTACCGGTCTTCCTATGGTTTCTCAAGGTATAGATGCGATTTGGGTCATTGTTGATAGATTGACCAAGTCTGCTCATTTCTTACCGATACGAGAAACTTATACACTTGAACGTCTTGCTCGTATGTACATAAACGAGATTGTAAGACTGCATGGTATGTCAGTATCCATAGTTTCTGACCGAGACCCAAAATTCACTTCACGATTTTGGGTTAGCTTACAAAAAGCTATGGGCACGGATTTACGATTTAGTTCGGCATATCATCCTCAGACGGACGGACAATCAGAGAGGACTATTCAAACTCTGGAAGATTTATTAAGACTCTGTGTCCTTGACTTCAAGGGAAGTTGGGACAAGTTCTTATGATTGGTGGAGTTTTCCTACAACAACAGTTATCAAGCAAGTATTGGCATGGCTCCATTCGAAGCATTGTATGGAAGAAAATGTCGTTCTCTAGTATGTTGGGATGAGGTGGGTGAAGTAACGTTGTTGGGACCGGAGTTAGTACCTATGACTATAGAAAAAATTCAAACGATCCGACAACGTATAAAAACTTCACAAGATCGACAAAAGAGTTATGCTGATCTTCATCGAAAGGACGTGGAATTTGATATAGGAGATTATGTGTTCTTACGTGTTGCTTCATGGAAAGGAGTTACGAGATTTGGAAAGAGAGAAAAGCTCAATCCTCGATTCATCGGTCCATTTTTAATCCTCGATCGAGTAGGAACTGTGGCTTATAGACTCGCTTTACCGCCAAGTATGTCTCGTGTTCATAACGTTTTTTACATATCCATGTTACGTAAATATGTGGAAGACCCGAACCACATTATTGAGTTAGAACCGGACGAAATAGCGGAGGATTTGACGTATGAAGAAGTTTCTGTTCAAATCTTGGATAAGAAGGAACACATTTTACGCTCCAAAGTTATACCTCAAGTCAATATTTTGTGGAGAAATCACGATGTTGAGGAAATGACTTGGGAGTTAGAATCTGAAATGAAGTCAAGGTATCCTTACCTCTTCGACATACCAGGTACGTACCCTAATTTCGAGGGCGAAATTTCATAAGAAGGGGAGGTTGTAAGTTCCCAACTTTTATAAATAAAGATGAATTTTCTATAAATATCATTTTTGAATATTATGGAGTTAATTTGATATAATGTTATAGTTGTGGGTAATATTTATAAATTTTGCAAAGTACGCAAGTTGTTATATAATATTCGATTGGTCGGAGAATATTCGTTTTAACAGGGAATATTCGTACAACGGCACAATCATTGGTGGACCCCCACAACGGAATTATTGTCGGATTGAGAAAACGACAAAAATATTTTATTAAAAATAACGGCGGAAGTTTTACCATTGATACTGTTGAACTACTCGATAGTAAAAGTACAGTAATACGTGTGGTTGCATAGTAGCACACGGTATTGATTATTAATGCTTATGTGAGAAGTCACTCAGTTTGATTCAATTATTGTCAGTTAATAATATGAATTATATAGCGATAATAAAGTTTTGTTTTATTCGTATTATTAACGTAATAAAACAGAAACATCTTTTTATATAAAACAGAATACTTTACTAAAGTTATTCTATAAATAGAATATATTATATTTTATTTAAAAGATTTTTCTTTAAATATGGACCGTCAGATTAAAGTAATCAATCTGGACCGTTCATGGATTAGTTACTATGCATTCTATTTTTCTATAAATAGCAGCTCATTCCTTCATTATTTCTTACGAATTCACTGAACTCTAGAGAGAGAAACTATAGAGAGAGAGAAGAAAAGTATTCTGCTACTTAACTACTTCCTTATTTCAGTTCTTCTTTAAAACGGTAAGGGGTGTTATTCTTTTTTATTCATGAAGAGAACTATAGTTATTCCATTTATTATTATTCTGTTGGAATAACCTGTATATGCAGTCTACCCTATACTTGGGGACATTCTTCTATTATTCTGTTGGAACATCCTGTCTGTGTGTTTTACACTAGACCTAGTTCCGTCTTTATTATTATGTTGGAACATCATGTCTGTGTGTTTTGCACCAGACCTGGTTCCGTCTTTATTATTATTCTGTTGGAATATCCTGTCTGTGCGTTTTACGCCGGACCTGGTTCCATTATTTATTATTCTATTGGAATAACCTGTCTGTGCGGTCTATCGCATGCATGGTGATTTCTTTTGTTATTCCATTCTTTATTATACTCAGTTGGTTAAGTTTTGACTTCTATACTCCATGAAATTTGTGGAATATCCTTGATAATTGCGTTTCATCCAGTATCTTTTCATGAAAATATTCTTCTAAGCATTCTTGAATTTTACTCCACAAAGCAGTATCATGTTGACAATTTGGACGTTGTTAATTCTTGGATAAATTAATTTTTGAACTTGTTTTATTGAATTCTTATATCATTGTCATCATCCTCATGTTTATAAAATGTTGAAAGTCATTTGTGGCCTGTAGTGCATAGATGGACTTGGTATGATTATGACCAGAGATTATTCGGTATAATCATGACCGTAATGTTACAAATGATGTAATAAAAGTCCTCATTGGCCCATAGTACATTGATAGACAGTTGTTGGCATGATCATGACCATTAATGAATACACAAATATCCTTGGCCGTAGTGCATGGGTGATTCTATGATGTGAATTATTTTATTAAGCCGAGTCCCAGCAATAACAGTGTTGAAAAACCTTTTAAATCATAGAAGATAGTAGATTTTATTTTCTACTTGACTCTTTTAATGGATTACTTGTTCCGCTACAGTTAAACTTGATGTTCGTTATATTTTATCAGTTTAACATTGTTGAAGGCTAATGATAATTTATTCTGCATTATCTTAGTCATAATATTTCTTACTGGGCTAGTTGAGCTCACCCTTTCTTTCACTGTTTTTTTCAGGAAATGAGAATATAGCTGGGACGAGTCGGGGAACGGAGTGATGGACCAGATGATAGTATTAGTAGTCCTCACTATTCTGTTAAATAGTGTGACAATAATTATAATGAGGACTCCTTTTGAATTTGTATAGTCTCTAGTAGACAATAATTGTATTCAAACTCACAGTTATGTTTTATTGTACACGACAGTTGTATTAGTAAGATGTATTTGTATTTTGTACCATATATCTGACGACCCAAAATGGGTGATGTATACCTAATTTTGGGGGCGTCACATAATTTATACAGCTGTCGTGTAAAATACGACAAAATATAAACTGAGAGTTTTAACACGAATATTGTCTCATAGACAATATCCAAACTCAAATGGAGTCCTCATTACAATTATTATCACACTATTTTATAGTGTAGTGAGGACTACTATAGCCACCATCTTGGACCATCACTCCATTTCCCGACTAGTCCCAGCTATATTCTTATTTTCTGAAGAGAACAATGAAAGAAAAGGGTGAGCTCAACTAGCCCAGTAAAGAATATTATGACTAAGATAATGTAGAATAAATTATCTTTAGCCGTCAACAGTGTAAAAACTAATAGAATACAATAAACAATAAGTTTAATTGCTGCGGAATCATCTATGATTTAAAAGTTTATCATCAATATTTTCTTTGTAACACATCTCAATAAATAATTTACATCACCGAATTATCCATACACTATGGACCAATGATATTCGTTAGTATCACATCTTTACATGAAATTATTAGAGCGCGCATTTGATTGTTATTATTGTTACTGTGTGAAACTTCAATTTTTGGTAACCATTAGCTGCTATTTCAATTGTGTTTTGTTGTTTAAATCCTTGAGGACAATGATCTTTTGAAGTTGTAGGAAATGTTATAACTTAGTTTCTAAATAAGGCCAAATGAGATATCCTTATGGTCTTTATGTAATAGAGTAAGCTAGTAGGATAGATATCGTTATGCATACTTCATAATTAAATGCCCTCACCATTAATGTATTGCACTGCATTTTTATGTATAGATGGAGAAATTATGGAGAAATTAATATTAATATCTTTTAATATTCTTAAATTATTTTTACTTTTATTGTATTTTAAATGCTATAAATAAACTAATAATTTGAAAAGGCATGTCAGTACTAATATTAATTTTATTTTTTTAAATATATATTAGTACTTATTTGATAATTATTATTACTACTAATATTAAAATTAATATTAATTAGTAATATATATTAATACTAATTTATTTCACCTATAGCATTTAATACATTTTAATGATATTTGGAGAAATGGAGAAATAAATGACATTGACTCAACATAAAATTTAATCTCTCAATGGCATGTCCATAAAAATTATACAAAAAACTTAGCATAAATAATAAAATATTGAATATACTAAATTGTACTTATTTTTAAAGCTTAGGAATCTCTAACACTCGATAGTGATTGTGCTTATCATGATCGGTTTCAAAGCCGCAAGTTGCACATTTTAAATGAGGCTTAGTAGTACCCACAATTTTCTTAAGTGCACTTTTAAATCAGGATTACTTTTTTCGGCCCTTTATTTGAGAAAGAATTAGCCCTTTTAAATCTTCTTCCGTTTCATCCACTGCATCATCAATTTCAAAACTCATATGCTGATGTGTATCTCCAACCGCGTGTTCAATGTCATCGTATGCCAATCGCTAATATTCTTATCTCGATCATACTAATCAACCTAGGCTTTTCCTCATGCATTTATTTTAAGGATAATTTTGTAACCTCGGACTAAGAAAACAACTTTACTCGCTAACTCCTAGTAATCACTCATCAAATGATTATAGTGCATTGCTTGATCTTGTTCAAAGTCAAAAGTCATTGGATTAACGAGTAATTCTTCACCATTGCTCTTGTTCTCATGTCCTATCCACCGAGGAAGAATCATGTTATCCGGTATTTGTAAAATACTCTTAAATACGAAATATATCAAGATATGCCAACATATTTCACCAGAATGAGAAAATATTTGGCAATTAGATGTTACCGAGCCTAATTTACGATTGTTGACGACTTCTTTATATCCTCGACTATTTTTAGTTGCGTCTGCCCTATACACTGCATAGACCTTAGTATCAATGACACACAGGTCACTAACTTTATTCACATTGTACTTCATAGAATTGACAAGTTGACGTTGGAAACGTCTAAATATATCTTTTGTGTACACCTTTGCAACATTCACTTTTCATGACACGCATACCATATTCCTTTTTCGATATTTTATTATATAGTCCGTCTTTCTCTTTCTGATGAATTGTTTTTCTGTAGCCTTTTGACATTGCACTACAAACTCTTTAATGCCTGTTGAAGCATTAAAGTACTCATCAAAAAATGGTTCATGCTCTCTCTTCTTCCGGTGGTTGTCTTTCCCACAGTAAAATATCTCTTTGTATACGCAGGAATCCATTTCTCTTGTACATCATACAAAATTCTAAGTCACTCATTGTTGTACAAAATTCTAAGTCACTCCTCGATGGACAATTAATTATACACAATTGTTAAAATATCTTTGTACGATAGGTGCTCAGAATAAACATAATGAAATTTCTAAGAAAATTTATTGTTAATATGCTAAGAGTACAATACATGATAATTGGAAGGGAGTACCTTAGCAATAGCATTACTCATGGTTTTATCTTTCTTAGTGATAATGGTTATATGTGTCATGTAGTCCATGGTTTTGAGCCACATTTGACGAAAGTGTCCTCTGTCTTGTCCTTTAACAATACAAATCCAAACAATATAGACTAATAATGGTGGTTAACTCTGGTAAATGGAACAGACAATATGCTATACTTATTTGTCCTATACGTAGTGTCAAATGTCACAACGTCTCCAAACCGTTGATACATTAACCTTGATCGGGCGTCAACCCAAAAAATACATGCTATGAGATTGTTTTCACCGGGTATCACATGGGAAAAAAATTTACTCGCACTTCTGGATGCAAGTTTTTTCAAATAATTTACAACAACTTGTACATCATTTTCATCTTTCGAATCATGCCTAAATCTCTCACCATATTATGAATATTTACATCAGAGAAAAGAACATTTTGTATCCCTCCACCCATTGTGCTCAATATATTCATCATCCTACTAGGTCTAATACCGTACTTATTTAAAATGTCAATTAATTTTCTTGCAAAAAGAGTAATATTCCTTTGTGTCTAAATTAATTCTACCTTGGTAGGGATCAATAAGTGATGATTGAGCTATAATTCAACGGTAGCAATACGCCAATTGTCTTCTTTCTTATTATGAACAACATATATTCTACTTTCAATAAGTATACGCGGACAGAAAAATTGGGCAGGAAAATTAGACCGGAAGAACAAAATAAAATTTTTCTCACGAACAAACAAATTGTATTGTCCATTTGTTCGCGGGAACAAATTCATTTTATTCTTCCAGTCCAATTTTCCAGTCTAATTTTCCTGTCCGCATAGAAGTACTCTTCTACTTTTGTATAATGTGTTCTACCATCTTCATCATCTGGTAAACTCTTTATAACAGTGGAGTACCGGCTTTTTTACATACATACAACCTAGAGGACACATAATTTGTATGAACATGTTTATGACTTGTTGCAATTCTAATCTCAAAACCATTTTTTTGAGCATAGGCCCTATAAAAATTTTAAACTTCTTCCAACTCAGAGAACAATTGACCAACGTATGGAACCATTTCAAATTTACTAGATGACGTCGGGCCGGATAGCGGTTATCGTGCGGGCTAGATAAACAAATAAATTCACAAACAATGGAAGCAAAAGAATTATCCTAAAAACAAAGAAACTTCTCTAATACTTGAATTAATATTATCAAAATGAAAACTGACTTTAATTCAAGCCACAAGCTGAGTTTTATAGCTAAAACGCTTCCTTGTTGATTTGAAATTAAATTCATATAACTATAAAAACAAACTTCTAATAGGTAATAAACTTTCTATAATCTTGACAAAAATTAATTATGTAATAAAAAAAAATATTTACTTCCCACTAAAACACTACTACCATAAAAGAACGAAACAAATGTAAAATCTAAAAAATAAGAATTCTGATAAAAATCGTCGAACTTCTGAAGACATAAAGCTGAACCAGAAGAAGTCCGCCATGAATCCAAAGTAAATGACCCGAAGTCAGACATCCTATCCCTATCTCCCCATGAAATCCATTGTCACTGAACTCCGTCTGACCCCACTGACGTCAATGACCACCTTTACCATCTTTCTTGTGTTGATCCTCTAATTCATGTTACTTTAATGCCAACAATGTATGTAAGACCCCAACTTTCATAAATAAAGATTATTTTTTCTCGAGATATATTTTTGAATATTATGGTGTGGATTTGATATAATGTTATAGTTGTGGGTACTATTTATAATTTTTACAAAGTATGCAAGTTGTTATAAAATATTCGATTAGTCGGAAAATATTCGTTTTAATCGAAAATATTCGTACGACACAATCATTGGTGGATCCCACAACGGAATTATTGTCAGAGTTAGAAAACGAAAAAAAATATCTTTTTATAAAATTAACGCCGAAAGTTTTACCGTTAACTGTTGAAATATCCGGTGTTAAAAGTATAGTAATACGCGTGGTTGCATAGTAGCACACGGTATTGATTATTGATGCTTACGTGAGAAGTCACTCAGTTAGACTCAATTATTGTTACAGTAATTGTTGCATAGTATCTCACGTTATTTGATTCAATTATTGTTAATATTTTTTATATTATTAAATCAATAATTGCGATGACAATTTATTCATATTATTATCTGCATAATTAATAATGTCTAAAAAATTCTGTCGAGAAAAGGGGTTTGGCCACCTAATTACGTACCAATATGGAGAAATCCTTATCGGAAAGCCCCCTCTTTCTTGGGAACAAACTAGTTGTTAATATTGTGAATTATAATAATGATGATAATGAAAGTAGTATGCACACAAGCCAATCATGTTTGATGATAAAGCATATACTTTGTAACAATCTTATTCATTTATTAATAAAAAGTATTAATTTATTAAAGGCTTTCAATTATCTACATGATGTTGTTTTATAATATGTGATAAACCCATAGTTTTAAGCAATGCTTTTAGAATAATGATGATGATCATTCTAATGAGATCTAAATTCTTAGAAAGCTTAAAACTAAAATAGTTTCCAATCGTTAGATTACTAAATCGGGGATTAGTGAATCCGGATAGATTGGTACATACGTTGCTTGCTCATTGAATGAGGATGATTGATCTCATGATCATTTGGGTGGAGACACTAAAGCAAGTATGTAGGTGCTTATTAGAGAATAAGTTTACTGAACGTGGCTCGCTAAAGAATACTTAATGGAGTTTTACTTGCCTGTCAATAGAAATTCCTGTAGTGATAGTAGTACAAGTGATTCGTGGACTTGAGATCATCATAGTATCTTGTGTATGATGAGTTATACTTTGACTTATTCCTTAAGACCCTTAGGGTATATCAAAGGGTATGCTTAGGTAATAAGTTGTACATGGAGATAATGTATGATCAATAAAGAATCTACCACTTCTAGTAAAAGAAGAGAAATGTCCTATGTGATTCGATAAATGACAACCTAGTAGTCCTTGGCCAAGACAGAATGAAATTAGAAAAGAATTTCTAATTTGTATTATTTGGTGTTGTACATTTAAGAGTCGAAATACATATAATTAAATAAATAAGACTTGACAGTAATTCCATGTCTTATATTTAATTGGGACATTGTATGGTGGAAGGATTAAATTGTACGGTAACTATTTACTCAAAGGTTCTTTTATGATTAATGTTAAAATCTATATTTTCTGAAAAGTCGTTGATCGCAAGGGAGGTTTATCCCTATTGTAGAATAAATATTATTTATTTAAATAAATTAATAGTTTAATTTATTTATTTAAATAAGATTAAAATTGTTCTAATTGATTTATTCACAACCGGTTTAACATGGAGAATCTAAAGGGTCACACCATAAAAGGAAGAATAATTATTTAAGAAGCAAATGACATAATCGTAATAATAAGTTAATTATATTTAATTTAATCTATGGTGATAGATTAAATTAAATAGCTTAATATTTATTATTTAATATTTTAGACATATTAAATATAAATTAATAAGAGGAGTCTTATTATTATTATTATTTAATTCCTAAAAGAGTTTGAGAATTAATTAATAAAAGTATTCTCATTTATTCCTAATAAGATTAAGAGGCTAATTAATTAAAAGTTTAATTAATTATTCCTAATAAGATTAGGAGCCTAATTAATTAAAGGAGTTTAATTAATTAAAATAAAGCCTAATTTCTATGAGAGATAGAAAAACTAGACTTTTGCCAAACACCCATCTTCTTGAATTTTTGTTCTTCCTTGGTGGATCACTTCTAGAGGCGAAACACTTGGGTGACTAACGTTGATCAAAGGAAGGAACCAAACCCAATGGATTCAAGTTGAACGCGAAAGGATTTGGAGGTGAACTTGTACCTGAGGAAGCTCGAATCTTCAAGGGTATGATTCTTGTTCTTTATCTTTTCGTTAAATTAATAATTGCGCATAAATGATGATTCGGGTATATAGTTTGTAAATTTTTAAACTCTGATTTTTACACGTTTTCGCTTATTTTATGCAATTTGATTGCGTTCATTAATATTACAAACCTAACAGATAAATGTTGTTAAATATATTGAGGGGATTTTTATGAAGTATTTGTTAAAAATTTTGCTTATTATTTGGACCCCTATTTATCCATTTTTTAAAATAATCGGTATAAAATTATTTAGTATATATATATAAGGTGGGGCCCACATGTTGGATGAATTATGGGTGGGGCCCACGTGTGATGAAAAATGGAAATGGGGGGAGAGGGAGTTTACGTGAAAGAAAGGAAAGTATATATATAATTATATTTAATAAGTTTTTGTTATATATATATATATATATATATATATATATATATATATATATATATATATATAAGTTGTCTTGTAAAGTGGGGGGGGGGGGAAGGCATCACGCGGGTGATGCCGTGTGATGTATATATATATATATATATATATATATATATATATATATATATATATATATATATATATATATATATATATTATAATAAGTTTTGTTTTTTATAAAAAATAGAATATATTATATTTTATTATGCATAGTATTTGCCTAGTGGCTGCATAGTGTTTGTATAGTAAATTATAAAAAAATTCAGCCGATCAGTTGCAACCCGTGAGTCCTTACTGTGCAGTCCGTGATTTTCTAAATTCAAATAGTATCCTTTCCATTCTCCCATAAATAAGATGCTTAGTTAGAATTGAAAATCACAATAAAATCAGAGAATTCTTCATCTATAATATTGAGTGTATTTCTTTAGAGTTTTAAGAAGTTTTGAGCGTAGAAAATAGTAAAAGTTTTCTTCAAGAATATACCCTCTATACCAGTTAGAATACTCTTCTTTTTAAGGTAAGGGATATTATTTTTGTTCAATATTCGTATGAAATAATATTTTCTTCCATACTCTGTAGTATGTAAGTAATATTATTTAGTTTCAGATTCAGAATTCTACACTCAATTTGTTAAGTTTTGGCTTCTATATTCCATGAAATTAGTAGAATATTCTTGAATTTAGCGCTTCATCCAGTATCTTTTCATGGCAATATTATTCTGAATATTCTTGATAAATTTTAATTTTTTTATGTCGGAGTACTATTCACAGGGTACTATTCACGAGTTACTATTCACTTGGGTACTATTCATCCGGGGTACTATTCATGACAAAAATTGATTTTTTTTGGTCTAAATTATTTTTGGTACAATATTATTCTTGAATTTTACTCCATAAAGCAGTATCATGTTGACAATTTGGACGTTTTTGAATTCTGGATAAATTAAATTATAAATCTTTAAAAACTTATCCTTTGATTTCATTTAATTGAATTCTTATATCATTGTCGTCATCCTAATGCTTATATTGTTATAAAAGTCATCTTTGGCCCGTAGTGCATAGATGGACTGTTGAGCGGTATGATTATGACCAGGGATCATTCGTATAATCATGACCTGTAATGCTACAAATGATGTGGTAAACGTCCTTATTTGCCCGTAATGCATTGATGGGGGGAAGGCATCACGCGGGTGATGTCGTGTGATGTAGGTTATGTGTGTGTGTGTGTGTATATATATATATATATATATATATATATATATATTATAATAAGTTTTGTTTTTTATGAAAAATAGAATATATTATATTTTATTATGCATAGTATTTGCATAGTGGCTGCATAGTGTTTGCATAGTAAATTATAAAAAAAATTCAGCCGATCAGTTGCAACCCGTGTGTCCTTACTATGCAGTCCGTGATTTTCTAAATTCAAATAGTATCCTTTCCATTCTCCCATAAATAAGATGCTTAGTTAGAATTGAAAATCACAACAGAATCAGAGAATTCTTCTTCTATAATATTAAGCGTATTTCTTTAGAGTTTTAAGAAGTTTTGAGCGTAGAAAACAGTGAAAGTTTTCTTCAAGAATATTCCCTCTATACCAGTTAGAATACTCTTCTTTTTAAGGTAAGGGATATTATTTTTATTCAATATTCGTATGAAATAATATTTTCTTCCATACTCTGTAGTATGTAAGTAATATTATTTCGTTTCAGATTCAGAATTCTACACTCAATTTGTTAAGTTTTGGCTTCTATATTCCATGAAATTAGTAGAATATCCTTGAATTTAGCGCTTCATCCAGTATCTTTTCATGAAAATATTACTCTGAATATTCTTGATAAATTTTAATTTTTTTCATGTCGGAGTAATATTCACGGGATACTATTCACAAAGTACTACTCACGAGGTACTATTCAGTCGGGTACTATTCATCCATGGTACTATTCATGACAAAAATTAATTTTTTTTGGTCCAAATTATTTTTGGTACAATATTATTCTTGAATTTTACTCCACAAAGCAGTATCATGTTGACAATTTGGACGTTTTTAAATTCTGGATAAATTAAATTATAAATCTTTAAAAATTTATCCTTTGATTTCATTTAATTGAATTCTTATATCATTATCATCACCCTCATGCTAATATTGTTATGAAAGTCATCTTTGGCCCGTAGTGCATAGATGGATTGTTGATCGGTATGATTATGATCCGGGATCATTCGGTATAATCATGACCTGTAATGTTACAAATGATGTGGTAAAAGTCCTCATTGGCCCGTAGTGCATTGATGGACAGTTGTTGGCATGATCATGACCATTGATGATTACACGAATATTCTTGGCCCGTAGTGTATGGATAATTCGTGGACGTGATACTAATGAATATCCTTGGCCCGTAGTGCAGGGATGATTCGATGATGTGAATTATTTGTTAAACTGAGTCTCAGCGATAAAATTGATGATAAACTTTTTAAATCATAGAAGATAGTAGATATCATGCTCTACTTGACTCTTCTAATGGGTTGCTTATTCTGCTGCAGTTAAACTTGATGTTTATTATATTTTATTAGTTTAACACTGATGAAGGCTAACGATAATTTATTCTGCATTATCTTAGTCATAATATTTCTTACTGGGCTAGTTGAGCTCATCCTTTTGCTTTCATTGTTCTCTTCAGGAAATGAGAACGTTGCCGGGACTAGTCGGGGAATGGAGTGACGGTCTGAGATGGTTGTTTTAGTAGTCCTCACTATTTAGTTTGATAATAAATGTAATGAGGATTGAATTTGAGTTTGGATATTATCTAGAAGATAATGTTCGTGTAAAAACTCTCAGCTATGCTTTTGTCGTATTGTATAATTAAGTTTGTATTTGAATTTTGTACCATGTATTTGGTGACTCAAAATGGGTGATGTATACCTATTTTGGGGGAGCCACAATGTACTATCCGACAAGTCAGGATTTTTGGACTCAAGTTCTCTTATGTCATTCACCTCGGGTTGGAAAGAACTCGTCCTTGAGTTCACAGTATTGTCATCAGATCCTACAAAAGAAGGACTTAAGTGCTTCGCATTGATAACGTCTAAAGTCCGTAAATGACTAGAAAGGCGTAACCAATAGGCATTATCATTAATTTTCTGCAAAATTTCACAGGGCCCAATCTTCCCCTCCTTAAGCTTGTTATATTCGCAAAGAGAAAATCAGTCACTAGTTAACACCACCTAAACAAAATAACCTAAAAAATTATCTGACAATGAAGATTGTCTGCCCAATCCTTATACTTAGTATTATTCTCTTGAATAGACCGATGCACCTGATTATGGATATTCCGAAGATGATCTGCCATTCATCCTCCTTAGGGTGCACTCGGCTAATTCGTAGAATATAAGCTAAATCCAGGACCCTATAAGGATTTCGACTATAGACAACCTCAAAAGTACTCATGTCAGTAGTTCTATTCTTCGAACGGTTGTAAGAAAATTCTACATGAGGAAGCGCCAGAACCCATTGTTTTGATTTTGTCCTAGCCAGACACCGTAAAAGATTACCCAAACTTTGGTCCACCACTTCGGTCTGCCCATCTGTCTGGGATGGAAGACTCTACTGAAATTTAATTTTGTTCTGAGCTTCTCCCATAAAATTCTTTAGAAATTACTCATCAATTTGGTATCATGATTCGAAGTAATAGTCTGAGGAACGCCATACAAATGTACAATCTCTCAAAAGTAAAGGTGAGCGAAATGGTTAGCATCAATTGTCCTTTGACAAGCTAAAAAATGAGTATCTTGGAAAAATTTAAGTTAATAAAGTGAGAGGATTAAGTTATAAAATAAAAAGAAAAAGAAAATAATAAATAAACAAAAACAAAGAATAAACAAAAACAAATAACACTCCCCGGCAACGGCGCCAAAATTTGGGAGCTGCCGTTTGCACTCCTAAATTAACCTCACTTTCACTTTACAAATTCAAACAATTAGTATAGTAGTAAGTAAGGATCGATCCCACAGAGAGTGATTTATTTTTTATTTATCCCATGATTTCTAATGAAACGGAGATTTTGAATTAATTAACTAAATTAACAAAAATAAACTAATAAGAATAAACAATGAATAAAAAGCTTCAATTCTTCAGTTTAGTATCGCCTTTTTACAACAATAGATTAATAGTGTGACATTATATACCCTGCAATGAAACTAATAGCCCTAGGTAACAACAAGCTCTGCTACCCGAAACTCCCCTTAGATTGTCACTCAATGAAACAAGCTCTTCACAAGATTCTAACCATTATATAACTTAGAACAAGCTATCTAGATTTAATATAACAATAGCATGAGATTTGCTAAGTCTTTGTATCTTTGGTAGACTCAGTCTGGCATTTAGCATTCCTCGAACCTTGGTTAACTTGTATACAGATTTGATTCTGTATCTGTTCTTCTTCAGCTCTCGATGGTTCATGGAGATTTGTAAAATGGCTCTTTGAATCTCCTCTCTAATCTGCCAATCTTTTGAAAGCTATTTTCTTGGCCTTCTCGGCTCTCAGCTTAGCTGTCATTTTCAATGGCATTCTTATAGTTGTTGGGTGAAGCCTTTTTCTGTTAAAGCTCTACTCTTATCTTGATTCACTTCTACTTTCGCAGTCTCACTGCCACCGAGACTTATTCTGATTTGGCTCAGTAGAACTCGTAGAGTTAACAACTGAACAACAACCAACCCTTTCTTTTTTTGAGCTTTACTTGTTAAATAGCCTTTCATAAGCTTCCCGTTGGATTATAGCCATTGGAAGCTATTTGAATTGATTCGTAGATTTTGAGTTATTTGGTGCAGACCACATATGTGTCCTTCTGCATCAATGCTTTCAATACCTAACATTCGAATGTCAGTTTTTGTATTAAGACGTTCCCAAGGCATCAATACTTAGATGACGGAACTCTACGATTCTGATGCAGATGACTAAACTCTACGATTTTGAGAGTGTTCTCTGCATTTGCAATGCAGAACTTCTCTTTCTTTATTTGTGCAGTGCTTTACCACTTCTGCTTGCCTTGACTTGCATTAGGTACTGATATCTTGTTTGAATGCTCTGGCCCTCCTTAACTTAAAGACTCATCAGATTGGTCATGCTCAGCTCTCTTTCTCCTTGTGATCTCTCGTTCATATATCATCAATGGTCTGACCTATGCTTAATCTTCTTTGTCTTTTCTGTATAGGTTGGCCAGTATCTTTGTTATAGACCTTATCAATTCCTGCTTCTAATCTGGCAAGCATTACGATCATAAGTATACCCAAGATAGTCAACTTTTGTTAATCTCGACAGCTACTGCATTGCTGACTTCCTTTAGTCAGTCACATCATCTGAAGTCTTCTTACAATTGCTGGTGGAAGACTTCCCTCAAATGGCGTCACTACTCAATCAGGATGCTGACTAAATTGGTGCTTCGATCTTCTGTTTGCTTGCAAGCCATTAGGTGAATGCTCTCTGGCTTCTTTCAGGTAGATTGCATCTTTTACAGTTCTGATAAGAGGTTTCATTCTTTGGAGGCTTTGGGAGTGCTTATTTGTTGAGAATCATGTTAACACTACGATTCTTCCTTGGCGTTGTGAGCACTAATAGGCTTTGTCGAAGACTTTATTCTATAGACTATGATCCAGCTTTGGTTCTGCAGACACTAAGACTTCGATAGTAGATTATACATCAGACTACGATTTTTGTTTTAACACTTGTTGTTCTTGCCTGATCTAGCTCGACTACGATTTCTGCCTCTTGTATGATCAGTAGACTCTATGACTTCAAGTGTGGTCTACGATTCTTGACTTGGCTTGGCAGGTGCTTGGACCAACTCTACTATTCTGAGTGAGGCCCTCCAAGGCAGACTACGATCTATAGCCACTTTCTCGATACTCTACGATTCTGCCTTAGTTTCTGCAATCCCTCGACTGGCTCGACAGATTACAATTCTGCCTTAATAGTCTTCGAATTCTTGGTTTCACTTGGCAAACTTAGAAGACTGGTGCAGTATTTGACGATCAGGTAGGCTTATCTATTACATCATATAAGATCAACCTAACAAGCTTGATCTTTCTATATATATATATATATGGTGCTTGTACATCATATTCTTTTTAAGGACTTTACAAAGCTGTTTTATTCATGTAGAATCAACTTAACATATTTGATCATTTCAGTCTAAGTTCTTATACATATACTTCTATTATCTATTCAAGGACTTTACAGCTTATTTCAATGCAGACATATTTGCATATTCATTCATTAAGATCATAATTAAATCTTATATAAATAGGAATATCATTCACATGCTTATTCCTAACACAGTAGCATTAAGAATTATGGAATTAGACTATTCCAAGCAACAAACACATAAGCTCAGATTATTTAACTTATCTTATGATAATCATACCAATACTCAAAAGCTTGTCCACAATCAGGTATTACTAATTACTACTTGTGATTAGGAACAATATCAATTACACGTAATATTATTCCTTAATCTAGCATATAATATTCATTAATTAACTCAATCCTATAGAAATCAAATTAATTAAGCCAAATAGCATTCAAAAATTAAATCAGATTATCAAGAATGAATTTCATGTGAGAAGGAATAAATAATAAATACTCAATTAACCATTAATTATAAATAAGGTTCAACATCCCTTAGAACTGAATAAAAAGAACTTAGCTCATGTCTTCAATCCTCCAATGTTGTAGATGAGAGAATGTAGTAGATGATTGAATTAATAACTAAAACTCTGACTATCATCCTTTATTTATAGTGCTAGACAAAGTCCTAAATTCAATGGGAATTAGAAATCCAAATCCTAAAAAGAATTACAAATCATAACTAGTTTCCATAAAAAAATAAAATCTAATTAGGAAATAAATCTTAGTCTAAAGTAAATTCTAAAGCTAATATAAATATCAATCAAATTCCATGTAGAAGTCTGTCAAAATCTGCATTTAGAAACTTTCCAAAAATCCAAGATTTTCTAATTTTCGCGCTCAAATTCGCTGGGGCGAATTTCGATTTTCTATTGATTCGGGAGGAGTTACGGAGTCTACTACCTATCAAATCGAAGCTCTCGGCGAGATCTACAACTTTTATTCTTTGAGAATTGACAAATTCTGACTGAATCAAGGTCGAAATAGGGCTCCAAGTGACTGCGGTGTAAATTACAACTTCCAAACTTTGAGGTTCAACGTCCGTTTAGTAAAAAAGATCATAACTTTTTCATATGAACTTCGATTGGGATGATTCAAGACGTTCCGGAAAGCTAAGGAAGGGCTCTATAATAAAATCCAAGTCCAAAGCCAAGACCATGCATCCAACTTAATGCTAAAAACCCTGCAATTTTCCTTTTTTCCTCATTTCAGTTCCAATTCTTTCTGAAATCATTAAACAACTTAATAAGCTCATATACACATAAAACATGCAATAAAACTAAACATAAAAGAATCAAAATAAATGAATAATATGCACTCACCAAATTCCACCACACTTAGCCTTTACACGTCCTCATATAAACTAAAAATTTGATTTCTAGAAAAATTATATTCAACCATTATATCAAAAGGTTTCAAGGTACAAAGCATGATTATCAACACTAAACTCACATAAATGTAATCAATGCCTCATCAGTTAACTCATAATTAACAAACTTGTCATTTCACCAACGAACTTCATTAAACCAACCTGTAACCACATAAGAAACTTTCCTACAGTCTACATACTTACTCAACTTGGTTATTATGGAATAAAAATCGTGCACACTGACTCACAACCAAGAACAAATTTTTTTTGCTTTTTAATTTTTTTCATAGAACCTTTTCTTTAGCACAGATGAATGTATTTTCATGCTTTTCACGTATTTTTTTTTCCTTTTCTTGACATGTGTAATGTTTTCTTTTCTTAGGCTTTTTAGAGTTATCTATGTAGTGAACTTTCCACCAACGACTCCTAAACCAGATGATTTTAGGGAGCTGGGTGTAGAGACTCCCCTAGGGCTTACTTATTCAAGTAATAAAGGCCACAAAAGTCAACTAGTCAAGCTACTTTTATCCATCACACTTTTTAGCGTGAATATCGATGCTTCCCGAGGCTTGGATACCCATCTTCTGTTTGCTTGCAAGCCATTAGGTGAATTCTCTTTGGCTTCCTTCAGGTATATTGTATCTTTTATAGTTCTTATTAGAGGCTTCATTCTTTGGATGCTTTGGGACGGCTCATGTGTTGAGAATCGTATTAAAACTACGATTCTTCCTTGGCGTTTTGAGAACTAATAGGCTTTATCAATGACTTTGTTCTGTAGACTACGATCTAGCTTTGGTTCTGCAGACACTACGACTTCGAGAGCAGATTATATATCACACTACGATTTCTGTTTTAACACTTGTTGTTCTTGTCCGATCTAGCTCGACTACGATTCCTACCTCTTTTATGATCAGTAGACTCTACGACCTCAAGTGTGGTGCACGATTCTTGACTTGGCTTGGCAGATGCTTGGACCAACTCTACGATTCTGAGTGAGGCCCACCAAGACAGACTACAATCTATAGCCACTTTCTCGATACTCTACAATTCTGCCTTAGTTTCTACAATCCCTCGGCTGGCTTGACAGACTACGATTCAGCCTTGATAGTCTTCGAATTCTTTATTTCACCTGGCAGACTTCGAATACTGGTGTAGTATTCGACGATCAGGCAGGCCTATCTATTACATCATATAAGATCAACCTAACAAGCATGATCTTTCTATATATATAGTCCTTGTACATTATATTCTTTTTAAGGAATTTATAAAGTTATTTTATTCATGTAGAATATATGTGACGCCCCCAAAATAGGTATACATTACCCATTCTGAGTCGCCAAATATATGGTACAGAACTTAAATACTGTGACGCCCCAAAATAGGTATAAATCGCTCATTCTGAGTCGACAAATGTATGGTACAAAATACAAATATAAACTTAATTATACAACACGAGCTGAGAGTTTTTACACGAATATTGTCTAGTAGACAGTATTCAAACTCAAATGGAGTCCTCATTACAATTATTATCACATTATTTTATAAAATAGTGAGAACTACTACAGCCACCATCTCGGATCGTCACTCCATTCCTCGACTAATCCCGGCTACGTTCTCATTTCCTAAAGAGAATAATGAAAGCAAAATGGTGAGCTCAATTAGCCCAGTAAAAAATATTATGACTAAGATAATGTAGAATAAATTATCGTTAGCCTTTAATAATATTAAACTGATAAAATACAATAGACATCAAGTTTAACTGCAGCGGAACAAGCAATCCATTAAAAGAGTCAAGTAGAGCATGATATCTACTATCTTCTATGATTTAAAAAGGTTATCATCAATTTTATCGCTGAGACTCAGCTTAATAAATAATCCACATCATCAAATCATCCCTGCACTACGGGCCAAGAATATTCATTAGTATCATGTCCACAAATTATCCATACACTACGGGCCAAGGATATTCGTGTAACCACCAGTGGTCATAATCATGCCAACGACTGTCTATCAATGCACTACGGGCCAATGAGGACATTTATCACATCATTTGTAATATTACGATCATGATTATACCGAATAATCCCTAGTCATAATCATACCAACCAATAGTCCATCTATACATGTAAGCCAAAGATGACTTTCATCACAATATAAGCATGAGGATGATGACAATTATATAAGAATTCAACTAAAAGAAAGCAAAGGATAAATTTTTAAAGATTTATAAATTAATTTATCCAGAATTCAATAGTGTCCAAATTATCAACATGATACTGTTTTGTGGAGTAAAATTCAAGAATAATATTATATCAAAAATGATTTGGACAACAAAGAAATCAATTTTTATCATGAATAGTATCCCGGGTGAATAGTACCCGAGTGAATAGTATCTCATGAATAGTACTTCGTAAATAGTACTCGTGAATAGTACTTTATGAATAGTACTCGTGAATAGTATATGTGAATAGTACTTTGTGAATAGTATCCCGTGAATAGTACTCCGGCATAAAAAGCTCAAAATTTAACAAGAATGTTAATAACATATCCTTGTGAAACGATACTAGATGAAGCGCAAATTTTAAGAATATTCTACAAATTTCACGGAATATAGAAGCAATACTTTAACAGAATTTATAGAATTAGGAATGCGAAACGAAATAATATTACTCACATATTACATAGTATGGAAGTAAATATTAATATATATGAATATTGAACAAAAATAATATCTCTTAACTTAGAAGAAGACTGGATACTGGAATAGTGAAGTAGCAAAATACTCTTCTTCTTTCTCTCTATAGCTTCTCTCTCTATAATTGCTCTTGTGAGTTTTAGTGGATTGGTGATAATGAAAGAAGAATGAGCTTCTATTTATAAAAAATATAGTTTTGATAATTGCACGTTTTGGGGCTCGAATTATTACAATATAGTACCTTCATCTTTTCCTCTATTTTTAATTTAGTCCTACAGGTATTATCAAACACCTCCCCTAATAGTACATGCATGTGAATCAATAGTTTCATTCATATGAACAAATAGTTATATGCATGTGAACTAATAGCAATTAATTGCTCAATTATCCAATTAATTACCCAATTGGTCAATTTAACCTCCAAAAATCAATTATTATCGAAATAAATATCGATTTCCACTAACACTAATAATCTCAACACAATAGAAATATTAATTTTATCTTTAATCAACACGAATTTATTCATCATTAATATTATAACTCACAATATTTAACAACCAGATCATTCCCAGGAAAGAGGGGGTTTTCCGATAAGGATTTCTCCCTATTGGCATGCAATTAGGTGACCAAATCCCTTTCCTTGACAGAACTTTCTAGACATCGTCAATATTACAAATAATAATATGAATAACTTTGTTGTCTCAATTATTGATTTAAAAATATAAAATATTTTGCAGATGATAGTGTGACAATAATTGAATCAATAATATGAGAGATATTATGCAGTAATTACTGTAGTAATAATTGAGTATAACTGAGTGACTTCTCACGTAAGCATCAATAACTAATACGGTGTGCTACTATGTAACGTGTATTACTGTACTTTTATCACCGGGTATTTCAACAGTTTAACGGTAAAACTTTCGCCGTTATTTTTATAAAAAGACATTTCTTTCATTTTTTAACTCCGATAATACTTCTGTTGTGTGGTCCACCAATGATTGTGTTGTCGTACGAATATTTCCTGTTAAAACAAATATTCCCCGACCAATCGAATATTTTATAACAACTTGCCTACTTTGCAAAATTTATAAATATTACCCACAACTATAACATTATATCAAATCCACACCATAATATTCAAAAATATATTTCGAGAAAAATTAATCTTTATTTATAAAAGTTGGGGTCTTACAACCTCCCCTTCTTATGAAATTTCGTCCTCAAAATTGGGGTACGTACCTAGTATGTCGAAGAGGTGAGGATACCTTGACTTCATTTCAGATTCTAACTCCCAGGTCAGTTCCTTAACATCGTGGTTTCTCCACAAAACTTTGACTTGAGGTATAACCTTGGAGTGTAGAATATGATCCTTCTTATCCAAGATTTTAACCTCTTCATACGTTAAATCATCCGCTATCTCGTTCGATTCTAATTCAATAATGTGGTTCGGGTCTTCCACATATTTACGTAACATAGATGTGTGAAAAATATTATGAACACGAGACAAACTTGGCGGTAAAGCGAGTCTATAGGCCACAGTTCCTAGTCGATTGAGGATTTAAAATGGGCCAATTAATCGAGGATTGAACTTTTCTCTCTTTTCAAATCTTGTAACTCCTTTCCATGAAGCAACACGTAACAACACATGATCTCCAACATTGAATTCCACGTCCTTTCAATGAAGATCTGCATAACTCTTTTGTCGATCTTGTGAGGTTTTTATACGTTGTCGGATCATTTGAATCTTTTTCGTTGTCATGTGCACCAATTTCGGTCCTAATAATGTTTCTTCACCCACCTCGTCGCAGCATACTGAAGAACGAAACTTACGTCCATACAATGCCTCAAATGGAGCCATGCCGATACTTGCTTGATAACTGTTGTTGTAGGAGAATTACACCAATGGCAAGAACTTGTCCCAACTTCCATTGAAGTCAAGGACACAGAGTCTTAATAGATCTTCAAGAGTTTGAATAGTCCTCTCTGACTGCCCGTTTGTTTAAGGATGATATGCAGAACTAAATCATAAATTCGTGCCCATAGCTTTTTGCAAACTAACCCAAAATCGTGAAGTTAATCTTGGGTCTCGATCAGAAACTATGGATGCTGGCATAACATGCAGTCTTATAATCTCATTTATATATATACGAGCAAGACATTCAGGTGAATAAGTGTAAGACCCCAACTTTTATAAATAAAGATGAATTTTCTATAAATATCATTTTTGAATATTATGGAGTTAATTTGATATAATGTTATAGTTGTGGGTAATATTTATAAATTTTGTAAAGTATGCAAGTTGTTATATAATGTTCGATTGGTCGGGGAATATTCGTTTTAACAGGAAATATTCGTACAACGACACAATCATTGGTGGACCCCACAATGGAATTATTGTCGGATTGAAAAAACGACAAAAATATTTTATTAAAAATAACAGCGAAAGTTTTACCATTGATACTGTTGAACTACTCGGTAGTAAAAGTACAGTAATACGTGTGGTTGCATAGTAACATACGGTATTGATTATTAATGCTTATGTGAGAAGTCACTCAGTTTGATTCAATTATTGTCAGTTAATAATATGAATTATTTAGCGATAATGAAGTTTTATTTTATTCGTATTATTAACGTAATAAAACAGAAACATCTTTTTATATAAAACAGAATACTTTACTAAAGTTATTCTATAAATAGAATATATTATATTTTATTTAAAAGATTTTTCTTTAAATATGGACCATCAGATTAAAGTAATCAATCTGGACCGTTCATGGATTAGTTACTATGCATTCCATTTTCCTATAAATAGAAGCTCATTCCTTCATTATTTTCTTACGAATTTACTGAAACTCTAGAGAGAGAAACTATAGAGAGAGTTCTTCTTCTATAATCTTGAGCGTATTTCTTTAGAGTTTAAGAAAGCTTTGAGCGTAGTACAAGTTTCTTCGAGTATATTCTCGCCCTACCAATCAGAATACTCTTCTTTCAAAGGTAAGGGATATTATTTGTTGTACTTGTAAGGGGTGTTATTCTTTCTTATTCATGAAGAGAACTGTTGTTGTTCCATTTCTTATTATTATGTTGGAATAACCTGTATACGCGGTCTATCCTATACTTGGTGACATTCTTCTGTTATTCTGTTGGAACATCCTGTCTGTGTGTTTTACACCGGACCTGGTTCCGTCTTTATTATTATTCTGTTGGAACATCCTGTCTGTGTGTTTTACAACGGACCTGGTTCCGTCTTTATTATTCTGTTGGAATATCCTGTCTGTGCGTTTTACGCCGGACCTGGTTCCGTCTTTATTATTCTGTTGGAACATCCTGTCGGTGCGAATTTTGCCTGACCTGGTTCCGTTATTATTATTCTGTTGGAATAACCTGTCTATGCGAAGTACCGTATGCATGGTGATTTCTTTTGTTATTCCATTCTTTATTATACTCAGTTGGTTAAAGTTTTGACTTCTATACTCCATGAAATTAGTAGAATATCTTTGATATTTGCGCTTCATCCAGTATCTTTTCATGAAAATATTCTTCTGAGCATTCTTGAATTTTACTCCACAAAGCAGTATCATATTGACAATTTGGACGTTGTTAATTCCTGGATAAATTAATTCTTGAACTTGTTTTATTGAATTCTTATATCATTGTCATCATCCTCATGTTTATATTTTGTTGAAAGTCATCTATGGCATGTAGTACATAGATGGACTTGGTATGATTATGACCAGGGATTATTTGGTGTAATCATGACCGCAATATTACAAATGATGTTAAAAAAGTCCTCATTGGCCCGTAGTGCATTGATGGACAGTTTTTGGTATGATTATGGCTATGGATTCTCTTTGGCCGTAGTGCAGAGATGAACTATTTTATGGCATGATCAGGACCGTTAATGAAAACACGATTATCTTTGGCCCGTAGTGCATGGATAATTCGTGGTCATGATACTAAAGAAAATCCTTGGCCGTAGTGCAGGGGTGATTCGATGATGTGGATTATTTTTTTAGTTGTGTCTCAGCAATAAAAGTCATGAAAAACCTTTTAAATCATAAAAGATAGTAGATTTTATTCTCTACTTAACTCTTTTAATGGATTGTTGGTTCCGCTGCAGTTAAACTTGATGTCAATTGTATTTTATCAGTTTAACATTGTTGATGACTAATGATAATTTATTCTGCATTATCTTAATCATAATATTTCTTACTGGGCTAGTTGAGCTCACCCTTTCTTTCACTGTTCTCTTCAGGAAATGAGAACGTAGCTGGGATGACTCGGGAAACGGAGTGATGGTCCTAGATGATAGCATTAATAGTCCTCACTATTCTATGCAATAGTATGATAATAATTGTAATGAGGACTCCTTTTGAGTATGGATACTCTCTAGAAGACAATATTTATATTCAAACTCACAGTTTATGTTTTGTCGTATTGTACACGACAGTTGTATTAGTAAGTTATATTTGAATTCTGTACCATGTATCTGGCGACCCAAGATGGGTGATGTATACCTATTTTTGGGGGCGTCACAATAAGTTTCTCGTATAGGTAAGAAATGAGTAAACTTGGATAATCTATCAACAATGACCCAAATTGCATCTACGCCTTGAGAAACCATGGGAAGACCAGTAACAAAATCCATGGTAATGTGCTCCCATTTCTATTCTAGAATTTCAAGTGGTTGCAATGGACCTTTTGGCACTTGATGGTCCGCCTTGACTCGTTGATACGTTGACAAGTTAAACACCTTGAAATAAACTCCGCGATCTCTCTTTTCATATTGGTCCACCAAAATGTATGTCGAAGATCACGATACATTTTGGTACTTCCAAGATGGATTACAAACGGTGTGTTGTGTGCCTCCATCATGATCTTATACTTTAAATCAGTGTCGTTAAGAACATAAATACTGGAGTTGACTTAATGTATTCTTTCTTCATCGATTCTTGCTTCCGGAATAGCACCTTCTTATACTTTCTTCCTCATACGCATCAACTCCAGGTCCGTAGCTTGAGCAGCTTTAACTTTATCGATTAAAGTCGGTTCTACTCGTATATTTGTCGTCATCGCATGGGTCCCTAAAGTCTTTAACTCAATCTCCATCCTTTGCAAGTCATACAAAATGGGCCTTTGCGTTGACAATATCGCACTCGTACCCGAATATGATCTTCTACTCAGTGTGTCAGCTACCACGTTCGCTTTTCCAGGATGGTATTGAATAGTATGATCGTAATCTTTCAATAGCTCGAGCCAACGTCGTTGTCGCATGTTGAGTTCCTTTTAGGTAAAGAAATATTTGAGGCTTTTATGATTCGTATAGATCTCCACCTTCTCCCCATACAGGTAATGCCTCTAGATTATAAGTGCAAAAACGATAGCTGCCAACTCTAGATCATGAGTAGGATAATTCCTCTCATATTCTTTGAGTTGTTGTGAGGCATAGGCTATGACTTTTCCATGTTGCATGAGAACACATCATAACCCTCTGCCTGAAGTATAGCTGTAGATGACAAATCCCTCCGAACCAGATGGTATTATCAGAACAGGTGCTAAAATGAGTCTCCTTTTGAGTTCTTTTAAACTCTTCTCACATTCCTCGCTCCAACTGAATTTTGTATCCTTTCAAGTCAATTGAGTTAATGGAGTAGCGATTCGAGAAAATCCTTTCACAAATCTCCGATAATAACCAGCTAAACCAAGAAAGCTACGTACTTCAGTCACTGACTTAGGTTGATCTCAGCTTTGTATTACTTCAATCTTTGTTGGGTCTACAGATATTCCGTGATTTCATATCACGTGCCCAAAGAATGCTACTTCCTCAAGTCAGAACTCGCATTTCTTCAACTTAGCGTATGACTTATTTTCACGAAGCTTTTGGAGTATTAGCCTCAAGTGTTGCTCATGATCTTCACAGCTTTTGGAGTATATGAGGATGTCATCAATAAAGACGACCATAAAATGATCCAAATATTCCTTGAATACTCGGTTTATCATATCTATGAAGGCAATAGGAGCATTAGTCAATCCAAAAGACATGACTAAGAATTCATAATGCAGTCTTTGGGATGTCATCAGTTTTAATCTTTAATTGGTGATATCAGGAACGAAGATCGATCTTTGAAAAGAATTTAGTGCCTTGCAACTGGTCAAACAGGTCATCAATGCGAGGCAACGGATACCTATTTTTGATGGTGACATGATTCAACTCCAAATAGTCAATGAAAAGTCGCATACTCCCATCTTTCTTCTTTATAAACAGAATAGGAGCACCCCAAGGAGACGTATTAGGACGAATAAAACCGATGTCTAACAATTTCTGCAGTTGGGTTTTTAACTCCTGAAGTTCAATAGGAGCCATTCGATATGGGGCTTTGCAAATGGGTTTTGTACCGGGTTCAAGGTCGATACAAAATTCAATTTCACGCTCTGGGGGTAGGCCAGGAAGTTCTTCAGGGAATACGTCAGGAAATTTATTTACAATAGAAATATCATTCAAATCTGACGTATTTTTGTTTAAATCCGTGACATGGGCTAAGAAAGCTTGACATCCATTTTTAATAAATGAATAGCTTTATGGCTTGATATGACAGTGATTGACTTTAGTGGTTTGGTTGCTTGAATTCGCATAATAGGTTGGTTGGGAATATGAAAGCTAACAACCATACAAAAATAATCAATTTTAGCATGATGACTAGTTAACCAATCAATTCCTAAAATCACATCGAATGCAAGTATTTTCAAAGAGATAAGATCGCCAGATTATGTGCGGTTACCGATTTGAATTAAACAAGACTTATAAACAGTGGATGTAATGAAGGTTTCTCCCAACGGAGTTTTAACAGATAAGTCAAAGTCTAATTTCTCCGGAGTTAAATTTAAACGTTGAGCGCAAATAGGAGAAATAAAAGAATGGGTAGAACCAGTATCAAATACGGTATAGACTTCGCTAAAATTTATGATTAGCTTACCCGTGATGACTTCGTTCAGGTTCCTCACTTTTTGAGAGGTCACGACAAACGCTCTCCCTTGAACTGTCAGCTTTGACTTTTTTGGGACGGCCATTGGTGCCTCTATCCCAGCTGGACTTGGCTTTACCGTACGAAAAAATCGGGCTAGGTGACCTTCTCTTTCATAATTATAACATGTTTTGGATTGCTGCATATAGTTTGGACTGATGTGTCCCTCTCCTCCGCATTTATAGCATACGATCATTGGTCATTCTCCTTCCTTAACAACGGTTGCTGGTGCTGATGTCTTTCCTTAATTATTAAATCTCCTCTTCTTGAACTTTCCACTCGTATTGTCTTCTTCATGATTACCACCGAAGTAGCTACCATATCTGGCATGTTGATTTCCTCCACGTTTGTTGTCACCGCTTCGATGACTGATACCACTGGTAGTATCGCTTTGTCGGCTGCTATCTCTTGGTTGGGTGGACTCATTATCACGTTCCAATAACTGAGTCATATTTATAACATCTCAATACAAACACAGTTTGTGTGAAATTAGGTATTGACTTATTTCAGGTTTTAAACCTCACAGAAATATTTGCTTCATTCTCTCCTTATTATCAACCAAGTGGAATGCAAACCGGGATAACTCGACAAACTTAGCCTCGTACTGCGACACGGTCATATTATTTTGCTCCAGTTTGATAAACTCCACCTCCTTCATGTGACGAATACTTTCAGGAAAGTACTTGTTGTTGAACAGTTCTTGGAATTTCTCCCAAGACATCTTCAGTGCGGCAGGTTGGTTACGCTTTACAGATTCCCACCAGTAATCTGCCTCTCCTCGTAACATGAAGGTGGCGAAGTGAACCTTTTGCTCCTCGGAGCATCCCAAGACATCAAATATCTTGGTGATCTGCTTTATCCACGTTTCCGCCATAAGTGGTTCTGGCTTTCCCAAAAACTTTGGTGGTCCCAGCTCCTTAAACTGCTTAGCAGTGACCATCTGAGAGTTGCCAGTGTTACCACCTGCATTTTGCATAGGAGTCTCTCTCGCCTGTTGTTGCATGAATTGCAAAAAGCCTCTGAACATCTCCTCATTCATTATTTGGTCAGTGTTGTTGTTTTCATGAGGATTGTTGCCTTCCTGATACACATTATCCTGATTATTGATTTGTGGTGACTCAACGGTCTCCAGTGCTCCATTGCTTATCACAATATTTTCAGATGTCATTTTCAAATACTGCCACAAAATAAGGGTTAATTGACATACCACATAATAACCCTATATTCTGACCGACCAATTAAATAATAATTAAACTTAGGTAGGTCATACTAGCGAAGGAATTACACGTCACTTCCCTCCTAGTTCTAGTCTCACATCTTAGCCAGAGATCATATCCCTAAGCTTTGATACCAAATGTTACGCCCCCAAAATAGGTATACATCATCCATTCTGAGTCGTCAAATACATGATACAAAATACAAATACAAACTTAATTATATAACACGAGCTGAGAGTTTTTAAACGAATATTGTCTAGTAGACAGTATTTAAACTCAAATGGAGTCCTTATTACAATTATTATCACACTATTTTATAAAATAGTGAGGACTACTACAGCCACCATCTCGGACCGTCACTCCATTCCCCGACTAGTCACGGCTACGTTCTCATTTCCTGAAGAGAATAATGAAAGCAAAAGAGTGAGCTCAACTAGCCCAATAAAAAATATTATGACTAAGATAATGCAGAATAAATTATCATTAGCCTTCAACAATGTTAAACTGATAAAATACAATAGACATCAAGTTTAACTGCAGCGGAACAAGCAATCCATTAGAAGAGTTAAGTAGAGCATGATATCAACTATCTTCTATGATTTAAAAAGGTTATCATCAATTTTATCGTTGAGACTCAGCTTAATGAATAATCCACATCATTGAATCATCCCTGCACTACGAGCCAAGGATATTCATTAGTATCACGTCCACGAATTATCCATGCACTATGGGCCAAGGATATTCGTGTAATCACCAGTGGTCATGATCATGTCAACGACTGTCCATCAATGTACTACGGGCCAATGAGGACATTTACCACATCATTTGTAACATTACGGTCATGATTATACCGAATAATCCCTGGTCATAATCATACCAACCAACAGTCCATCTATGCACGTAATCTAAAGATGACTTTCATCACAATATAAGCATGAGGATGACGACAATGATATAAGATTCAATTAAAAGAAAGCAAAAGGATAAATTTTTAAAGATTTATAAATTAATTTATTCAGAATTCAATAATGTCCAAATTATCAACTGATACTGCTTTGTGGAGTAAAATTCAAGAATAATATTGTATCAAAAATGATTTGGACAGCAAAGAAATTAATTTTTGTCATGAATAGTACCCGAGTGAATAGGACCTCATGAATAGTACCCGTGAATAGTACTTTGTAAATAGTACTCGTGAGTAGTAATTTGTGAATAATACTTTATGAATAGTACTTTATGAATAGTACTTTGTGAATAGTACCCTGTGAATAGTACTCTGGTATAAAAAGCTTAAAATTTAACAAGAATGTTTAGAACATATCCTTGTGAAACGATACTAGATGAAACGCAAATTTCAAGGATATTCTACAAACTTCACGGAGTATAGAAGCAATACTTTAACAGAATGAGTGTAGAATTAGGAATACGAAATGAAATAATATTACTCACATACTACAGAATATGGAAACAAATATTATTTCATATGAATATTGAACAAAAATAATATCACTTACCTTAGAAGAAGACTGGATACTAGAATAGTGAAGTAACAGAATACTCTTCTTCTTTCTCTCTATAGCTTCTCTCTCTATAATTGCTCTTGTGAGTCTTAGTGAATTGGTGAGAATGAAAGAAGAATGAGCTTCTATTTATAGGAAAACGTAGTTTAGATAATGGCACATTTTGGGCCTCGAATTATTACAGTATAGTACATTCATCTTTTCCTCTATTTTTAATTTAGTCCTACAAGTATTATCAAACTTGCACCACCTCCCCTAATAGTACATACATGTGAATCAATAGTTCCATTCATGTGAATAAATAGTTATATGCATGTGAACTAATAAGAATTATGAACTAATAGGAATTAATTGCTCAGTTATCCGATTAATTACCCGATTGGTCAATTTAGCCTCTAGAAATCAATTATTATCGAAATAAATGTCAATTTCCAGTAACACTAATAATCCCAACACAAAAGAAATATCAATTTCATCTTTAATCAACACGAACTTATTCATCATTAATATTATAACTCACAGTATTTAACAACCAGATCATTCCCAAGAAAGAGGGGGCTTTCCGATAAGGATATCTCCCTATTGGCGCGCAATTAGGTGACCAAACGCTTTTTCTCGACTAAACTTTCTTGACATTGTCAATATTACAAATAATAATATGAATAACTTTGTCGTCTCAATTATTGATTTAAAAATATAAAATATTATGCAGATGATACTGTGACAATAATTGAATCAATAATATGAGAGATATTATGCATCAATTACTGTAGCAATAATTGAGTATAACTGAGTGACTTCTCACATAAGCATCAATAATCAATATTGTGTGTTACTATACAACCATGTGTATTACTGTACTTTTACCACCGGGTATTTCAACAGTTTGACGGTAAAACTTTCGCCGTTATTTTTAGAAAAAGATATTTCTGTCGTTTTCTAACTCCGACAATACTTTCGTTATGGGGTCCACCAATGATTGTTTCGTCGTACGAATATTCCCTGTTACAACGAATATTTCCCGACCAATCGAATATTTTATAACAATTTGCTTACTTTGTAAAATTTATAAATATTACCCACAACTATAATATTACATCAAATCCACACCATAATATTCAAAAATATATTTTGAGAAAAATTAATCTTTATTCATAAAAGTTGGGGTCTTACAAATACAACCTTCATTTATACAATACGACAAAACGAAACTGAGAGTTTTAACACGGATATTGACTCGTAGACATTATCTAAACTCAAATAAAGTTCTCATTACAATTATTATTATACTATTTCACAGAACAGTGAGGACTAATAAAGCAACCATCTGGACCGTCACTCCATTTCTCGACTAGTCTCAGCTATATTCTCATTTCTTGAAGAAAATAATGAAAGTAAAGGGTGAGCTCAACTAGCCTAGTAAAGAATATTATGACTAAGATAATGCAGAATAAATTATCGTTAGCCTTCAATAGTGTTAAACTGATAGAATACAATAGACAACAAGTTTAACTGCAACGAATCAAACAATCCATTAGAAGAGTCAAGCAGAACATGATATCTACTATCTTCTATGATTTAAGAGTTTATCATCAATATTTTATCATTGTAACACAGCTCAATAAATAATCAACATCACTGAATTATCCATGCACTACGGGCCAAGGATATTCATTAGTATCACATCCACGAATTATCCATGCACTACGGGCCAAGGATATTCGTGTTATCACCAATGGTCATGATCATGCCAACAATTGTCCATCAATGCACTACGGGCCAATAAGGACTTTTACCACATCATTTGTAATATTACGGGTAATGATTATACCGATACATAGTCATAATCATAGCAATCAATAGTCTATCTATGCACTACGGACCAAAGATGACTTTCATCACAATATAAGCATGAGGATGATGATAATGATATAAGAATTCAATTAAATGAGAGCAATGTCAAAATTGTCAACATGATACTGCTTTGTGGAGTAAAATTCAAGAATAATATTATATCAAAAATAATTTGGACAGAAAAGAAATTAATTTTTGTCATGAATAGTACCCCGGGTGAATAGTAACTGAGTGAATAGTATCCCGTGAATAGTACTTCAGGAATATTACCCCATGAATAGTACCCCCAGTGTTGATTGATTTCGCAATCAATAAATACGTGCAAGTATACACGGTCAACAAGTAATAAAGTGAAAGTAGAGTATCGTTCTCGCGAGGAATTATTTAATAAAAATTACCAAATACTAACTCTTAACCAAATCAATTTTATTTAAACAACCAATAATTGTGATTTCTAGATTTAAGAAAACTAAATTAAACAAAACAAAAAGATTATTCTAAAAGAAAGCAACTAAACAACTAAGAATTGATGGAATTCAGATAAATAAGAATTAAGACTCCAATATCCCCAATTATGAATTATAAATCAATTATTCAACTATTCCAATTATTATATCTACTGAATTGTTAACAGGAATTCTCAAATGCCAAAAGCCCTCTCTCGATTGATCAATTGCCTTCTATTTAACCCAGATTAATTTTGCTATATCTCTATGCAAAACAATTGAATTAAACTCGCTACAAACCCAATTCCTCTTATGTTACACGCGGCAAATAGATATTCTCATTCTATTCACAAACCTAATTATTTACTGTGTAAATAACTAAGTCACATGTCACCAAGCCCAGTTCTAACCCTAGAATTCCTTTCCCAATTCCTTCTAGAGTAACAAGGTAATTATTGATCAGATAATTAATCAATAAGCTCAAAGCAAGATGAACAATTCACTTCAATACAAATAATTAGAATAAATTAAATAAT
This sequence comes from Panax notoginseng, assembly GCA_016801055.1. Taxonomy (NCBI): domain Eukaryota; kingdom Viridiplantae; phylum Streptophyta; class Magnoliopsida; order Apiales; family Araliaceae; genus Panax; species Panax notoginseng. The sequence goes on along the minus strand of CM029012.1, from coordinate 136,422,046 downwards.
CAATTCATAACCATAAAAAGTTCAATTGAAATCTTAATAAAAGAGTTAATTCATAATTAATGAATTACAACCAAGAATCCACAATTGAATAAATATTAAAAGATAAAAGTATGATAAGAGAAGATAATAGAATCTGTTGTCAGCAAATCTGATGCTCCCCTCTTGCTCTTGCTCTTGATCTTCAATGATCTCCAAGTTGCTTCAATCTCCAAAACTAATAAGAATTAGGGTTAATGTCTAATCTAATGGAGTGTATCTCTATTCTAAGCTATGTAATCCTCCCTTAATTTATGCCTTACCTCAAGTATTTATAGATTACAAGTCCAATTTTGTGCTTAGGAACAAACTCAATCCAATTTGGAGTCAAAAAGATGTCAAAATTCGCCCAAAACGCGTCCAGGCCGCACCAAACCCTCCCCACAACGCACCAGCGCTGGGCACGACGCTCAAACTCTGCCTTATAGTGCCCCGGCGCTGGAAATTGCCTTGATATTAGCGCCCCGGCGCTAGTGCTTTTTTTTAGAAATTTTCTGCTCCGACGTCCTTTGGGAAAATGGCCATAACTTCTTCGTCTGAACTCCGAATTCAACGATTCAAGATGTTCCGGAAAGAGGAGAAGTAGATCTACAACTTTCGTTCTTTAAGTGTTTCAAAATAAGGTCCGTAGAAATACTCAAATTGGCTCTGAATTGACTACTATGTAAATGGCAAGTCGAAAACGCAAATCTAGCCACCCCGAATGTCGATCCACGTAACTTTTGTCCCAAATCCTACAAAACAATGTAAAACATGCATGAATGGACACAAATAGTTAAAAACTATTCTAAAAGACTTGAGAACAATAATAAATTAAGCCCGAATGTATCCAATTTATGTGTATAAAACTCACTCATCACCCAGCATGAAAAGATTAAAAATTATCAAGAATGTTCAGAATAATATTTCCGTAAAAAGATACTAGATGAAGCGTAAATTTCAAGGATATTTTACTAATTTTACGGAGTATAGAAGCAATACTTATTAAAATGAGTGTAGAATTCAGAATCTGAAACGAAATAATATTGCTTACATACTACAGAGTATGGAAGAAAATATTATTTCTTACGAATATTGAACAAAAATAATATTCCTTACGACTATTAAACGAAAATAATATTCCTTACGAATATTGAACGAAGATAATATTCCTTACGAATATTGAACGAAAATAATATTTCTTATGAATATTGAACGAAAATAAAATTCCTTACGAATACGAAAAATAATATCATAAGTGAATATGAAATAAATAATACCCCTTACCTTAAAAGGAGAGTACTTCTGACTGATATAGCGGAAATATTCTTGAAGAAAATTTGCACTGTTTTTTACACTCAAAACTTCTTTAAACTCTAAAGAAATACGCTTAATATTATAGAAGAAGAATTCTCTTATTCTGGTGTGATTTTTAATTCTTAACTAAGCATTATATTTATAGAAGAATGGAAGGATACTATTTGAAAATAAAAATCACGGGTGAACAGAGAAAGGAATTCACAGGCGTTCGGCTGAATTCGTTTTAAAAAAATTTAATTTTACTATGCAGCACTATGCACACACTATGCAGTACTATGCAAATAAAATATAATATATTCTACTTTTCATAAAAAATAAAACTAATAATACATACATATATATATATATATATATATATATATATATATATATATACTGAATAACCTTCTATCGATTATTTTGAAAAATGAATAAGTGGGGGTTCATATAATAAGCCAAATTTACAACAAATATTTTATAAAAATCCCCTCTATTTATCACAACTCACTTGGCTTCTCAAAACACATTTTTAACAACATTCATCATTAATATTATAACTCACAATATTAACAACCAGATCATTCCCAGGAAAGAGGGGGCTTTCCGATAAAGATTTCTCCTTATTGGCGCGTAATTAGGTGACCAAACCCTTTTCCTCAACAGAACTTTCTAGACATCATCAATAATGTAAATAATAATATGAATAACTTTTTCGTCTCAATTATTGATTTAAAAAATATAAAATATTATACATATGATACTGTGACAATAATTGAATCAATAATATGAGATACAATGCAGCAATTACTGTGGTAATAATTGAGTATAACTGAGAGACTTCTCACGTAAGCATCAATAATCAAAGATACTATACAATTCCGTGTGCTACTATGCAACCATGCTTATTACTGTACTTTTATCACCAGGTATTTCAACAGTTAATGGTAAAACTTTCGCCGTTATTTTTATAAAAAGATATTTCTGTCGTTTTCTAACTCTGACAATAATTCTGATGTGGAGTCCACCAATGATTGTGCCGTCGCACGAATATTCCCTTATAAAATGAATATTTCCCGACTAATCGAATATTTTATGACAACTTATTTACTTTACAAAATTTGTAAATATTACTCATAACTATAACATTATATCAAATTCACACCATAATATTAAAAAAATATTTTGAGAAAATTAATATTTATTCATAAAAGTTGGGGTCTTACAATCTACTTAACATATTTGATCATTTCAGTCTAAGTCCTTGTACATATATTCCTATTATCTATTCAAGGACTTTATAGCTTATTTCAATATAGACATATTTGTATATTCATTTATTAAGATTATAATTATATCTCATATAAATAGAAATATCATTCACATGTTTATTCCTAACAATCTCCCCCTATTTGATTATGACAAAAATAATAAGTGCATATATATGAGATGAATAAATCTTAAGATACAGTGAGCTACTGTATTGCAAGAACAGATAATATGAATGATATATTAAAAAGCATTTGATTATAGCTGAATAATAAACCTAAATTCTGGATACAGAGTTAACTATTACATATAGAGATGTACCTTCTTTTTCATGTGTGTCTCTTGGATCTCCTCTGTTGTTGCTACTCATCTACTTGATCTTCTTGCTCTTGATCCCCAATGGGATGATGACTTTATTTCTTCTTGATCTCCTAGTTCCTGCTCCCCTTGAGATGAATGCTCCATTGCTTCATTTTCATGATGCTCTGACTCAGATGCATGCTCTTCTTCTTTGTCTTCTGCTTTGCTCTTCAGACTTTGTTTTGGCTCCCCCTCAGATGATGATACACTTGCTGCTATTTTGACCTGCTTCTTCTTCTTCTTCTTCTCCTTCTTTGCTTTCCTGCACTTTCTTGAATACCTCTTTTTTCCCCCTTTTTATCATGAATCATTTGGGAAAGCTGTTGGACATTTATCATAAGATGCTCTATCAGATAAGATAAGTTGCTAACTTCAGTCTTGAGTTCTTGTTGGCTTAGCTCTAACTATTGAGAGAGAGACTACTTTAGGAGGTCAATCTTGTCAGAGAGAGACATGATTTGATCTGTATTATCCTTCTGGGCTTGCAGAGCTTCTTTCTTCTGATCATTGATAAACTTTAGATAGATTTGATCTCTCTCTCTTTTTAATTTTGAGAGATATATCTGATATTATGGCTTGAAGTCTGTTTTGAAGCACACTATCTCCTTCTTCTGAAAGCATCTTTACTTATGCGGCAATGAGAGATATCTTCTCAACCAACTCGTCAGAATTCTTCAGTAACTCTTGCTCCTGAGGAGTTTGGTTATTTGGTTGAGCAGACTTCTGTTGAACACCAGATTGGACTCCATGATTCTCATTCTTGGACAGTTTTTTGAATGTAGTGAGAATCTGATAAATCATTGAGTGCCAATCACTATTTGAGGACAAGGAAATATCAGATAACTCTGCTTGAGCAAAGTAGAGCTTCTCAATCTGAGCTTTATCATCTTCAATGGTAGAGTGAATAGACTCTACGATCATATACTTGGTTATAATCATTCTGCCATCTGAACCTACTCTACAATCGTAGGGAATATAGTGGTTGCCAGTATGTCGATAAACCCTGAAGTGAGACTGTTCTTTGATCAGCTTTGTTGCAAACTTCTTTACTCTTGGAAAGTTTTGAGACACCAACTCCAAGTTCAAAAAATATGAGTAACACCAGCTGAAGTAACTCCCATCTTTACCAGTATATGCCTTTAGTCAGGGCATCCATGGGTAGAATCATTTCATCAGGAGATTGTCAGGATCGTACAATATTATAGTACAGTCTAAGTCCATGTCTTTCCAATTGTTAAACAGATCTTCAGTAGACATTGTTACTACTTTAAGTCGTTCATTTCCATGATTTATCCATCTTTCTAGTAGCGCATCTTGAGGTTCATCAAAGACTTCCACTACTAATCTTCTGCGAACTCTTGCTGGAGAGGGCACATGATAGTCTGCTGATTCCTGATCTGCAGAACTAGAGTATGTCTCCATCTCTTCGTCATGTTGGGTCATTTCAATTGATTCATCAATAGACACTTCCAGCTGATTTTTATCACTTAAATCTTCTTTAGTACCATTCTCAGAATTGTTTGACTCAGCAGTCATTTCCTCTTCTTCTTTACTTTCTTTATCTTCTTCTGCCATAGACTCATTTGTATTTATGTTTGCAGTTCTTTCACTGCTGGTGCTGTCAGAAATCATCCTCCTTTTGCCTTTCATATCTTCTCCCATAGACTCAAATTTGTCATCTTCATCACTGCTACTGAGATCAATTACTTTTAATACTGAGCCTCCTTCTTTCTTCTGATTAGTTCTTTGAAGCAATCGGTTACTCTTTCTCTTTTTTGGGGGGTGCTACAATTGATGCTTTTTCCTTTCCTGCTCCACATCTCTTTTTATCAGTAGAGAGACTGCTTTGTGGAACCTCTGTAGACTTCTTCACAATCTTAGCTTTCTTCTTTGCTGGAGTGGCTGCTACAGGTACATAGTCATTAGATTGAGACAACTTGTTTTCCATTTCTTTTGTCTTCCTCCTTTGTAGAGACTTTGCTGCTACTGCCAGATGTCATTAGCCTTTTATTTTCCATTGGGTTTTTCTTCCAGTTTTCAAACAGTTGTGGGGACATCACTTTATGAACATTTAGTGGTTCTCCCTCACAATCTCTTATCTTACTTTTCAGTTTCTTCTTCAGTATAATGCTCAAGAGTCTTCCATAAAAAACCTTTATAAGGGGTTTATCTGTAGACTTCTTCATCTCAGCTTTTTCCAGCCAATTAGACAACCAATCAATTAGAAGAGCTCCAAAGTTCACCTGCACTTTCATGATAATTGCAGTCATGATTCTCAATTGCAGATCACTAACAGTATCATGTGCAATATCTTTGCATAAGATACATTTTCCAGCAATCTCAGCTAGGAATTCAAACTCCTCAGGAAACTCTTTCTTCTTAATGTCTTTCAGATTTACATTCCTTCTGTAGTGCATTAAATTCTTGCCTTCTTCAATGTCAACTTCCTCGAGGTTTATCAGACCTTGGTCAAGAAACCCTAGACATTGGTTGATGTCTGATGCTTTTATCTTCAAGCTTACTCCTTTGACCTTTGTTGATAGAAGCCCAGAGTCTACCGTTGCATTTAAATAGAATTATTTCACTAGATCGGTATAGACTGGAGTGTTAGCTTCTAAGCACTCTGAAAACCCAACATTCATTACAAGCTCAAGTATGTCCTTGAACTTCTTTTCTGATCATTCGAACTTCTTGAAGCCAAGTTGGATTCCAGTTATAACACGTCACTCTTCCATTTTGAGGGTTCGAAGTATATGGGAAATTAATCTCAGGAATCTTATGAGGGATAGTTGAATGTGATTTGGGCGAAGCTCGAGGTTTAATAGATTTTGACCTTGAAGAGGATTTTAGGGTTTGAAAAAGGGAGAGAGAGAAAGTTGATAGCTTTTGATAACTGTTTGGATCTTTTGAATTTATCTTTATGACAGTTTTTCTAACTCTACATAAGCTATGATGTGTCAACAAATCATTGGTTGCACGATGCCAAGTAAGAAACTGTAACTCCCCATAAACTGATTAGTTTTTTAGTTTTGATTTTTCTTTTAAGAAAATAAGAATTACTAACGTAGGCTGACCGATGAATTCTTCAGTACATAGAATAGCTTGATGAGATAGCTATGGACTCTACAATTTTCTTTGTCAACTCAACGATCGTCTTCTGAGAGATGCTTTAGTGAGTGATTTGTCACTAATCCCCATCTTGAGTTGCATGGCTCAACCATTGATGCGCCCCAAGAGAGTTCGAGCATAAAAATTCTGAGGTGAATTTTCAAAACGCCTTTTCAAACTATATTTGTAACTTCCCTCCACACGAACTGCATAGTGGGACACGTGTCGAGTTCTATTGGGCTCCATAATTTTAAATAGTGTGGAAAATACTGATATGCCCTTAGTTCCCCCTGAGCTAGTGTATCCTTTGGGAAGACTACGATCGTCGAGGCTGCTCTACGATTGTTGAGTTTACTGCTGATCATACTCTACGATCATTATCTGTCCTGGTTCTTGTGATGAGCACTGACTTAGCATTCCTTCTAGGTTATTAAGGTAGCTCAGGAAAGGCCAACCTCTTAGACTGAACTAACAGATTTATCCCTGAGGCACTTATCAGAAGGACTATATATAGTTGGTGGTAAGAATGTCATCATGATAGGCTTTTTGTCATAGTTTGTTCACCATCATTGAACATACTTGATGTTGGCATTTGTTAGTGGAAGAGGGTGAAGTGCTTTCAGCTATGTCACTTGTATGGTAAGGAGAGTGTACTGAGAAGTATTGCAATTGTAGAGTTAGTGTAAGACCCCAACTTTTATGAATAAAGATTTAATTTCTTGAAATATATTTTTGAATATTATAGTGTTGGTTTGATATAATATTATAGTTGTGGGTAATATTTATAAATTTTATAAAGTAAGAAAGTGGTCATAAAATATTCGATTGGTTGGGGAATATTCATACGATGGCACAATCATTGGTGGACCCCACAATGGAATTACTGTCGAAATTAGAAAATGACAGAAATAACTTTTTATAAAAATAGCGGCGAAAGTTTTATCGTTAACTGTTGAAATACCCGGTGATAAAAGTACAGTAATACGCATGGTTGCATAGTAGCACACGGTATTGTACAGTATTTTTGATTATTGATGCTTACGTGAGAAGTCACTCAGTTTTATTCAATTATTACCATAGTAATTACAGCATAGTATCTCACGTTATTGATTCAATTATTGTCACAATATTTTATATTATTAGATTAATAATTGAGACGACAAAATTATTCATATTATTATTTGCATTATTGACGATGTCTAGAAAGTTCTGTCGAGAAAAAAGGTTTGGTCACCTAATTGCGCACCAATAGGGAGAAATCCTTATCGGAAATCCCCCTCTTTCTTGGGAATGATCTGGTTGTTAATATTGTGAGTTATAATATTAATGATGAATGTTATTAAAAATACATTTTGTGAAGCCAAGTGAATTTAGATAAATAAAAAAAAATTTATGAAGTATTTGTTGTAAATTTTGCTTATTATATGGACCCCCACTTACCCATTTTTCAAAATAATTGAGAGAAAGTTATCTCAGTGTTGTTTTAAATATATATATATATATATATATATATATATATATATATATATATATATATATATATATATATATATATATATATATTATAAGTTTTGTTTTATTATGTTATAAATAGAATATATTATATTTTATTTAAAATTTTTGCTTTATTAGAATACTTTATTGCATAGTGATGCGTAGTAAATCAAATTTTTTCAAAAATTCGACCGAAGGATTCGGCGCCCGTGAATATATTATGCAGTCCGTGATTTTATTTTCTAAATAGTATCCTTCCATTCTCCTATAAATAGGATGCTTAGTTTAGAATTGAAAATCATACCAGAATCAGAGAATTCTTCTTCTATAATATTGAGCGTATTTCTTTAGAGTTTAAGGAAGCTTTAAGTGTAAAAAATAATGCAAATTTTCTTCAAGAATATCCCCGCCCTACTAGTTAGAAATAATCTCCTTTTAAGGTAATGGATATTATTTTTGTTCAATATTCGTATGAAATAATATTTTTTCCATAATTTGTAGTATGTAAGTAATATTATTTCATTTTAGATTCTGAATTCTACACTCATTTTGTTAAGTATTGCTTCTATACTCCTTGAAATTAGTAGAATATTCTTGAAATTTGCGCTTCATCTAATATCTTTTCACAAAAATATTATTCTGAACATTCTTGATAATTTTTAATCTTTTCATGTCGGGGTATTATTCACGGGATACTATTCTCGAAGTACTATTCATAAGATACTATTCACTCGGGTACTATTCACCCTGGGTACTATTCATGATAAAAAATGATTTCTTTTCTATCCAAATCATTTTTGATACAATATTATTCTTCAATTTTACTCCACAAAGCAGTATGATGTTGACAATTTGGACATTATTGAATTCTGGATAAATTGAATTATAAATCTTAAAAATTTATCCTTTGCTTTTATTTAATTAAATTCTTTTATCATTGTCATCATCATCATGCTTATATTGTGATGAAAGTCATCTTTGACCCGTAGTGCATAGACGGTCTTTTGATTGGTATGATTATGACTATGTATCGGTATAATCATTACCTTTAATGTTACAAATGATGTGGTAAAAATTCTCATTGGCCCGTAGTACATTGATGGACAGTTGTTAGCATGATCATGACCATTGGTGATAACACGAATATCCTTGGCCCGTAGTGCATGGATAATTCAGTGATGTGAATTATTTATTAAGATGAGTCTCAGCGATAAAATTGATGATAAACTTTTAAATCATAGAAGATAGTAGATATCATGCTCTACTTGACTCTTCTAATGGATTGTTTCTTCCGCTGCAGTTAAACTTGTTGTCTATTGTATTATATCAGTTTAACACTGTTGAAGGCTAACGATAATTTATTCTGCATTATCTTAATCATAATATTTCTTACTGGGCTAGTTGAGCTCACCCTTTTTCTTTCATTGTTCTCATCAGGAAATGAGAACGTAGCCGGGACTAGTCGGAGAATGGAGTGACGGTCCGAGATGGTGGCTGTAGTAGTCCTCACTATTTTATAAAATTATGTGATAATAATTGTAATGAGGACTCCATTTGAGTTTGGATATTTTCTAGAAGATAATATTCATGTTAAAATTCTCAGCTCATGTTGTATAATTAAGTTTCTATTTGTATTATGTACCATGTATTTGGCGACTCAAAATGGGTTATGTATACCTATTTTGGGGGCGTCAAACTTAACATGCTTCTACTTTATGATTGGAATGGTGATCATGGGGAATCTCAGATTGAGATTATGAGACTTGATGATCAGTCTTAGAGTTTTAGGGACTTTACGACCAGGAGTAAAGATTCTTTTGGTACGTCAGCCACAGAGTTTTGGGACTCTGTTGCTGGGAGAGGACTTATTTGGATAATCCAGAGATTCATTTCAGGAATCATTGAAGCTTCTCTAAATTCCTAAAGACAGATAGGTGGATAGTTCATCATGAAGCATTGTCTGGTGAAGCACCTTTCATGTTAATAACTTAAGATGGGCAGTTGATGGCCAATCTCTATAGAATTCTTGGACCAGTGCTTTTGAATGTTCATTGCTTATTTAAAAGCTTCATAGTCGAGGGCTAGTGCTCTGTGAGATGGTCATCAGAGATGTAATGGGTGTTGAACTTTTGTCTGAGCTCATCTCTTAGTATTGCAATGAATTTCACTTCTGCTTCTTCTTAAGTTTCTTCATCATGATCTTCATACCCTCATCATTCTTGCCTTTACATCAAGTTCAGTTTTCTTCAGTTTTTTTTAGGGAGATTTGAAGGATTTAGCTGCAATGTGTTCTTCCTTAGTTTTGGCATTACTAAACTTTAGCATTCTGTTGCTCCCATAGTTGATACCTCCATCTTGGAAGTAGAGGACTGGCTTCTGCATATAGATCCTTACAAGGTCACCTTTGTACTTCTCCTTCTAGCTGAAATATTCTGAACTAATCTGGTATTTTTGTGATTAAATCAATTTCATTGGATTCGTAGAGTACTTTCAAACTGGTCACTCCACGATTTGCTGATCAGTCACTACGAATGTAGGTTCTATCATTCAAACTTCTAGGATGTTCCCTTTGGAATGATATGATTTGCATGGATACAACCAGTAGAACTCTTTTATCTTGTCATGAAATAGTCGTTGCAGCATCCACCTCTGATGGGTTGGCAAGTTTGGACTCTTCAATCGAGACGAGTGAAGACTTCATTGATTTATAGCTGCGTTTTCCCTTCTAATACAGCTGGTTGAATCCTTGTAATCGAAGCTATCTTCTTTAGTGTTCCTTGTGTGATCATATAAACCAAGTACATGCAGGTTAGGTAAATTTCTATTTTTGGTACCCCTGATTGTTTGGGTCCTGCTGGATTAGTTTTTCTCAAAATCTCAGTTCCTCATATGCTTGAATTTACATTACATTATCAACAATCATATTTATGCATATGTCAGATTTAGATATGATATTTATGATGCATGATGATGAGTGTGTGGATGATTAAGTATTTTGATAGGACAATCTTTTTCTTTGACTGTTTCACTCTTTGCTTGGTTGTGTTCACAGATTTTGAATGTTCTCAGAGTAGGAATCAACTCTATTGCTTATTTTCATCTGGTTGATTCATGGAGATAATCAGTTTTTAAGAATCTTTAATATACTCCTCTAGCGTTAATCATACTCTATATTTTATCAAGAACACAGAACATTAGTTTTATATACATATGCATACATACCAATCCTTTAGCAAGAGTTAATTTATTTAAGCTTAGTTGGATTTAAATTAACTTACGACACACTCCATAGTACTTTCAAGATGTTATCTTCAACCTAAACTTTAGGTGGAGAGAGAATTTGTTGAAAATTAAGTTTCCAACCTTAATGTACTCTCTCTCTCTTTCCCTTTTCAGAAAGAGTATGATCTCTTGATAGAGTATTGTAGTAGTACATAAGGTGATGCAGCATAATGTTCATGTATGTTTTAATGAAGAACCGTACCTTTACACTGTCAGTTTCTTGACAGTCATTTATCTTGCTAGAATGATGTAGGGCATTGATGTGCAAATATTTAAATTCATTGCTGACAGCTTGTTACTCCATTTATCCTTAAGTCAATCAGGCATCCTCATGGAGTTGACAATATAGGACAGTCTTGGCAGCTTTAATTCTTTGATAATCTTGAGTCTCAAGGTTCATATCCAATTTAGCCAAGTACATATTGAAAGAAATTTCCTTTCTTCTTTGGATAGACATTTCATTGCAAGTATAGGCCTTCCATCTTTCAGAACAGAGGATGACAGACTCTTTGTTTTTGATGCCTTTCTTGACTTCCCATCACTGGTCTGCAGACTGCTGATTTTCTTTGGACATGGATTGGTTTTATTTATGCATTAACTTGGAACAGGGAACAATCTGAGCAGCTTCAGGTGAAAGTGGACTTTTACCTGTACGCATAATTTCTAACGTGTGAGCTCATCAGTAGTTACAAATGGCTTACTACTAAACTAAGTTTAGAACATTGTTTGTGCCTAGGATCAGACTCAAAGCATTAGCTTTTAAAATGTAGTATGAGAACCTGCTTTGATACCAATTGTTAGTTCCCAGAAGGCACACAATAGATCTAGAAGGTGGGTTGAATAGATCCTTTTTGATTTCAAAAATCTTTTCCATTTTAGTTAACATTGCTAAGTAAATAGCATATGACAAACTTAAGAATTATTTCAAACACAGCGGAATAAGTTAAGGTTCCCCTTCGTAGATGTTATGTTGACCATTTTTCTAGAGTTAGTGTAGATGTAAGTAGTTATCATGTTGATAGCAGTTATAGCAGTTATATATTCATAATGTAAATAGCAGTATGTAAAAGACACAAGGAATTTTAAGCGGTTCAGAGACTCAAGCTCCTAATCAACTCTTCTGCTTCAACAAGCAGGGATTCCACTAAGGAAGTCTTTACATCTTTGAATCACTAAGATTCCTTCAAGGCCAGCAGCCTTGGAACTCTAGTTCACTAAGAACTCTTCAAGTCCAGTAGACTTGGAACTTCAGTTCACTAAGAACTCTTCAAGGCCTGCAGCCTTGGAACTCAATTTAGTCCCTTGGACAATGACCCTTCAGGCCATAGCTTCTTGTTATTGATGTTGTTGTTGGTACTGAGTTGCTAAGATGACTTTAAGCTTGTTCATCCTTGATACTTAGCAGCTTGTTGTGATCCTCTTTGGATTCTGCATCGAGACTGGATCACCATTGGACAGACTGCTAAGTTGTTCATGAAGCTCGATTTCTTTGAGTACTTAGCAATTTGCCGATCCTTCCTTGGTACGGCTGATCTTATGGTTGGTCCTTATCTGATCTCAACTTGCACTCCTTCACCACGTGAGGTTTGCTAAGTTTTTGCATCTTTGGTAAACTCAGTCTGGCATTTAGCATTCCTCGAACCTTGGTTGACTTGTATACAGATTTGGTTTTGTATATGTTCTTCTTCAGCTCTTGATGGTTCATGGTGATTTGTAGACTGGCTCTTTGAATCTCCTCTCTGATCTGCCAATCTTTTGAAAGCCATTTTCTTGGCCTTCTCGGCTCTCAGCTTAGCTGTCATTTTCAATGGCATTCTCACAGTTATTGAGTGAAGCCTTTTTCTGTTAAAGCTCTTCTCTTGCCTTGCTTCACTTTTACTTTCGTAGTCTCACTGCCACTGAAACTTATTCTGATTTGGCTATGTAAAACTCGTAGAGTCAACAACTGAACAACAACCAACCTTTTTTTCTTTTAAGCTTTACTTGTTAAATAGCCTTTCATAAGCTTCCCGTTGGATTACAGTCGTTGGAAGCTATTTGAATTGATTCACAAATTTTGAGTTATTTGGTGCATACTGCAGATGTGACATGACAGCCCCTTCAACACTTTTCTGACACTGCAGTCTACTATTTCACCTACCACATCAGAAATGTCACTTTAACGTGGCAGGCTTGTAGTCATCTTTATTTCTTCTTTCTGATTCCTTGATCAGAACATCAGAAGTTGTCCTTCTACATCAATGCTTTCGATACCCAACATTCGAATATCAGTCTTTGTATTACGACGTTCACAAGGCTTCAATACTTAGATGACTAAACTCTACAATTCTGATGCAGATGACTAAACTCTACGATTTTGAGAGTGTTCTCTGCATTTGTAATGCAGAACTTCTCTTTCTTTATTCGTGCAATGCTTTTCCACGTCTGCTTGCCTTGACTTACAATAGGTACTGATATTTTGTTTGAATGCTCTGTCCCTCCTTAACTTAAAGACTCATCAGATTGGTCATGCTCAGCTCTATTTCTCCTTGTGATCTCCCGTTCACATATCATCAATGGTTTAACCCATGCTTAATCTTCTTTGTCTTTTCTGTATAGGTTGGCCAGTATCTTTGTTATAGACCTTATCAGTTCCTGCTTCTAATCTGGCAAGCACTACGATCATAAGTATACCCAAGATAGTCATCTTTTGTTAATCTCGACAGCTACTGTATTGCTGACTTCCTTTAGTCAGTTACATCATCTGAAGTCTTCTTACTATTACATGTGGAAGACTTCCCTCAAATGGCTTCACTACTCAATCAGGATGCTGACTGAATTGGTGCTTCGATCTTCTGTTTGCTAGCAAGCCATTAGGTGAATGTTATCTGACTTCCTTCAGGTAGATTGCATCTTTTACAGTTCTGATCAGACGCTTCAATCTTTGGATGCTTTGGGAGTGCTCATGTGTTGAGAATCGTGTTAACACTACGATTCTTCCTTGGCGTTGTGAGCACTAATAGGCTTTGTCAAAGACTTTATTCTGTAGACTACGATCTAGCTTTGGTTCTGCAGACACTACGACTCCAAGAGTAGATTATACATCAGACTACGATTTATGTTTTAACACTTGTTGTTCTTGTCTGATCTAGCTCGACTATAATTTCTGCCTCTTGTATGATCAGTAGACTCTATGACTTCAAGTTTAGTCTACGATTCTTGACTTAGCTTGGCAGGTGCTTGGACCAACTCTACTATTCTGAGTGAGGCCCTCCAAGGCAGACTACGATCTATAGCCACTTTCTCGATACTTTACGATTCTGCCTTGGTTTCTGCAATCCCTCGGCTGGCTCGACAGACTACAATTCTGCCTTGATAGTCTTCGAATTCTTTATTTCACCTGGCAGACTTCGAAGACTGGTGCAGCATTCGACGATCAGGCATGCCTATCTATTACATCATATAAAATCAACCTAACAAGCTTGATCTTTCTATATATATATATATATATATATATATATATATATATATATATATATATATAAATAGTCCTTGTACATCATATTCTTTTTAAGGACTTTACAAAGCTATTTTATTCATGTAGAATCAACTTAACATATTTGATCATTTCAGTCTAAGTCCTTGTATATATATTTCTATTATCTATTCAAGGACTTTACAGCTTATTTCAATGTAGACATATTTTTATATTCATTCATTAAGATCATAATTAAATCTTATATAAATAGGAATATCATTCACATGCTTATTCCTAACACAGTAGCATTGAGAATTAGGGAATTAGACTATTCCAAGCAACAAACACATAAGCTCAGATTGTTTAACTTATCTTCTGATAATCATACCAATACTCAAAAGCTTGTCCACAATCAGGTATTACTAATTACTACTTGTGATTAGAAACAATATCAATTACACGTAATATTATTCCTTGATCTAGCATATGATATTCGTTAACCAACTCAATCCTATAGAAATCAAATCAATTAAGCCAAACAGTATTCAAAAATTAAATCAGATTATCAAGAATGAATTTCATGTGAGAAGGAATAAATAATGAATACTCAATTAACCATTAATTATAAATAAGGTTCAACATCCCTTAGAACTGAATAAAAAGAACTTAGCTCATGTCTTCAATCCTCAAATGTTGTAGATGAGAGAATGTAGTAGATGATTGAATTAATAATTAAAACTCTGACTATCATCCTTTATTTATAGTGCTAGACAAAGTCATAAATTCAATGGAAAATAGAAATCCAAATCATAAAAGGAATTACAAATCATAACTAGTTTTCATAAAAAAATAGAATCTAATTAGGAAATAAATCTTAGTCTAAAGTAAATCCTAAAGCTAATATAAATATCAATCCAATTCCATGTAGAAGTCTGTCAAAATCTTCATTTAGAAACTTTCCAAAAATCTAAGATTTTCCAATTTTCGCGCTCAAATTCGCTAGGGCGAATTTCTATTTTCTACTGCGACGTCCTTTAGTAAACCAAGCATAACTTTTGATCTGGTAAGAGTTACGATGCTTGCTACCTATCAAATCGAAGATCTCGACGAGATCTACAACTTTTATTCTTTGAGAATTGACAGATTCTGACTGAATCAAGGTCGAAATACGGCTCCAAGTGACTATTGTGTAAATTACAACTTCTAAACTTTGAGGTTCAACGTCCGTTTGGTAAAAAAGATCATAACTTTTTCATATGAACTTCGATTGGAACGATTCAAGATGTTCCGGAAAGCTAAGGAAGGGCTATACAATAAAATTCAAGTCCCAAGCCAATACTATGCATCCAACTTAATACTAAAAACCCTGCAATTTTCCCTTTTTTCTCATTTCAGCTCCAATTCTTCCTGAAATCATTAAACAACTTAATAAGTTAATATACACATGAAACATGCAATAAAACTAAACATAAAAGAATCAAAATAATTGAATAATATGCACTCGTCAAATTCCCCCACACTTAGCCTTTACACGTCCTCGTATAAACCAAAACTTTGATTTCTCAAAAAATTATATTCAACCATTATGTCAAAAGATTTCAAGGTACAAATCATGACTATCAACACTAAACTCACAGAAATGTAATCAATGCCTCATCAATTAACTCATAATGAACAAACTTACCATATCACCAACGAACTTCATTAAACCAACCTGTAACCACATAAGAAACTTTCCTACAGTCCACATTCTTACTCAACTTGGTTATTATGGAACAAAATCGTGCACACTGACTCACAACCAAGAACAAATTTTTTTTGCTTTTTAATTTTTTCATAAAACCTTTTCTTTAGCACAGATGAATGTATTTTCATGTTTTTCTCGTATTTTTTTTCTTTCTTGACATGTACAATGTTTTCTTTTCTTAAGCTTTTCAGAGTTACCTATGTAGTGAACTTTCCACCAACGACTCCCAAACCAGATGATTTTAGGGCGCTGGGTGTAGAGACACCCCTAGGGCTTACTTATTCAAGTAATAAATGTAAGACCCCAACTTATTAATGAATAAAATCAAATTTTCTCTAAATATTATTGTGAATAATAAGGGGTTAATTTGATATAATACTTTGGTTATGGGTGAAATGTGCAAATTTACAAAATAAGCAAGTGGTTATAAAATATTCTTGCTGTCGGGGAATATTCGTACGACGGCGCAGCCTTGTGTGGGCCCCATAACAGAAAGCGATTGGATGAAGAAAATAATAAGTATAAGTTATTTATAAATAACGGCGTAGTTGTTACCGGTAATACTGTTGTAATACCCAGTGGTTAAAATACAGTAGCACACGGTATTGTACCAATTATTGATTCTTATGTAAGAAGGCATTACTCAATAATTGTTACAGTAGTTACTGTTCAATATTTTATTGATTCAATAATTGCTGCATTGATATTTTATATTATTGTTGTTTCAATAATTGTCACTGCACAGTATTTTTCTTTATCAGATCAATAATTCATATTATTTGAATAATATTATTAGATAACATTATTGGCAATGTCTAGAAAGTTCTGTCTAAGGAGAGGTTTGGTCATCTAATTGCGCGCCAGTAAGGAGAAATTCTTATTAGAAAACCCCCTCTTTCCTGGGAACGGCCTGGTTGTCATAAATGTGATTCTGTAATATTATTTGTGAATAATTAATTATTGATTCATATGATAAAAAAATAATTATTTTATGTGGATATAAATGAGGGATGTATTTTTGTGGTTAAAAATGAAGGAGTTAATGTTGAGGTTTTTATCAGTATTTTTGTCAGAATGGAGGTATTAAAAATTAGGGTTTTTGAGATACTTTGCGGGGGTTATAATTTTTAATCCGACCGTTGGATCGTGGTAATTTTTGGATATGTTATACATATATAAGTTGAGTATATGTCCATAAATTTTGAACCGTTAAAAATGAACATATGATTTATTATGAATTTTACGAGATGACTGGTTCAGAAATTGTTGAATTTTCAGAGTTAATCATTTTGGTAGAAAATTCTAGAATTGGTGGGCCCCACTCTTGGTTGGTGAAAAACTGTGCTGAGATTTTTATTCAAATGAGGTGGGTGGGAATAGTAGCAGGTAAAGCCATCAGGTTGCAGGTTAAGTCTGCTTCGGCGTGCTAACATTTTCCTATAAATAGAGGGCTAAGTTAGAATTAAAAATCACACCAGAAACAAGTTTTCTCTCTTTCTCTCTCTAGATTATTGAGTGTATTTTGTGAGTATTTAGATACTTTGAGAGTTTTTATTCATCAGAGCAAGTTTCTTTCAGCCTTATACCTGTATTCCGACCAGAAGTACTGATATTTTGAGGTAAGGGATATTATTTTCTTCTTAAATAATATTATTTTCTTCAATATCATTATGCTGAAATATTGATATGAGTTTTTATCAAATTTAGAACTTTTTGTGTCGGAGCTACTATTCACGTATACGGCATTATTCACGTATACAGTACTATTCACGAATACGGTACTATTCACCGAAAAATAAAATTTTCTCTTTTTGTCCAAGATGTCTATTATGGTTACTATCTTTGATTGTATCCATGTTTTGATCTTTATTTTTGAATTCTGCTTCACAATTGATTATTATGAATTATTATTGATCTTGGATAAACTGTTATACGAATCCCTAATATTTGTCCTTCTGTCTCACTGGATTCGTTCTCTTTAAGATATTTTTCATCATCCTCAGTCCTAAATGATGATATTACTGAATATCTTTGGCCTGTAGTGCAAAGATGTATGATTGCTTGATGAATATCTTTGGCCTGTAGTGCAAAGATGAACAGGTGTTGAGATGAACATGACTGACAGGTGATACAAATGAATATCTTTGGCCTGTAGTGCAAAGATGAATATTTGGATAAAGATGATTATTAATTGATGTTACAGGGATAAAATATTGATGATAGACTTTTAAATCTTAGAAGATAGTAGAATTCTTTCTCTACTTGACTCTTCTAATAGTTTGTTGTTTCCGCTGCCGTTGTTGATCTAAAACTTGTTGTCGATTATATTCTATCAGATTTTCCCTGTTGAAGACTAACGATAATTTGTTGTATATTATCTTAGTCATAATATTCTTTACTGGGCTAGTTGAGCTCACCCTTTTCCTTTTTGTTCCATTTTTCTTCTCAGGAGGTGAGAACATAGCAGGATCTAGTCGGGGTATGGAGTGATGATTCTAGAAAGATGTTTTAGCAGTCCTCACTATTTCTGTAAAATAGTGTTTGAATAATTGTAATGAGGATTTATTTGAGTGTGGATATTGTCCAGAAGACAATATTTGTATTTAAACTCACAGTATGTGTTGTCGTATTTTGCACAACAATTGTATTATTGAAGTTGTAGTTTGCTTTCTGTACCATGTATTTGGCGACTCAGAATGGGTGTTGTATAACTATTTTGGGGGCATCACAGTTGGTATCAGAGCTTAGGGATATGATCCCTGGCTGAGATGTGAGACAAGAACTAGGAGGGGAGAGACGGGAAATTCCTTCGCTAGTATGACCTGACTAAGTTTATTTGGTCGGTCAGAGTATAGGGATAATATATGACATGACTATTAACCGTTGTTTTATGGCAGTATTTAAGAATGGCAACTGAGAACGTTAATAATGGAGTAAATCAGACCGTGGAGACACCTTTGATCACCACCCGGGGGAACGTGCAACAGGAAGGCAATATTCCTCCTGTAAACAACGTTACCGAGCAAACGATGAATGATGGAATGTTTAGGAGCTTTTTGCAGTTCATGCAAAATCTGACGAGGGAGACTCGTGTGCAGAATACAGGTGAAAATGATAACAACGCGCGGTTTGTCACAGCCAAGCAGTTCAAAGAATTGGGACCACCAGAATTTAAGGGAAAGTCGGATCCGATCATGACGGAAACGTGGGTCAAGAAAATTACGAAGATATTCGATGTCTTGAGATGTACGGAGGAACAGAAGGTTCCATTCGCCACCTTTATGTTTCGCGGTGAGGCAGACTACTGGTGGGAGTCTGTGAAGTGTACCCAGCCTGACGCACTCAACATGTCTTGGGAAACATTTCAGAAATTGTTCAATGACAAGTACTTTCCTGAAAGTATTCGTCATATGAAGGAGGTGGAGTTTATCAGACTGGAACAAAACAACATAACGGTGTCCCAGTACGAGGCGAAGTTTGCAGAGTTATCCAGGTTTGCACCTCATTTGGTCGAAAATGAGGAACGAATGACAAGGATGTTTCTGAGAGGTCTAAAACCCGAGATTCGGCAATATCTTATCTCTCACAAATTTTCTTTATATTCAGATGTTGTAAACATGGCTCAATTATTAGAGCGAGATAATGAGTATGTGCAACTGAGGGACCACAACCAGGGTCATACCGGTGGAGACAGTCATCGAAGCAATGAAAACCAGCAGGGAGGAAAACATTCGGACAAAAGCGGTAACCACTCTGGTGCTAATCGTGGCCGTGATAATAAAAAGAGCGAGTCGGGAGGAGATTTCAAGAAAAGAAGGTACAACAATGATAACGTGAAGACGTCAGCACAAACATCAACTGTTTCTAGGGGAGGAGAACGACCACCGGTCGTATGTTACAAATGTGGGAAAGAGGGACATATCAGCCCAAACTGCCCACAACAATCTAAGGTATGTTATAACTGTGGAAAGGAGGGTCATATAGCTCGAGAGTGTTCTGTAGCAAAACCAAGTTCAGCGGGGATGGTGACTTCAAAAGTTATCCCGGATAAGTCAAAATCAGCGGTTCCTGGAAGAGCGTTTGTCGTGACTGGCCAAAACGCGAGAAACCCGAACGAGGTGATCACGGGTAAGCTAATCTTGAATTCTTGCGAAGTTTATACTTTACTAAATACCGGTTCTACCCATTCTTTTATCTCTCTTGCTTGTGCTCAACGTTTAAACTTGACTCCGGAGAAATTAGACTTTGACCTATCTGTGGAGACTCCGTTAGGAGAAACTTTCATTACATCTACAGTTTATAAATCTTGCTTAATCCAAGTTGGCACAATCACATTATCTGTTGACCTTATCTCTTTAAGGATACTTGCTTTTGATGTGATTTTAGGAATTGATTGGTTAACTACTCATCATGCCAAAATTGATTGTTTTCGTAAGTTTGTTAGTTTTCATATTCCTAACCAACCTGTTATGCGAATTCAAGCAACCAAACCACTAAAATCAATCGCTGTCATACCAAGCCATAAAGCCATTCGTTTATTGAAAAACGAAAGTCAAGCTTTCTTAGCCCATGTCATGGACTTGAACAAAAATACGTCAGATTTGAATGATACTTCTGTTGTTAGTGAATTTCCTGACATATTTCCTGAAGAATTTTCTGGCCTAACCCAGAGCGTGATATTGAATTTTTGTATTGATCTTCAACCCAATACAAAACCCATTTCTAAAATCTCATATTGATTAGCTCCTATTGAACTTCAGGAGTTAAAAACCCAACTATAGAAGTTGGTACCCGAGCCTCTATCTGGTGACTTCCTTTGTAGAATGCACCAAAGCCAGACTCTCCGTAAGGGACTCTATTTTTGTGTGGTGGTAAAACAATAGGTGCCATTGTGACGTGCTATCCAAGATTGGGATAATTACACGTCACTCCCCTCCTAGTTCTAGTCTCACATCTTAGCCAGAGATCATATCCCTAAGCTTTGATACCAAATGTTACGCCCCCAAAATAGGTATACATCATCCATTCTGAGTCGTCAAATACATGATACAAAATACAAATACAAACTTAATTATATAACACGAGCTGAGAGTTTTTAAACGAATATTGTCTAGTGGACAGTATTTAAACTCAAATGGAGTCCTTATTACAATTATTATCACACTATTTTATAAAATAGTGAGGACTACTACAGCCACCATCTCGGACCGTCACTCCATTCCCCGACTAGTCACGGCTACGTTCTCATTTCCTGAAGAGAACAATGAAAGCAAAAGAGTGTGCTCAACTAGCCCAATAAAAAATATTATGACTAAGATAATGCAGAATAAATTATCATTAGCCTTCAACAATGTTAAACTGATAAAATACAATAGACATCAAGTTTAACTGCAGCGGAACAAGCAATCCATTAGAAGAGTTAAGTAGAGCATGATATCAACTATCTTCTATGATTTAAAAAGGTTATCATCAATTTTATCGTTGAGACTCAGCTTAATGAATAATCCACATCATTGAATCATCCCTGCACTACGAGCCAAGGATATTCATTAGTATCACGTCCACGAATTATCCATGCACTATGGGCCAAGGATATTCGTGTAATCACTAGTGGTCATGATCATGTCAACGACTGTCCATCAATGTACTACGGGCCAATGAGGACATTTACCACATCATTTGTAACATTACGGTCATGATTATACCGAATAATCCCTGGTCATAATCATACCAACCAACAGTCCATCTATGCACGTAATCTAAAGATGACTTTCATCACAATATAAGCATGAGGATGATGACAATGATATAAGATTCAATTAAAAGAAAGCAAAAGGATAAATTTTTAAAGATTTATAAATTAATTTATTCAGAATTCAATAATGTCTAAATTGTCAACTGATACTGCTTTGTGGAGTAAAATTCAAGAATAATATTGTATCAAAAATGATTTGGACAGCAAAGAAATTAATTTTTGTCATGAATAGTACCCGAGTGAATAGGACCTCATGAATAGTACCCGTGAATAGTACTTTGTAAATAGTACTCGTGAGTAGTAATTTGTGAATAGTACTTTATGAATAGTACTTTGTGAATAGTACCCTGTGAATAGTACTCTGGTATAAAAAGCTTAAAATTTAACAAGAATGTTTAGAACATATCCTTGTGAAACGATACTAGATGAAACGCAAATTTCAAGGATATTCTACAAACTTCACGGAGTATAGAAGCAATACTTTAACAGAATGAGTGTAGAATTAGGAATACGAAATGAAATAATATTACTCACATACTACAGAATATGGAAACAAATATTATTTCATATGAATATTGAACAAAAATAATATCACTTACCTTAGAAGAAGACTGGATACTAGAATAGTGAAGTAACAGAATACTCTTCTTCTTTCTCTCTATAGCTTCTCTCTCTATAATTGCTCTTGTGAGTCTTAGTGAATTGGTGAGAATGAAAGAAGAATGAGCTTCTATTTATAGGAAAACGTAGTTTAGATAATGGCACATTTTGGGCCTCGAATTATTACAGTATAGTACATTCATCTTTTCCTCTATTTTTAATTTAGTCCTACAAGTATTATCAAACTTGCACCACCTCCCCTAATAGTACATACATGTGAATCAATAGTTCCATTCATGTGAATAAATAGTTATATGCATGTGAACTAATAAGAATTATGAACTAATAGGAATTAATTGCTCAGTTATCCGATTAATTACCCGATTGGTCAATTTAGCCTCTAGAAATCAATTATTATCGAAATAAATGTCAATTTCCAGTAACACTAATAATCCCAACACAAAAGAAATATCAATTTCATCTTTAATCAACACGAACTTATTCATCATTAATATTATAACTCACAGTATTTAACAACCAGATCATTCCCAAGAAAGAGGGGGCTTTCCGATAAGGATATCTCCCTATTGGCGCGCAATTAGGTGACCAAACGCTTTTCCTCGACTAAACTTTCTTGACATTGTCAATATTACAAATAATAATATGAATAACTTTGTCGTCTCAATTATTGATTTAAAAATATAAAATATTATGCAGATGATACTGTGACAATAATTGAATCAATAATATGAGAGATATTATGCATCAATTACTGTAGCAATAATTGAGTATAACTGAGTGACTTCTCACATAAGCATCAATAATCAATATTGTGTGTTACTATACAACCATGTGTATTACTGTACTTTTACCACCGGGTATTTCAACAGTTTGACGGTAAAACTTTCGCCGTTATTTTTAGAAAAAGATATTTCTGTCGTTTTCTAACTCTGACAATACTTTCGTTATGGGGTCCACCAATGATTGTTTCGTCGTACGAATATTCCCTGTTACAACGAATATTTCCCGACCAATCGAATATTTTATAACAATTTGCTTACTTTGTAAAATTTATAAATATTACCCACAACTATAATATTACATCAAATCCACACCATAATATTCAAAAATATATTTTGAGAAAAATTAATCTTTATTCATAAAAGTTGGGGTCTTACAAATACAACCTTCATTTATACAATACGACAAAACGAAACTGAGAGTTTTAACACGGATATTGACTCGTAGACATTATCTAAACTCAAATAAAGTTCTCATTACAATTATTATTATACTATTTCACAGAACAGTGAGGACTAATAAAGCAACCATCTGGACCGTCACTCCATTTCTCGACTAGTCTCAGCTATATTCTCATTTCTTGAAGAAAATAATGAAAGTAAAGGGTGAGCTCAACTAGCCTAGTAAAGAATATTATGACTAAGATAATGCAGAATAAATTATCGTTAGCCTTCAATAGTGTTAAACTGATAGAATACAATAGACAACAAGTTTAACTGCAACGAATCAAACAATCCATTAGAAGAGTCAAGCAGAACATGATATCTACTATCTTCTATGATTTAAGAGTTTATCATCAATATTTTATCATTGTAACACAGCTCAATAAATAATCAACATCACTGAATTATCCATGCACTACGGGCCAAGGATATTCATTAGTATCACATCCACGAATTATCCATGCACTACGGGCCAAGGATATTCGTGTTATCACCAATGGTCATGATCATGCCAACAATTGTCCATCAATGCACTACGGGCCAATAAGGACTTTTACCACATCATTTGTAATATTACGGGTAATGATTATACCGATACATAGTCATAATCATAGCAATCAATAGTCTATCTATGCACTACGGACCAAAGATGACTTTCATCACAATATAAGCATGAGGATGATGATAATGATATAAGAATTCAATTAAATGAGAGCAATTTCAAAATTGTCAACATGATACTGCTTTGTGGAGTAAAATTCAAGAATAATATTATATCAAAAATAATTTGGACAGAAAAGAAATTAATTTTTGTCATGAATAGTACCCCGGGTGAATAGTAACTGAGTGAATAGTATCCCGTGAATAGTACTTCAGGAATATTACCCCATGAATAGTACCCCCAGTGTTGATTGATTTCGCAATCAATAAATACGTGCAAGTATACACGGTCAACAAGTAATAAAGTGAAAGTAGAGTATCGTTCTCGCGAGGAATTATTTAATAAAAATTACCAAATACTAACTCTTAACCAAATCAATTTTATTTAAACAACCAATAATTGTGATTTCTAGATTTAAGAAAACTAAATTAAACAAAACAAAAAGATTATTCTAAAAGAAAGCAACTAAACAACTAAGAATTGATGGAATTCAGATAAATAAGAATTAAGACTCCAATATCCCCAATTATGAATTATAAATCAATTATTCAACTATTCCAATTATTATATCTACTGAATTGTTAACAGGAATTCTCAAATGCCAAAAGCCCTCTCTCGAGTGATCAATTGCCTTCTATTTAACCCAGATTAATTTTGTTATATTTCTATGCAAAATAATTGAATTAAACTCGCTACAAACCCAATTCCTCTTATGTTACACGCGGCAAATAGATATTCTCATTCTATTCACAAACCTAATTATTTACTGTGTAAATAACTAAGTCACATGTCACCAAGCCCAGTTCTAACCCTAGAATTCCTTTCCCAATTCCTTTTAGAGTAACAAGGTAATTATTGATCAGATAATTAATCAATAAGCTCAAAGCAAGATGAACAATTCACTTCAACACAAATAATTGGAATAAATTAAATAATCAATTCATAACCATAAAAAGTTCAATTGAAATCTTAATAAAAGAGTTAATTCATAATTAATGAATTACAACCAAGAATCCACAATTGAATAAACATTAAAAGATAAAAGTATGATAAGAGAAGATAATAGAATCTGTTGTCAGCAAATCTGATGCTCCCCTCTTGCTCTTGCTCTTGATCTTCAATGATCTCCAAGTTGCTTCAATCTCCAAAACTAATAAGAATTAGGGTTAATGTCTAATCTAATGGAATGTATCTCTATTCTAAGCTATGTAATCCCCCCTTATTTTATGCCTTACCTCAAGTATTTATAGATTACAAGTCCAATTTTGTGCTTAGGAACAAACTCAATCCAATTTGGAGTCAAAAAGATGTCAAAATTCACCCAAAACGCGTCCAGGCCGCACCAAACCCTCCCCACAACGCCCCAGCACTGGGCACGACGCTCAAACTCTGCCTTGTAGTGCCCCGGCGCTGGAAATTGCCTTGAAATTAGCGCCTCGGCGCTAGTGTTTTTTTTTGGAAATTTTCTGCTCCGACGTTCTTTGGGAAAATGGCCATAACTTCTTCGTCTGAACTCTGATTTCGACGATTCAAGATGTTTCGGAAAGAGGAGAAGTAGATCTACAACTTTCATTCTTTAAGTGTTTCGAAATAAGGTCCGTAGAAATACTCAAATTGGCTCTGAAGTGACTGCTATGTAAATGGCAAGTCGAAAACGCAAATCTAGCCACCCCGAATGTCGATCCACGTAACTTTTGTCCCAAATCCTACAAAACAATGTAAAACATGCATGAATGGACACAAATACTTAAAAACTATTCTAAAAGACTTGAGAACAATAATAAATTAAGCCCGAATGTATCCAATTCATGTGTATAAAACTCACTCATCACCCAGCATGAAAAGATTAAAAATTATCAAGAATGTTCAGAATAATATTTCCGTGAAAAGATACTAGATGAAGCGCAAATTTCAAGGATATTTTACTAATTTTACGGAGTATAGAAGCAATACTTATTAAAATGAGTGTAGAATTCAGAATCTGAAACGAAATAATATTGCTTACATACTACAGAGTATGGGAAGAAAATATTATTTCTTACGAATATTGAACAAAAATAATATTCCTTACGACTATTAAACGAAAATAATATTCCTTACGAATATTGAACGAAGATAATATTCCTTACGAATATTGAACGAAAATAATATTTCTTATGAATATTGAACGAAAATAAAATTCCTTACGAATACGAAAAATAATATCGTAAGTGAATATGAAATAAATAATACCCCTTACCTTAAAAAGAGAGTACTTCTGACTGATATAGCGGGAATATTCTTGAAGAAAACTTGCACTATTTTTTACACTCAAAACTTCTTTAAACTCTAAAGAAATACGCTCAATATTATAGAAGAAGAATTCTCTTATTCTGGTGTGATTTTTAATTCTAAACTAAGCATTCTATTTATAGAAGAATGGAAGGATACTATTTGAAAATAAAAATCACGGGTGAACAGAGAAAGGAATTCACAGGCGTTCGGCTGAATTCGTTTTAAAAAAATTTAATTTTACTATGCAGCACTATGCACACACTATGCAGTACTATGCAAATAAAATATAATATATTCTACTTTTCATAAAAAATAAAACTAATAATACATACATATATATATATATATATATATATATATATATATATATATATATATATACTGAATAACCTTCTATCGATTATTTTGAAAAATGAATAAGTGGGGGTTCATATAATAAGCCAAATTTACAACAAATATTTCATAAAAATCCCCTCTATTTATCACAACTCACTTGGCTTCTCAAAACACATTTTTAACAACATTCATCATTAATATTATAACTCACAATATTAACAACCAGATCATTCCCAGGAAAGAGGGGGCTTTCCGATAAAGATTTCTCCTTATTGGCGCGCAATTAGGTGACCAAACCCTTTTCCTCAACAGAACTTTCTAGACATCATCAATAATGTAAATAATAATATGAATAACTTTTTCGTCTCAATTATTGATTTAAAAAATATAAAATATTATACATATGATACTGTGACAATAATTGAATCAATAATATGAGATACAATGCAGCAATTACTGTGGTAATAATTGAGTATAACTGAGAGACTTCTCACGTAAGCATCAATAATCAAAGATATTATACAATTCCGTGTGCTACTATGCAACCATGCTTATTACTGTACTTTTATCACCAGGTATTTCAACAGTTAATGGTAAAACTTTCGCCGTTATTTTTATAAAAAGATATTTCTGTCGTTTTCTAACTCTGACAATAATTCTGATGTGGAGTCCACCAATGATTGTGCCGTCGCACGAATATTCCCTTATAAAATGAATATTTCCCGACTAATCGAATATTTTATGACAACTTATTTACTTTACAAAATTTGTAAATATTACTCATAACTATAACATTATATCAAATTCACACTATAATATTAAAAAAATATTTTGAGAAAATTAATATTTATTCATAAAAGTTGGGGTCTTACAATTAACTTAACATATTTGATCATTTCAGTCTAAGTCCTTGTACATATATTCCTATTATCTATTCAAGGACTTTATAGCTTATTTCAATGCAGACATATTTGCATATTCATTCATTAAGATCATAATTATATGTTATATAAATAGAAATATCATTCACATGTTTATTCCTAACAATCTCCCCCTATTTGATTATGACAAAAATAATAAGTGCATATATATGAGATGAATAAATCTTAAGATACAGTGAGCTACTGTATTGCTAGAACAGATAATATGAATGATATATTAAAAAGCATTTGATTATAGCTGAATAGTAAACCTATATTCTGGATACAGAGTTAACTATTACATATAGAGATGTACCTTCTTTTTCATGTGTGTCTCTTGGATCTCCTTTGTTGTTGCTACTCATCTACTTGATCTTCTTGCTCCTGATCCCCAATGGGATGATGACTTTATTTCTTCTTGATCTCCTAGTTCCTGCTCCCCTTGAGATGAATGCTCCATTGCTTCATTTTCATGATGCTCTGACTCAGATGCATGCTCTTCTTCTTTGTCTTCTGCTTTGCTCTTCAGACTTTGTTTTGGCTCCCCCTCAGATGATGATACACTTGCTGCTATTTTGACCTGCTTCTTCTTCTTCTTCTTCTCCTTCTTTGCTTTCCTGCACTTTCTTGAATACCTCTTTTTTTCCCCCTTTTTATCATGAATCATTTGGGAAAGCTGTTGGACATTTATCATAAGATGCTCTATCAGATAAGATAAGTTGCTAACTTCAGTCTTGAGTTCTTGTTGGCTTAGCTCTAACTATTGAGAGAGAGACTACTTTAGGAGGTCAATCTTGTCAGAGAGAGACATGATTTGATCTGTATTATCCTTCTGGGCTTGCAGAGCTTCTTTCTTCTGATCATTGATAAACTTTAGATAGATTTGATCTCTCTCTCTTTTTAATTTTGAGAGATATATCTGATATTATGGCTTGAAGTCTGTTTTGAAGCACACTATCTCCTTCTTCTGAAAGCATCTTTACTTATGCGGCAATGAGAGATATCTTCTCAACCAACTCGTCAGAATTCTTCAGTAACTCTTGCTCCTGAGGAGTTTGGTTATTTGGTTGAGCAGACTTCTGTTGAACACCAGATTGGACTCCATGATTCTCATTCTTGGACAGTTTTTTGAATGTAGTGAGAATCTGATAAATCATTGAGTGCCAATCACTATTTGAGGACAAGGAAATATCAGATAACTCTGCTTGAGCAAAGTAGAGCTTCTCAATCTGAGCTTTATCATCTTCAATGGTAGAGTGAATAGACTCTACGATCATATACTTGGGTATAATCATTCTGCCATCTGAACCTACTCTACAATCGTAGGGAATGTAGTGGTTGCCAGTATGTCGATAAACCCTGAAGTGAGACTGTTCTTTGATCAGCTTTGTTGAAAACTTCTTTACTCTTGGAAAGTTTTGAGACACCAACTCCAAGTTAAAAAAATATGAGTTACACCAGCTGAAGTAACTCCCATCTTTACCAGTATATGCCTTTAGTCAGGGCATCCATGGGTAGAATCATTTCATCAGGAGATTGTCAGGATCGTACAATATTATAGTACAGTCTAAGTCCATGTCTTTCCAATTGTTAAACAGATCTTCAGTAGACATTGTTACTACTTTAAGTCGTTCATTTCCACGATTTATCCATCTTTCTAGTAGCACATCTTGAGGTTCATCAAAGACTTCCACCACTAATCTTCTGCGAACTCTTGCTGGAGAGGGCACATGATAGTCTGCCGATTCCTGATCTGCAGAACTAGAGTATGTCTCCATCTCTTCGTCATGTTGGGTCATTTCAATTGATTCATCAATAGACACTTCCAGCTGATTTTTATCACTTAAATCTTCTTTAGTACCATTCTCAGAATTGTTTGACTCAGCAGTCATTTCCTCTTCTTCTTTACTTTCTTTATCTTCTTCTGCCATACACTCATTTGTATTTATGTTTGTAGTTCTTTCACTGCTGGTGCTGTCAGAAATCATCCTCCTTTTGCCTTTCATATCTTCTCCCATAGACTCAAATTTGTCATCTTCATCACTGCTACTGAGATCAATTACTTTTAATACTGAGCCTCCTTCTTTCTTCTGATTAGTTCTTTGAAGCAATCGGTTACTCTTTCTCTTTTTTGGGGGTGCTGCAATTGATGCTTTTTCCTTTCCTGCTCCACATCTCTTTTTATCAGTAGAGAGACTGCTTTGTGGAACCTCTGTAGACTTCTTCACAATCTTAGCTTTCTTCTTTGCTGGAGTGGCTGCTACAGGTACAGAGTCATTAGATTGAGACAACTTGTTTTCCATTTCTTTTGTCTTCCTCCTTTGTAGAGACTTTGCTGCTACTGCCAGATGTCATTAGCCTTTTATTTTCCATTGGGTTTTTCTTCCAGTTTTCAAACAGTTGCGGGGACATCACTTTATGAACATTCAGTGGTTCTCCCTCACAATCTCTTATCTTACTTTTCAGTTTCTTCTTCAGTATAATGCTCAAGAGTCTTCCATAAAAAACCTTTATAAGGGGTTTATCTGTAGACTTCTTCATCTCAGCTTTTTCCAGCCAATTAGACAACCAATCAATTAGAAGAGCTCCAAAGTTCACATGCACTTTCATGATAATTGCAGTCATGATTCTCAATTGCAGATCACTAACAGTATCATGTGCAATATCTTTGCATAAGATACATTTTCCAGCAATCTCAGCTAGGAATTCAAACTCCTCAGGAAACTCTTTCTTCTTAATGTCTTTCAGATTTACATTCCTTCTGTAGTGCATTAAATTCTTGCCTTCTTCAATGTCAACTTCCTCGAGGTTTATCAGACCTTGGTCAAGAAACCCTAGACATTGGTTGATGTCTGATGCTTTTATCTTCAAGCTTACTCCTTTGACCTTTGTTGATAGAAGCCCAGAGTCTACCGT
The DNA here is from genome assembly GCA_016801055.1 of Panax notoginseng. NCBI lineage: Eukaryota > Viridiplantae > Streptophyta > Magnoliopsida > Apiales > Araliaceae > Panax > Panax notoginseng. The sequence goes on along the minus strand of CM029012.1, from coordinate 136,391,312 downwards.
TGCATTTAAATAGAATTGCTTCACTAGATCGGTATAGACTGGAGTGTTAGCTTCTAAGCACTCTGAAAACCCAACATTCATTACAAGCTCAAGTATGTCCTTGAACTTCTTTTCTGATCATTCGAACTTCTTGAAGCCAAGTTGGATTCCAGTTATAACACGTCACTCTTCCATTTTGAGAGTTCGAAGTATATGGGAAATTAATCTCAGGAATCTTATGAGGGATAGTTGAATGCGATTTGGGCGAAGCTCGAGGTTTAATAGATTTTGACCTTGAAGAGGATTTTAGGGTTTAAAAAAGGGAGAGAGAGAAAGTTGATAGCTTTTGATAACTGTTTGGATCTTTTGAATTTATCTTTATGACAGTTTTTCTAACTCTACATAAGCTATGATGTGTCAAAAAATCATTGGTTGCACGATGCCAAGTAAGAAACTGTAACTCCCCATAAACTGATTAGTTTTTTAGTTTTGATTTTTCTTTTAAGAAAATAAGAATTACTAATGTAGGCTGACCGTTGAATTCTTCAGTACATAGAATAGCTTGATGAGATAGCTATGGACTCTACAATTTTCTTTGTCAACTCAACGATCGTCTTCTGAGAGATGCTTTAGTGAGTGATTTGTCACTAATCCCCATCTTGAGTTGCATGGCTCAACCATTGATGCGCCCCAAGAGAGTTCGAGCATAAAAATTCTGAGGTGAATTTTCAAAACGCCTTTTCAAACTATATTTGTAACTTCCCTCCACACGAACTGCATAGTGGGACACGTGTCGAGTTCTATTGGGCTCCATAATTTTAAATAGTGTGGAAAATACTGATATGCCCTTAGTTCCCCCTGAGCTAGTGTATCCTTTGGGAAGACTACGATCATCGAGGCTGCTCTACGATTGTTGAGTTTACTGCTGATCATACTCTACGATCATTATCTGTCCTGGTTCTTGTGATGAGCACTGACTTAGCTTTCCTTCTGGGTTATTAAGGTAGCTCAGGAAAGGCCAACCTCTTAGACTGAACTAACAGGTTTGTCCCTGAGGCACTTATCAGAAGGACTATATATAGTTGGTGGTAAGAATGTCATCATGATAGGCTTTTTGTCAGAGTTTGTTCACCATCATTGAACATACTTGATGTTGGCATTTGTTAGTGGAAGAGGGTGAAGTGCTTTCAGCTATGTCACTTGTATGGTAAGGAGAGTGTACTGAGAAGTATTGCAATTGTAGAGTTAGTGTAAGACCCCAACTTTTATGAATAAAGATTTAATTTCTTGAAATATATTTTTGAATATTATAGTGTTGGTTTGATATAATATTATAGTTGTTGGTAATATTTATAAATTTTACAAAGTAAGCAAGTGGTCATAAAATATTCGATTGGTTGGGGAATATTCATACGACGGTACAATCATTGGTGGACACCACAACAGAATTACTGTCGAAATTAGAAAATGACAGAAATAACTTTTTATAAAAATAACGGCGAAAGTTTTATCGTTAACTGTTGAAATATCCGGTGATAAAAGTACAGTAATACGCATGGTTGCATAGTAGCACACGGTATTGTACAGTATTTTTGATTATTGATGCTTACGTGAGAAGTCACTCAGTTTTATTCAATTATTACCATAGTAATTACAGCATAGTATCTCACGTTATTGATTCAATTATTGTCACAATATTTTATATTATTAGATTAATAATTGAGACGACAAAATTATTCATATTATTATTTGCATTATTGACGATGTCTAGAAAGTTCTGTCGAGAAAAAAGGTTTGGTCACCTAATTGCGCACCAATAGGGAGAAATCCTTATCGGAAATCCCCCTCTTTCTTGGGAATGATCTGGTTGTTAATATTGTGAGTTATAATATTAATGATGAATGTTATTAAAAATGCATTTTGTGAAGCCAAGTGAATTTAGATAAATAAAAAAAAATTTATGAAGTATTTGTTGTAAATTTTGCTTATTATATGAACCCCCACTTACCCATTTTTCAAAATAATTGAGAGAAAGTTATCTCAGTGTTGTTTTATATATATATATATATATATATATATATATATATATATATATATATATATATATATATTATAAGTTTTGTTTTATTATAATATAAATAGAATATATTATATTTTATTTAAAATTTTTGCTTTATTAGAATATTTTATTGCATAGTGATGCGTAGTAAATCAAATTTTTTCAAAAATTCGACCGAAGGATTCGGCGCCCGTGAATATACTATGCAGTCCGTGATTTTATTTTCTAAATAGTATCCTTCCATTCTCCTATAAATAGGATGCTTAGTTTAGAATTGAAAATCACACCAGAATCAGAGAATTCTTCTTCTATAATATTGAGCGTATTTCTTTAGAGTTTAAGGAAGCTTTAAGTGTAAAAAATAATGTAAATTTTCTTCAAAAATATCCCCGCCCTACTAGTTAGAAATAATCTCCTTTTAAGGTAATGGATATTATTTTTGTTCAATATTCGTATAAAATAATATTTTTTTCATAATTTGTAGTATGTAAATAATATTATTTCGTTTTAGATTCTGAATTCTACACTCATTTTGTTAAGTATTGCTTCTATACTCCTTGAAATTAGTAGAATATTCTTGAAATTTGCGCTTCATCTAATATCTTTTCACAAAAATATTATTCTGAACATTCTTGATAATTTTTAATCTTTTCATGTCGGAGTATTATTCACGGGATACTATTCTCGAAGTACTATTCATAAGGTACTATTCACTCGGGTACTATTCACCCGGGGTACTATTCATGACAAAAAATGATTTCTTTTCTATCTAAATCATTTTTGATACAATATTATTCTTCAATTTTACTCCACAAAGCAGTATCATGTTGACAATTTGGACATTATTGAATTCTGGATAAATTGAATTATAAATCTTAAAAATTTATCCTTTGCTTTTATTTAATTAAATTCTTTTATCATTGTCATCATCATCATGCTTATATTGTGATGAAAGTCATCTTTGACCCGTAGTGCATAGATGGTCTTTTGATTGGTATGATTATGACTATGTATCGGTATAATCATTACCTTTAATGTTACAAATGATGTGGTAAAAATTCTCATTGGCCCGTAGTGCATTGATGGACAGTTGTTAGCATGATCATGACCGTTGGTGATAACACGAATATCCTTGGCCCGTAGTGCATGGATAATTCAGTGATGTGAATTATTTATTAAGATGAGTCTCAGCGATAAAATTGATGATAAACTTTTAAATCATAGAAGATAGTAGATATCATGCTCTACTTGACTCTTCTAATGGATTGTTTCTTCCGCTGCAGTTAAACTTGTTGTATATTGTATTCTATCAGTTTAACACTGTTGAAGGCTAACGATAATTTATTCTGCATTATCTTAATCAAAATATTTCTTACTGGGCTAGTTGAGCTCACCCTTTTTCTTTCATTGTTCTCTTCAGGAAATGAGAACGTAGCCGGGACTAGTCGGGGAATGGAGTGACGGTCCGAGATGGTGGTTGTAGTAGTCCTCACTATTTTATAAAATTATGTGATAATAACTATAATGAGGACTCCATTTGAGTTGGGACTCTGTTGCTGGGAGAGGACTTGTTTGGATAATCCAGAGTTTCATTTCAGGAATCATTGAAGCTTCTCTAAATTCCTAAAGATAGATAGGTGGATAGTTCATCATGAAGCATTGTCTGGTGAAGCACCTTTCATGTTAATAACTTAAGATGGGCAATTGATGGCCAATATCTATAGAATTCTTGGACCATTGCTTTTGAATGTTCATTGCTTATTTAAAAGCTTCATAGTCGAGGGCTGGTGCTCTGTGAGATGGTCATCAGAGATGTAATGGGTGTTGAGCTTTTGTCTGAGCTCATCTCTTAGTATTGCAATGAATTTCAGTTCTGCTTCTTCTTAAGTTTCTTCATCATGATCTTCATACCCTCATCATTCTTGCCTTTACATCAGGTTCAGTTTTCTTCAGTTTTTTTTTAGAGAGATTTGAAGGATATAGCTTCAATGTGTTCTTCCTTAGTTTTGGCATTACTAAACTTTAGCATTCTGTTGCTCCCATAGTTGATACCTCCGTCTTGGAAGTAGAGGACTGGCTTCTGCATATAGATCCTTACAAGGTCACCTTTGTACTTCTCCTTCTAGCTGGAATATTCTGAACTAATCTGGTATTTTTGTGATTAAATCAATTTCATTGGATTCGTAGAGTACTTTCAAACTGGTCACTCCACGATTTGCTGATCAGTCACTACGAATGTAGGTTCTATCATTCAAACTTCCAGGATGTTCCCTTTGGAATGATATGATTTGCATGGATACAACCAGTAGAACTCTTTTATCTTGTCATGAAATAGTCGTTGCAGCATCCACCTCTGATGGGTTGGCAAGTTTGGACTCTTCAATCGAGACGAGTGAAGACTTCATTGATTTATAGCTGCGTTTTCCCTTCTAATACAGCTGGTTGAATCCTTGTAATCGAAGATATCTTCTTTAGTGTTCCTTGTGTGATCATATAGACCAAGTACATGCAGGTTAGGTAAATTTCTATTTTTGGTACCCCTGATTGTTTGGGTCCTGCTGGATTAGTTTTTCTCAAAATCTCAGTTCCTCATATGCTTGAATTTACATTACATTGGCATCAACAATCATATTTATGCATATGTCAGATTTAGATATGATATTTATGATGCATGATGATGAGTGTGTGGATGATTAAGTATTTTGATAGGACAATCTTTTTCTTTGACTGTTTCACTCTTTGCTTGGTTGTGTTCACAGATTTTGAATGTTCTCAGAGTAGGAATCAACTCTATTGCTTATTTTCATCTGGTTGATTCATGGAGATAATCAGTTTTTAAGAATCTTTAATATACTCCTCTAGCGTTAATCATACTCTATATTTTATCAAGAACACAGAACATTGGTTTTATATACATATGCATACATACCAATCCTTTAGCAAGAGTTAATTCATTTAAGCTTAGTTGGATTTAAATTAACTTACGACACACTCCATAGTACTTTCAAGATGTTATCTTCAACCTAAACTTTAGGTGGAGAGAGAATTTGTTGAAAATTAAGTTTCCAACCTTAATGTACTCTCTCTCTCTTTCCCTTTTCAGAAAGAGTATGATCTCTTGATAGAGTATTGTAGTAGTACATAAGGTGATGCAGCATAATGTTCATGTATGTTTTAATGAAGAACCGTACCTTTACACTGTCAGTTTCTTGACAGTCATTTATCTTGCTAGAATGATGTAGGGCATTGATGTGCAAATACTTAAATTCATTGCTGACAGCTTGTTACTCCATTTATCCTTAAGTCAATTAGGCATCCTCATGGAGTTGACAATATAGGACAGTCTTGGCAGCTTTAATTCTTTGATAATCTTGAGTCTCAAGGTTCATATCCAATTTAGCCAAGTACATATTGAAAGAAATTTCCTTTCTTCTTTGGATAGACATTTCATTGCAAGTATAGGCCTTCCATCTTTCAGAACAGAGGATGACAGACTCTTTGTTTTTGATGCCTTTCTTGACTTCCCATCACTGGTCTGCAGACTGCTGATTTTCTTTGGACATGGATTGGTTTTATTTATGCATTAACTTGGAACAGGGAACAATCTGAGCAGCTTCAGGTGAAAGTGGACTTTTACCTGTACGCATAATTTCTAACGTGTGAGCTCATCAGTAGTTACAAATGGCTTACTACTAAACTAAGTTTAGAACATGGTTTGTGCCTAGGATCAGACTCAAAGCATTAGCTTTTAAAATGTAGTATGAGAACCTGCTTTGATACCAATTGTTAGTTCCTAGAAGGCACACAATAGATCTAGAAGGTGGGTTGAATAGATCCTTTTTAATTTCAAAAATCTTTTCCATTTTAGTTAACATTGCTAAGTAAATAGCATATGACAAACTTAAGAATTATTTCAAACACAGCGGAATAAGTTAAGGTTCCCCTTCGTAGATGTTATGTTGACCATTTTTCTAGAGTTAGCGTAGATGTAAGTAGTTATCATGTTGATAGCAGTTATAGCAGTTATATATTCATAATGTAAATAGCAGTATGTAAAAGACACAAGGAATTTTAAGCGGTTCAGAGACTCAAGCTCCTAATCAACTCTTCTGCTTCAACAAGCAGGGATTCCACTAAGGAAGTCTTTACATCTTTGAATCACTAAGATTCCTTCAAGGCCAGCAGCCTTGGAACTCTAGTTCACTAAGAACTCTTCAAGTCCAGTAGACTTGAAACTTCAGTTCACTAAGAACTCTTCAAGGCCTGCAGCCTTGGAACTCAATTTAGTCCCTTGGACAATGACCCTTCAGGCCATAGCTTCTTGTTATTGATGTTGTTGTTGGTACTGAGTTGCTAAGATGACTTTAAGCTTGTTCATCCTTGATACTTAGTAGCTTGTTGTGATCCTCTTTGGAATCTGCATCGAGACTGGATCACCATTGGACAGACTGCTAAGTTGTTCATGAAGCTCGATTTCTTTGAGTACTTAGCAATTTGCCGATCCTTCCTTGGTGCGGCTGATCTTATGGTTGGTCCTTATCTGATCTCAGCTTGCACTCCTTCACCACATGAGGTTTGCTAAGTTTTTGCATCTTTGGTAAACTCAGTCTGGCATTTAGCATTCCTCGAACCTTGGTTGACTTGTATATAGATTTGGTTTTGTATATGTTCTTCTTCAGCTCTCGCTGGTTCATGGTGATTTGTAGACTGGCTCTTTGAATCTCCTCTCTGATCTGCCAATCTTTTGAAAGCCATTTTCTTGGCCTTCTCGGCTCTCAGCTTAGCTGTCATTTTCAATGGCATTCTCACAGTTATTGAGTGAAGCCTTTTTCTGTTAAAGCTCTTCTCTTGCCTTGCTTCACTTTTACTTTCGTAGTCTCACTGCCACTGAAACTTATTCTGATTTGGCTATGTAAAACTCGTAGAGTCAACAACTGAACAACAACCAACCTTTTATTCTTTTAAGCTTTACTTGTTAAATAGCCTTTCATAAGCTTCCCGTTGGATTACAGTCGTTGGAAGCTATTTGAATTTATTCACAAATTTTGAGTTATTTGGTGCATACTGCAGATGTGACATGACAGCCCCTTCAACACTTTTCTGACACTGCAGTCTGCTATTTCACCTACCACATCAGAAATGTCACTTTAACGTGGCAGGCTTGTAGTCATCTTTATTTCTTCTTTCTGATTCCTCGATCAGAACATCAGAAGTTGTCCTTCTACATCAATGCTTTCGATACCCAACATTCGAATATCAGTCTTTGTATTAAGACGTTCCCAAGGCTTCAATACTTAGATGACTAAACTCTACAATTCTGATGCAGATGACTAAACTCTTCTTTGTCTTTTCTGTATAGGTTGGCCAGTATCTTTGTTATAGACCTTATCAGTTCCTGCTTCTAATCTGGCAAGCACTACGATCATAAGTATACCCAAGATAGTCATCTTTTGTTAATCTCGACAGCTACTGTATTGCTGACTTCCTTTAGTCAGTTACATCATCTGAAGTCTTCTTACTATTGCATGTGGAAGACTTCCCTCAAATGGCTTCACTACTCAATCAGGATGCTGACTGAATTGGTGCTTCGATCTTCTGTTTGCTTGCAAGCCATTAGGTGAATGTTATCTGACTTCCTTCAGGTAGATTGTATCTTTTACAGTTCTGATCAGACGCTTCAATCTTTGGATGCTTTGGGAGTGCTCATGTGTTGAGAATCGTGTTAACACTACGATTCTTCCTTGGCGTTGTGAGCACTAATAGGCTTTGTCAAAGACTTTATTCTGTAGAATACGATCTAGCTTTGGTTCTGCAGACACTACGACTCCAAGAGTAGATTATACATCAGACTACGATTTATGTTTTAACACTTGTTGTTCTTGTCTGATCTAGCTCGACTATAATTTCTGCCTCTTGTATGATCAGTAGACTCTATGACTTCAAGTATGGTCTACGATTCTTGACTTAGCTTGGCAGGTGCTTAGACCAACTCTACTATTCTGAGTGAGGCCCTCCAAGGCAGACTACGATCTATAGCCACTTTCTCGATACTTTACGATTCTGCCTTGGTTTTTGCAATCCCTCGGCTGGCTCGACAGACTACAATTCTGCCTTGATAGTCTTCGAATTCTTTATTTCACCTGGCAGACTTCGAAGACTGGTGCAGTATTCGACGATCAGGCATGCCTATCTATTACATCATATAAGATCAACCTAACAAGCTTGATCTTTCTATATATATATATATATATATATATATATATATATATATATATATATATATATATATATATATATATATATAGTCCTTGTACATCATATTCTTTTTAAGGACTTTACAAAGCTATTTTATTCATGTAAAATCAACTTAACATATTTGATCATTTCAGTCTAAGTCCTTGTATATATATTTCTATTGTCTATTCAAGGACTTTACAGCTTATTTCAATGTAGACATATTTTTATATTCATTCATTAAGATCATAATTAAATCTTATATAAATAGGAATATCATTCACATGCTTATTCCTAACACAGTAGCATTGAGAATTAGGGAATTAGACTATTTCAAGCAACAAACACATAAGCTCAGATTGTTTAACTTATCTTCTGATAATCATACCAATACTCAAAAGCTTGTCCACAATCAGGTATTACTAATTACTACTTGTGATTAGAAACAATATCAATTACACGTAATATTATTCCTTGATCTAGCATATGATATTCGTTAACCAACTCAATCCTGCAGAAATCAAATCAATTAAGCCAAATAGTATTCAAAAATTAAATCAGATTATCAAGAATGAATTTCATGTGAGAAGGAATAAATAATGAATACTCAATTAACCATTAATTATAAATAAGGTTCAACATCCCTTAGAACTGAATAAAAAGAACTTAGCTCATGTCTTCAATCCTCCAATGTTGTAGATGAGAGAATGTAGTAGATGATTGAATTAATAATTAAAACTCTGACTATCATCCTTTATTTATAGTGCTAGACAAAGTCATAAATTCAATGGAAAATAGAAATCCAAATCATAAAAGGAATTACAAATCATAACTAGTTTTCATAAAAAAATAGAATCTAATTAGGAAATAAATCTTAGTCTAAAGTAAATCCTAAAGCTAATATAAATATCAATCCAATTCCATGTAGAAGTCCGTCAAAATCTTCATTTAGAAACTTTCCAAAAATCCAAGATTTTCCAATTTTCGCGCTCAAATTCGCTAGGGCGAATTTCTATTTTCTACTGCGACGTCCTTTAGTAAACTAAGCATAACTTTTGATCTGGTAAGAGTTACGATGTCTGCTACCTATCAAATCGAAGATCTCGACGAGATCTACAACTTTTATTCTTTGAGAATTGACAGATTCTGACTGAATCAAGGTCGAAATAGGGCTCCAAGTGACTATTGTGTAAATTACAACTTCTAAACTTTGAGGTTCAACGTCCGTTTGGTAAAAAAGACCATAACTTTTTCATATGAACTTCGATTGGGACGATTCAAGATGTTCCAGAAAGCTAAGGAAGGGCTATACAATAAAATTCAAGTCCTAAGCCAAGACTATGCATCCAACTTAATGCTAAAAACCCTGCAATTTTCCCTTTTTTCTCATTTCAGCTCCAATTCTTCCTTAAATCATTAAACAACTTAATAAGTTAATATACACATGAAACATGCAATAAAACTAAACATAAAAGAATCAAAATAAATGAATAATATGCACTCGTCAAATTCCCTCACACTTAGCCTTTACACGTCCTCGTATAAACCAAAACTTTGATTTCTCAAAAAATTATATTCAACCATTATGTCAAAAGATTTCAAGGTACAAATCATGACTATCAACACTAAACTCACAGAAATGTAATCAATGCCTCATCAGTTAACTCACAATGAACAAACTTACCATATCACCAACGAACTTCATTAAACCAACCTGTAACCACATAAGAAACTTTCCTACAGTCCACATTCTTACTCAACTTGGTTATTATGGAACAAAATCGTGCACACTGACTCACAACCAAGAACAAATTTTTTTTGTTTTTTAATTTTTTTCATAAAACCTTTTCTTTAGCACAGATGAATGTATTTTCATGTTTTTCTCGTATTTTTTTTCTTTCTTGACATGTGCAATGTTTTCTTTTCTTAAGCTTTTCAGAGTTACCCATGTAGTGAACTTTCCACCAACGACTCCCAAACCAGATGATTTTAGGGCGCTGGGTGTAGAGACACCCCTAGGGCTTACTTATTCAAGTAATAAATGTAAGACCCCAACTTATTAATGAATAAAATCAAATTTTCTCTAAATATTATTGTGAATAATAAGGGGTTAATTTGATATAATACTTTGGTTATGGGTGAAATGTGCAAATTTGTAAAATAAGCAAGTGGTTATAAAATATTCTTGCTGTCAGGGAATATTCGTACGACGGCGCAGCCTTGTGTGGGCCCCATAACGGAAAGTGATTGGATGAAGAAAACAATAAGTATAAGTTATTTATAAATAACGGCGTAGTTGTTACTGTTAATACTGTTGGAATACCCAGTGGTTAAAATACAGTAGCACACGGTATTGCACCAATTATTGATTCTTATGTAAGAAGGCACTACTCAATAATTATTACAGTTGTTACTGTTCAATATTTTATTGATTCAATAATTGCTGCATTGATATTTTATATTATTATTGTTTCAATAATTGTCACTGCACAGTATTTTCCTTTATCAGATCAATAATTTATATTATTTGAATAATATTATTAGATAACACTATTGGCAATGTCTAGAAAGTTCTGTCTAAGGAGAGGTTTGGTCATCTAATTGCGCGCCAGTAAGGAGAAATTCTTATTAGAAAACCCCCTCTTTCCTGGGAACGGCCTGGTTGTCATAAATGTGATTCTGTAATATTATTTGTGAATAATTAATTATTGATTCATATGATAAAAAAATAATTATTTTATGTGGATATAAATGAGGGATGTATTTTTGTGGTTAAAAATGAAGGAGTTAATGTTGAGGTTTTTATCAGTATTTTTGTCAGAATGGAGGTATTAAAAATTAGGGTTTTTGAGATACTTTGCGGGGGTTATAATTTTTAATCCGACCGTTGGATCGTGGTAATTTTTGGATATGTTATACATATATAAGTTGAGTATATGTCCACAAATTTTAAACCGTTAAAAATAAACGTATGATTTATTATGAATTTTACGAGATGACTGGTTCAGAAATTGTTGAATTTTCGGAGTTAATCATTTTGGTGGAAAATTCTAGAATTGGTGGGCCCCACTCTTGGTTGGTGAAAAAATGTGCTGAGATTTTTATTCAAATGAGGTGGGTGGGAATAGTAGCAGGTAAAGCCATCAGGTTGCAGGTTAAGTCTGCTTCGGCGTGCTAACATTTTCCTATAAATAGAGGGCTAAGTTAGAATTGAAAATCACTCCAGAAACATTATTGAGTGTATTTTGTGAGTATTTAGATACTTTGAGAGTTTCTGTAAGACCCCAACTTTTATAAATAAAGAAGAATTTTCTATAAATATCATTTTTGAATATAATGGAGTTAATTTGATATAATGTTATAGTTGTGGGTAATATTTATAAATTATGCAAAGTACGCAAGTTGTTATATAATATTCGATTGGTCGGGGAATATTCGTTTTAACAGGGAATATTCGTACAACGACACAATCATTGGTGGACCCCACAACGGAATTATTGTCGGATTGAGAAAACGACAAAAATATTTTATTAAAAATAACGGCGGAAATTTTACCATTGTTACTGTTGAACTACTCGGTAGTAAAAGTACAGTAATACGTGTGGTTGCATAGTAGCACACAATATTGATTATTAATGCTTATGTGAGAAGTCACTCAGTTGATTCAATTATTGTCAGTTAATAATATGAATTATTTAGCGATAATGACGTTTTGTTTTATTCGTATTATTAACGTAATAAAACAGAAACATCTTTTTATATAAAACAGAATACTTTATTAAAGTTATTCTATAAATAGAATATATTATATTTTATTTAAAAGATTTTTCTTTAAATATGGACCGTCAGATTAAAGTAATCAATCTGGACCGTTCATGGATTAGTTACTATGCATTCTATTTTTCTATAAATAGCAGCTCATTCCTTCATTATTTCTTACGAATTCACTGAACTCTAGAGAGAGAAACTATAGAGAGAAACTATAGAGAGAGAGAAGAAGAGTATTCTGCTACTTAACTACTTCCATATTTCAGCTCGTCTTTAAAACGGTAAGGGGTGTTATTCTTTCTTATTCATGAAGAGAACTGTTGTTATTCCATTTCTTATTATTCTGTTGGAATAACCTGTATACGTGGTCTACCCTATACTTGGTGACATTCTTCTATTATTATGTTGGAACATCCTGTCTGTGTGTTTTACACCGGACCTGGTTCCGTTTTTATTATTATTCTGTTGGAACATCATGTCTGTGTGTTTTACACCAGGTCTGTGTGTTTTACACCGGACCTGGTTCCGTTTTTTATTATTATTCTGTCGGAATATCCTGTCTGTGTGTTTTACACCGGACCTGGTTCCATTATTTATTATTCTGTCGGAATATCCTGTCTGTGTGTTTTACACCGGACCTGGTTCCATTATTTATTATTCTGTCGGAATATCCTGTCTGTGCGTTTACGCCGGACCTGATTCCATTATTTATTATTCTGTTGGAATAACATGTCTGTGCGGTCTATCGCATGCATGGTGATTTCTTTTGTTATTCCATTCTTTATTGTACTCAGTTGGTTAAGTTTTGACTTCTATACTCCATGAAATTTGTGGAATATCCTTGATAATTGCGGTTCATCCAGTATCTTTTCATGAAAATATTCTTCTAAGTATTCTTGAATTTTACTCCACAAAGCAATATCATGTTGACAATTTGGACGTTGTTAATTCTTGGATAAATTAATTCTTGAACTTGTTTTATTGAATTCTTATATCATTGTCATCATCCTCATGTTTATAAAATGTTGAAAGTCATCTGTGGCCTGTAGTGCATAGATGGACTTGGTATGATTATGACCAGGGATTATTCGGTGTAATCATGACCGTAATGTTACAAATGATGTGGTAAAAGTCCTCATTGGCCCGTAGTGCATTGATGGACAGTTGTTGGCATGATCATGACCATTAATGAATATACGAATATCCTTGGCCGTAGTGCAAGGGTGATTCGATGATGTGAATTATTTTATTAAGCTGAGTCTCAGTGATCACAGTGTTGGAAAATCTTTTAAATCATAAAAGATAGTAGAGTTTATTTTCTACTTCACTCTTTTAATGGATTGCTTGTTCCGCTACAGTTAAACTTGATGTCTATTATATTTTATCAGTTTAACATTGTTGAAGGCTAATGATAATTTATTCTGCATTATCTTAGTCATGATATTTCTTACTGGGCTAGTTGAGCTCACCCTTTCTTTCACTGTTCTCTTCAGGAAATGAGAACGTAGCTGGGGCAAGTCGGGGAACGGAGTGATGGTCCGAATGATAGTATTAGTTAGTAGTCCTCACTATTCTATGTAATGGTGTGTTAATAAATGTAATGAGGACTTCTTTTGAGTATGAATACTCTCTAAAAGATAATATTTGTATTCAAACTCACAGTTTATGTTTTGTCGTATTGTATACGACAGTTGTATTAGTAAGTTGTATTTGTATTTTGTACTATATATCTGACGACCCAAGATGGGTGATGTATACCTAATTTTGGGGGCGTCACAGTTTTTATTCATCAAAGCAAGTTTCTTTCAGCCTTATACCGGTATTCCGACTAGAAGTACTGATATTTTGAGGTAAGGGATATTATTTTCTTCTTAAATAATATTATTTTCTTCAATATCATTATGCTGAAATATTGATATGAGTTTTTATCAAATTTAAAACTTTTTGTGTCGGGGTTACTATTCACGTATTGATGAGTGAGTTTTATACAAATGAATTGGATACATTCGGGCTTAATTTATTATTGTTCTCAAGTCTTTTAGAATAGTTTTTAAGTGTTTGTGTCCATTCATGCATGTTTTACATTGTTTTGTAGGAATTGGGACAAAAGTTACATGGATCGACGTTCGGGGTGGCTAGATGCGCGTTTTCGGCTTGCCATTTACACAACAGTCACTTCAGAGCCAATTTTACTATAGCTCCTAACCTTATTTAGAAAAACTTCAAGAACGAAAGTTGTAGATCTACTTCTTCTCTTTCCGGAACATCTTGAATCATCAAAATCGGAGTTCGTATGAAAAAGTTATGGCCATTTTCCCAGAGGACGTCGGAGCAGAAAATTCCAGAAAATGTTCCAGCGCCGGGGCGCTATTTCTCTATGTAATCCCAGCGCCGGGGCGCTGGGGGGCAGAATCCCAGCGCCGTGCCCAGCGCCGGGGCGCTGGGGAAGTCAGTGGAAAGGCTTGGACGCGTTTTGGGGCGAATTTTGACATCTTTTTGACTCCAAATTGGATTGGGTTTGTTCCTAACCTAAAAATTAGACTTGTAACCTATAAATATATGATGTAAGACATAAAATAAAGGGGGATTATATAGATTAGACTAGATAAAACACTCCATTAGATTAGAATCTAAACCCTAGTTCTTAATTAGCCATTAGAGATTGAAGCAACTTGGAGATCATTGAAGAGCAAGAGCAGGAGCAAGAGGGGAGCATCAGATTTGCTGACAACAGATTCTATTATCTTCTCTTATCATACTTTTATCTTTTAATGTTTATTCAATTGTGGATTCTTGGTTTTAATTCATTAATTATGAACTAACTCTTTTATTAAGATTTCAATTGAACTTTTTATGGCTATAAATTAGTTATTTGATTTATTTCAATTATTTGTGTTGAAGTGAATTGTTCATCTTGCTTTGAGCTTATTGATTAATTATCTGATCAATAATTACCTTGTTACTCTAGAAGGAATTGGGAAAGGAATTCTAGGGTTAGAACTGGGCTTGGTGACATGTGACTTAGTTATTTGCACAGTGAATAATTAGGGTTGTGAATATAATGAGAATATCTATTTGCCGCATGTAACATAAAAGGAATTGGGTTTGTAACGAGTTTAATTCAATTGTTTTGCATAGAGATATAGCAAAATTAATCTGGGTTAAATAGAAGGCAATTGATCACTCGAGAAAAGGACTTTTGGCATTTGAGAATTTCTATTAACAATTCAGTAGGCATAATAATTGGGATAGTTGGACAATTGATTTATAGTTTATAATTGGGGATATTGAAGTCTTAATCTTTATTTATTTGAATTAATTTTAGAGTAATCTAGATTTAATTGATTAATTTAGTTTTCTTAATTAGAAAAATCACAATTTATGGTTGTTTAAATAAAATTGATTTGGTTAAGAGTTAGTACTTGGTAATTTTTATTAAATAATTCCTCGTGGGAACAATACTTTTCTTATCACTTTATTACTTGTTGACCGTGTATACTTGCACGTATTCATTGATTGCGAAATCGATCAACAAGTTTTTGGCGTCGTTGCCGGGGAATTAATTTAATAATTATTTACCAATATTAATTTCAATCAAATTAGTCTTAATTTAAACATTTTTATTTTTATATTTATTTTTAATTCTCTTCCTATATTTCTCTCTTTTTAGGTACCATGGATGACTTTGCGTATCAATGGCCATACACGAACATGACTCGACCAATGGAAACATGGAGTCCACCATCCACACAGCAAGTAGCAATGGTTTGTGATTATTGTGCTGGAAATTATATGAGTCATCAATGCTCCATCAGTTTCGAGCCGGTACAGTATAGTGGTGATTACCCCAATAATTATGTCTATCCCAACAACTATCATCAGGATTGGGGGTATCACCCGGATTTTTCATGGAGTAACAATCAAGCTCAAGCACCTAGACAACAAAACGCATCCGAATTTCAAAATCAAACTCAACAACAACCAGAAAGGAAACCAGGTTGGGAGGAAGCCTTGGAAAAATTCATTAGAGCTACTGACAAAAAAATCGAGGCACAAGACAAGATATTGAGTCAAGTAGATATGAATGTGAAAATCCAAGGTGTTTCATGGAGCCATACTAAACAAGATCAATTTTATGCTCCAAGTCCAACATACCCACCGGATTTGTCGTGTCCACCTCCACTACAACAGGAAGACCATTCAAATTTGGAGGAAGCCTTGGAAAAATTTATTAAAGCTTCTGAAAAAAGGAACGAGGAACAAGACAAAAAATTGAATCAAATAGAACTGAATATGAAAAGCCAAGGTGCGTCGATAAAGAATCTGGAAAATCAATTGGGGCAGATAGCACATGCGTTGAACAACCGTTCTCAATACACTTGGCTCTATGACATGGATTCCGAGACTAATGGAGAGCCCGAGCAAAATCTACAACTAGATGAGCCACAAGATGTTGAAAGAGAGGAAACAATTGGGAACCAAGAAAAGGAGATCGACGAAGATTTAACTTTGAATACCAACGAAGATGAGCCAATTTTGATAGTGTCTCATGTGCCTCCTCCACCAAAGTTCAATAATACGGGCAGTTTTGCAAAACCATGCCCAATTGGCAGTCATGTCGTCGGCAAAGCTCTTTGTGACATAAGAGCTAGTACAGTTGTGGAGTCATGGTGGGATGAAAAGGAGAAGATAGAGGAAGACTCCATTATGTTTATTAAGCTTCAATGCCCCAATCTAATCATAGACATAATGGAGAAAACACCTAGTTGTTGGACGTTCTTAATAGGGAACCTATCTACAAAGAGCATGCTAGGTGACTTCAATTCAAGGGTTTTTGCGAATGGGAACCTCCCAAAAGAGACATTGCTTCTGATGGATGGAGGGTTCCTCAATTTTCGTAGGGGAATTGGATAGAGAATTGAAGAAGTCAGGCTGAGACTATAAAACAAGCGCTTATTGGGAGGCAACCCAAGTTTAATTTTTATTTTTAGTTTTTATTAAGTTTTATATTAGTAGTTTTGAATTTTCATTTAGTTAGGATTTAATAAAAGTGCTTATATCATGGTTTTACAGGTTATTCAAGTCAAATTCAAGTGTGGTGCCCAATTTGTTCTATGTGCTTAGCCTATTCTCCAAACTTAGCGGACAAGGAGGAAGATTGCTATATTTTCAGGGAAGTCCTCTGCTTTAATTTTTTCTATTGTAGCCATTGAGGACAATGTCTAGTTTAAGTTTGGGGGCATTTTAGTGTCGTATTGCATATAGTTAGTTATTTACATTGTAGTTCGTTATATTTTCGGGTTATTTACATTTAGTTTTTGCATTCAGTTTTTTGTTTTTAAAAAAAAATTTTAAAAATTGTAAAAATAGTAGTTAGTTTACTATGTTTGTTGCAGTTAGTTTATATTTGCATGATTCCAACTGTTAGATAGTAAAAGTCTATTTTGGCCAATGATGAGACTGGAGTTAAGTAGATAAGTATAGTATTGAATATTCAGGCTTTGATGTGATTTCTTGTTATGAATTGAATCTTTTCCTGTTTGAAACTGGTATAATTAAGGTTAGCACGTTAATAACAGCTATGTTGACTGATTAAGTTTAAATTGATACATAATGAATTTCTTAAGGATAATACTAATGTGAAGGAATGAAAGACATGAATAGGCGGAGATGGCTAAATTTTGATAAAAACTTAAGTTTGAGGGGAAAATTTGGGATATATAAGCTTCGCTAAAAAAAAAAAAAAAAATTACCGTGGCTAGTTTTGTTTCGGGGCCTTTGTTACTTGAGTAAGTACGCCCGAAGGGGTATCTTAAAACCTAGCGCCCTAAGGTCTTATATGGTCTGGGAGTCGTTGGTCGAAAGCTCGCTAAGGGGTGACACTGTTAGCCTAATGGAATGAGACATTGCACAGTCATGGTTAAAAAAAAAGAAAGTAAAAAGTAAAAAAAAAAACAATAAAACAGGAAAAGAGCAAAAAGCCCCCGTAATGAAAAGTAAAGCATAAGTATCCCGGATTGGACTCTTGAACTTGGTGGATGTTTAACTTTAGTTGGATATAGCTTGTTCGTGAATTTTATAAGTTTTCACTGTATGATGCCTTTAAAGAGACCTATTATGTGTTAAATTTGATTTTATATTAGTTAACATTGTTTTGGAGCACACACGCACTATATCAGTGATAACAGTCTAAGATTTGATGAGTGATTGGGAAATTACTGATTTGTTTTAATATGATGTATTATCATGTTTACATGATTTCTCTAAGGCCGGTTGAATAGACTTGTTTCTGTCATTACTGTTGGATTCGTAGGCATATAGATTAGTTTCATTACATTACATTGTATAACATTTTTGTGTTTTTGCTTGAGGACAAGCAAATGTTTAAGTTTGGGGGTATTTGATGAGTGAGTTTTATACAAACGAATTGGATACATTCGGGCTTAATTTATTATTGTTCTCAAGTCTTTTAGAATAGTTTTTAAGTGTTTGTGTCCATTCATGCATGTTTTACATTGTTTTGTAGGAATTGGGACAAAAGTTACATGGATCGACGTTCGGGGTGGCTAGATGCGCGTTTTCGGCTTGCCATTTACACAGCAGTTACTTCAGAGCCAATTTTACTATAGCTCCTGACCTTATTTCGAAAAACTTCAAGAACTAAAGTTGTAGATCTACTTCTCCTCTTTCCGGAACATCTTGAATCATCAAAATCGGAGTTTGTATGAAGAAGTTATGGCCATTTTCCCAGAGGACGTCGGAGCAAAAAATTCCAAAAAATGTTCCAGCGCCGGGGCGCTATTTCTCTATGTAATCCCAGCGCCGGGGCGCTGGGGGGCAGAATCCCAGCGCCGTGCCCAGCGCCGGGGCGCTGGGGAAGTCAGTGGAAAGGCTTGGACGCGCTTTGGGGCGAATTTTGACATCTTTTTGACTCCAAATTGGATTGGGTTTGTTCCTAACCTAAAAATTAGACTTGTAACCTATAAATATATGATGTAAGACATAAAATAAAGGGGGATTATATAGATTAGACTAGATAAAACACTCCATTAGATTAGAATCTAAACCCTAGTTCTTAATTAGCCATTAGAGATTGAAGCAACTTGGAGATCATTGAAGAGCAAGAGCAGGAGCAAGAGGGGAGCATCAGATTTGCTGACAACAGATTCTATTATCTTCTCTTATCATACTTTTATCTTTTAATGTTTATTCAATTGTGGATTCTTGGTTTTAATTCATTAATTATGAACTAACTCTTTTATTAAGATTTCAATTGAACTTTTTATGGCTATAAATTAGTTATTTGATTTATTTCAATTATTTGTGTTGAAGTGAATTGTTCATCTTGCTTTGAGCTTATTGATTAATTATCTGATCAATAATTACCTTGTTACTCTAGAAGGAATTGGGAAAGGAATTCTAGGGTTAGAACTGGGCTTGGTGACATGTGACTTAGTTATTTGCACAATGAATAATTAGGGTTGTGAATAGAATGAGAATATCTATTTGCCGCATGTAACATAAAAGGAATTGGGTTTGTAACGAGTTTAATTCAATTGTTTTGCATAGAGATATAGCAAAATTAATCTGGGTTAAATAGAAGGCAATTAATCACTCGAGAAAAGGACTTTTGGCATTTGAGAATTTCTATTAACAATTCAGTAGGCATAATAATTGGGATAGTTGGACAATTGATTTATAGTTTATAATTGGGGATATTGAAGTCTTAATCTTTATTTATTTGAATTAATTTTAGAGTAATCTAGATTTAATTGATTAATTTAGTTTTCTTAATTAGAAAAATCACAATTTATGGTTGTTTAAATAAAATTGATTTGGTTAAGAGTTAGTACTTGGTAATTTTTATTAAATAATTCCTCGTGGGAACGATACTTTTCTTATCACTTTATTACTTGTTGACCGTGTATACTTGCACGTATTCATTGATTGCGAAATCGATCAACACGTATACGGCACTATTCACGTATACGGTACTATTCACGAATACGACACTATTCACCGAAAAATAAAATTTTCTCTTTTTGTCCAAGATGTCTATTATGGTTACTATCTTTGATTGTATCCATGTTTTGATCTTTATTTTTGAATTTTGCTTCACAATTGATTATTATGAAGTATTATTGATCTTGGATAAACTGTTATACGAATCCCTAATATTTGTCCTTCTGTCTCACTGGATTCGTTCTCTTTAAGATATTTTTCAT
This sequence comes from Panax notoginseng, assembly GCA_016801055.1. Classification (NCBI taxonomy): domain Eukaryota; kingdom Viridiplantae; phylum Streptophyta; class Magnoliopsida; order Apiales; family Araliaceae; genus Panax; species Panax notoginseng. The sequence goes on along the minus strand of CM029012.1, from coordinate 136,371,047 downwards.
CATCATCAGTCCTAAATGATGATATTACTGAATATCTTTGGCCTATAGTGTAAAGATGTATGATTACTTGATGAATATCTTTGGCCTGTAGTGCAAAGATGAACAGGTGTTGAGATGAACATGACTGACAGGTGATACAAATGAATATCTTTGGCCTGTAGTGCAAAGTTGAATATTTGGATAAAGATGATTATTAATTGATGTTACAGGGATAAAATATTGATGATGGACTTTTAAATCTTAGAAGATAGTAGAATTCTTTCTCTACTTGACTCTTCTAATAGTTTGCTGTTTCCGCTGCAGTTGTTGATCTAAAACTTGTTGTCGATTATATTCTATCAGATTTTCCCTGTTGAAGACTAACGATAATTTGTTGTATATTATCTTAGTCATAATATTCTTTACTGGGCTAGTTGAGCTCACCCTTTTCCTTTTTGTTCCATTTTTCTTCTCAGGAGGTGAGAACATAGCAGGATCTAGTCGGGGTATGGAGTGATGATTCTAGAAAGATATTTTAGCAGTCCTCACTATTTCTATAAAATAATGTTTGAATAATTGTAATGAAGATTTATTTGAGTGTGGATATTGTCCAGAAGACAATATTTGTATTTAAACTCACAGTATGTGTTGTCGTATTTTGCACAATAATTGTATTATTGAAGTTGTAGTTTGCTTTCTGTACCATGTATTTGACGACTCAGAATGGGTGTTGTATACCTATTTTGGGGGCGTCACAGTTGGTATCAGAGCTTAGGGATATGATCCCTGGCTGAGATGTGAGACAAGAACTAGGAGGGGAGAGACGGGGAATTCCTTCGCTATTATGACCTGACTAAGTTTATTTGGTCGGTCAGAGTATAGGGATAATATATGACATGACTATTAACCCTTATTTTATGACAGTATTTAAGAATGGCAACTGAGAACGTTAATAATGGAGTAAATCAGACCGTGGACACACCTTTGATCACCACCCGGGGGAACGTGCAACAGGAAGGCAATATTCCTCCTGTAAACAACGTTACCGAGCAAACGATGAATGATGAAATGTTTAGGAGCTTTTTGCAGTTCATGCAAAATCTGACGAGGGAGACGTCTTGCTAGTATGTATGTGAACGAGATTGTGAGATTGCATGGCATGCCAGTATCCAAAGTTTCGGATCGTGACCCAAGATTCACCTCACGATTTTGGGTTAGCTTGCAGAAAGCTATGGGCACGGATTTACGATTCAGTTCGGCATACCATCCTCAAACGGACGGACAATCAGAGAGGACTATTCAAACTCTTGAAGATCTATTAAGACTCTGTGTCCTAGATCTCAAAGGGAGTTGGGATAAGTACCTACCTTTGGTAGAATTCTCCTACAACAACAGTTATCAGGCGAGCATAGGTGTGGCTCCATTCGAGGCGTTGTATGGAAGAAAATGTCATTCTCTAGTATGCCAGGACGAGGTGGGTGAAGCAACATTGTTGGGACCAGAGTTGGTACGCATGACTACAGAGAAGATCCAAACGATTCGACAACGTATACAAACGGCACAGAATCGACAAAAGAGTTATGCGGATCTTCATCGGAAGGACGTGAAATTTAATATTGGGGATCATGTATTGTTACGTGTTGCACCATGGAAGGGAGTTACAAGATTTGGGAAGAGAGAAAAGCTCAATCCAAGATTTATTGGTCCATTTGAGATTCTTGAGCGAATAGAAAATGTGGCATATAGACTCGCATTACCTCCAAGCATGTCTCGTGTTCATAATATTTTTCACATATCTATGCTTCGTAAATATGTTAAAGACCCGAACCACATTATTGAGTTAGAACCAGACGAGATAGCTGAAGATTTAACGTACGAAGAGGTACCTGTTAAGATCTTGGATAGGAAAGAGCATGTCCTACGCACGAATATTATACCACAAGTTAAGGTTTTGTGGAGAAACCATGCTATTGAAGAAATGACCTGGGAGTTGAAATCAGAAATGAAAGCGAGGCATCCTCACCTTTTTGAAACATCAGGTACGTACGTCAATTTCGAGGACGAAATTTCATAAGGAGGGGAGGTTGTAAGACCCCAACTTATTAATGAATAAAATCAAATTTTCTCTAAATATTATTGTGAATAATAAGGGGTTAATTTGATATAATACTTTGGTTATGGGTGAAATGTGCAAATTTGCAAAATAAGCAAGTGGTTATAAAATATTCTTGTTGTCGGGGAATATTCGTACGACGGCGTAGCCTTGTGTGGGCCCCATAACGAAAAGTGATTGGATGAAGAAAACGATAAGTATAAGTTATTTATAAATAACGGCGTAGTTGTTACCGTTAATACTGTTGGAATACCCAGTGGTTAAAATACAGTAGCACACGGTATTGCACTAATTATTGATGCTTACGTAAGAAGGCACTACTCAATAATTGTTACAGTAGTTACTGTTCAATATTTTATTGATTCAATAATTGCTGCATTGATATTTTATATTATTGTTGTTTCAATAATTGTCACTGCACAGTATTTTCCTTTATCAGATCAATAATTCATATTATTTGAATAATATTATTAGATAACATTATTGGCAATGTCTAGAAAGTTCTGTCTAAGGAGAGGTTTGGTCATCTAATTACGTGCCAGTAAGGAGAAATTCTTATTGGAAAGCCCCCTTTTTCCTGGGAACGGCCTGGTTGTCATAAATGTGATTCTGTAATATTATTTGTGAATAATTAATTATTGATTCATATGATAAGGAAATAATTATTTTATGTGGATATAAATGAGGGATATATTTTTGTGGTTAAAAATGAAGGAGTTAATATTGAGGTTTTTATCAGTATTTTTGTCGGAATGGAGGTATTAAAAATTAGGATTTTTGAGATACTTTGCGGGGGTTATAATTTTTAATCCGACCGTTGAATCGTGGTAATTTTTGGATATGTTATACATATATAAGTTGAGTATATGTCCACAAATTTTAAACCGTTAAAAATAAACGTATGATTTATTATGAATTTTACGAGATGACTGGTTCAGAAATTGTTGAATTTTCGGAGTTAATCATTTTAGTGGAAAATTTTAGAATTGGTGGGCCCCACTCTTGCTTGGTGAAAAAATGTGCTGAGATTTTTATTCAAATGAGGTGGGTGGGAATAGTAGCAGGTAAAGCCATCAGGTTGCAGGTTAAGTCTACTTCGGCGTGCTAACATTTTCCTATAAATAGAGGGCTAAGTTAGAATTAAAAATCACACCAGAAACAAGCTTTCTCTCTTTCTCTCTCTAGATTATTGAGTGTATTTTGTGAGTATTTAGATACTTTGAGAGTTTCTATTCATCAGAGCAAGTTTCTTTCAGCTTTATACCGGTATTCCGACCAGAAGTACTGATATTTTGAGGTAAGGGATATTATTTTCTTCTTAAATGATATTATTTTCTTCAATATCATTATGCTGAAATATTGATATGAGTTTTTATCAAATTTGGAACTTTTTGTGTCAGAGTTACTATTCACGTATACGGCACTATTCACGTATACGGTACTATTCACGAATACGGCACTATTCACCGAAAAATAAAATTTTCTCTTTTTGTCCAAGATGTCTATTATGGTTACTATCTTTGATTGTATCCATGTTTTGATCTTTATTTTTGAATTCTGCTTCACAATTGATTATTATGAATTATTATTGATCTTGGATAAACTGTTATACGAATCCCTAATATTTGTCCTTCTGTCTCACTGGATTCGTTCTCTTTAAGATATTTTTCATCATCCTCAGTCCTAAATGATGATATTACTGAATATCTTTGGCCTGTAGTGCAAAGATGTATGATTGCTTGATGAATATCTTTGGCCTGTAGTGTAAAGATGAACAGGTGTTGAGATGAACATGACTGACAGGTGATACAAATGAATATCTTTGGCCTGTAGTGCAAAGATGAATATTTGGATAAAGATGATTATTAATTGATGTTACAGGGATAAAATATTGATGATGGACTTTTAAATCTTAGAAGATAGTAGAATTCTTTCTCTACTTGACTCTTCTAATGGTTTGCTGTTTTCGCTGCCGTTGTTGATCTAAAACTTGTTGTCGATTATATTCTATCAGATTTTCCCTGTTGAAGACTAACGATAATTTGTTGTATATTATCTTAGTCATAATATTCTTTACTGGGCTAGTTGAGCTCACCCTTTTCCTTTTTGTTCCATTTTTCTTCTCAGGAGGTGAGAACATAGCAGGATCTAGTCGGGGTATGGAGTGATGGTTCTAGAAAGATGTTTTAGCAGTCCTCACTATTTCTGTAAAATAGTATTTGAATAATTGTAATGAGGATTTATTTGAGTGTGGATATTGTCCAGAAGACAATATTTGTATTTAAACTCACAGTATGTATTGTCGTATTTTGCACGACAATTATATTATTGAAGTTGTAGTTTGCTTTCTGTATCATGTATTTGGCGACTCAGAATGGGTGTTGTATACCTATTTTGGGGGCGTCACAATTAAGGCCACAAAAGTCGACTAGTCAAGCTACTTTTATCCATCACACTTTTCAGCGTGAATATCGATGCTTTCCGAGGCTTGGATACCCAGTTATTTCGTATAATGGACATTGAAGCAAATTTTTAATTTTCATTTTTTCCTTCTCTTTTTTTCTTTTTTTCATTCATCATTTTTTTCACATGGTTCTGCAACAACATAAGAAAATTAAACAGTTTTAAGTCATGAAATCAGTGCACATAGATAACTCCACAAATAACTTAGCAAATAAACATGCTTCTTATATTCAAGTACTCATGTATCACAAACTCAATTTAAATCAATTACTATGGATCATGGCTTAGTTTTCATCATTCATTAACTAATTAAGCTTCAAGCAGAATCTGAATTTTAGCATCGATTTTCAATCTTTAACTTTAATCTTTTTAACACAGCCAAATAAAATCATGAAAACAAATCTTTCAAACATTTTCAAAAGCATTAATTTTTCAAATTCTCCATCAAAATCGGATCAATATTCCCTAATAAAATAAAAACCTAAATCTTCCCCCCATACTCAAACCTTACATTGTCCTCAATGTAAGAAAATCATGCAAAGAAAAAAAAACTAAAAAGTAAAGGGATAGAAAAATTAAATCTGAGATCTTGGGTTGCCTCCCAAATAGCTGCCCTTGTTTATTGTCATTGGCTTGACATCATCCTTGTCATCCTATGTAATTGGACTTATGTACTTCAAGTGGACTGGTAACAGTTTCAATTCATTAGGAGCATCCTTCATATCATGATTTTGCTCCATTCCAGCCTTCAAATCCTTCTTGTATATTTGCTCAAGAGATTTCTGCATTACAGAGTCAACAACATCAATAGCAAAAATAGAATTAACATTACTAAAATACCTCTTAACTTCATATATGCCGAACTGGACATGTGCATCATCCAATTCCATGGTGTTTAACATTATGTGTTATTGTAGGTACAAGAAAAGTATCATCATCTATGTCCTCCTTATAGAAATCTGCAGAAATTATTATTTCTTCCATCTCTACCTCTTGTTATCCCTTTTCAGACTTTGAATACCTGATTTCTTCTTCAAATTTAGCAGTAGTCTCGAGCACTTCTAAATGGTTTCCACTAGTGAATTCTTTAAGTTCTTATTCCCTATTCGCCATTTCTTCAAGGAATTTTTCATTAGACTCTGTATACCACGTTGAATTCTTTCCAACTTTCCAATTCCTTGTTAGAACTTGGGGAAAAGGTAGTTTCGGTTCATAAGCTGAAAGAGGTGAAAATTTGTGCTCGAGTACATCTTTGCTGCCTATTTCACTATTGTCGGACTTGCTATGTATTGACTTTCCTTGTTGCTGATCCTCTACACCACATCTCAATGTTATGACACTTACATTTTCAACAGTTTGAGAAAGTGACCTTCCTACTGTGGTTGCAAGCTAACCAACTTGGTCCCTCAGATCTTGAACAGAAGTTCTTGTCTCCTGCTGGAATTGTTGTGTCTGATTTATGAACTGTTGTGTTTAGTACATGAATGCCTTGAACATATCCTCCATAGATGTCCTAGGATTGACAGGTATTTCTTGGTTTTCTGTGTGGTACTGAGGTTGAGCTTGCTAAAAACCTTGTGTATTCCTTACAGCTATTTGTCGAACTATAGTAGTTAATTCAGAAATCTTCTACTCCAAGTCTCTCGTGCTTACCCCATTTACCCTTTGTGGTGTGTGATCCATCTTAGTTCCATACTGCTATAAGTTAGCTGCTATGTTTGTAATTAAGTTCCTTGCAGCTTTTGGACTCTTGTCTACCAGTGCTCCTCTACTTGTTGCATCAATCATGCTTCTTTCCATTGGTAGCAACCCCTCATAAAAGTAATGGATCAAGTGATGGTCATCAATTCCGTGAGGTGGATAGCTGGAACACAACTTCTTGAACCTTTTCCAATACTCATAAAGAGTTTCTCCATTAAACTGCTTGATTCCACATATCTCATTCCTTAGGTGGGTGACTTTTGATGCAGGAAAATATCTTTCCAAGAATAACCTTTACATATCAGTCCATGATCGTATTGATTCTGAAGGTAGGTAGTATAACCAATCTTTAGCCAAATATGCTAATGAGAATGGAAAAAGTCTAAGCTTGATCTGCTTTTCTGCCACTCCTTGTGCTTTCATCGTGGAACACATCACATGGAACTCTTTTAGATGCTTATATATATTTTCACCTGTAAGACCACGAAAAGTAGGTAAAAGACGAATTAGTCTAGAGTTAAGTTCAAAAAGAACATCTAAAGTAGGATACTCAATATAAAATGATGATTGATCAAGATCGAGAGTAGCCAGTTCTTTTAAAGTCCTATTTTTGTTTGGCACCGTCATCCTTTCCTCTTCAAGAGATGGAACAAGAGCTTCTTCTATATCTGTAATTTTCTCTATCTCTTGAACAAAATTTAAGTCAATAGAGTGAGAGGATTAAGTTATAAAAGAAAAAGAAAAAGAAAATAATAAATAAACAAAAACAAATAACACTCCCTGGCAACGGCGCCAAAATTTGGGAGCTGTCGTTTACACTCCTAAATTAACCTCACTTTCACTTTACAAATTCAAACAATTAGCATAGTAGTAAGTAAGGATCGATCCCACACAGAGTGATTTGTTTTATATTTATCCTATGATGTCTAACGAAACGGGGATTTTGAATTAATTAACAAGAATAAACTAATAAGAATAAACAATGAATAAAAAGCTTCAGTTATTCAGTTTAGTATCACCTTTTTACAACAATAGATTAATAGTGTAACATTATATACCCATCAATGAAACTAATAGCCCTAGGTAACAACAAGCTCTGCTACCCGAAACTCCCCTTAGATTGTCACTCAATGAAACAAGCTCTTCACAAGATTCTAACCATTATATAACCTAGAACAAGCTCTCTAGACTTAATTTAATAATAGTATTAAGAATTAGGGAATTAGACTATTACAATCAACAAACACATAAGCTCGGATTGTTTAACTTATTTTTTGATAATCATAACAATACTCAAAAGCTTGTCCACAATCAGGTATTACTAATTACTACTTGTGATAGGAACAATATCAATTACACGTAATATTATTCCTTGATCTAGAATATGATATTCGTTAACCAACTCAATCCTGCAAAAATCAAATCAGTCAAGCCAAATAGCATTCAGAAATTAAATCATATTATCAAGAATGAATTTCATGTGAAAAGGAATAAATAATGAATACTTAATTAACCATTAATTATAAAAAAGGTTCAACATCCCTTAGAACTGAATAAAAAGAACTTAGCTCATGTATTCAATCCTCTAATGTTGTAGATGAGAGAATGTAGTAGATGATTGAATTAATAATTAAAACTCTGACTATCATCCTTTATTTATAGTGCTAGACAAAGTCCTAAATTCAATGGGAATTAGAAATCCAAATCCTAAAATGAATTACAAATCATAACTAGTTTTCATAAAGAAATAGAATCTAATTAGGAAATAAATCTTAGTCTAAAGTAAATCCTAAAGCTAATAGAAATATCAATCTAATTCCATGTAGAAGTCTACCAAAATCTGCATTTATAAACTTTCCAAAAATCTAAGATTTTTCCATATTTGCGCTCAAATTCGCTGGGGCGAATTTTGATTTTCTGTTGCGACGCCCTTTGGTAAAACGAATATAATCTATCAAATCGAAGCTCTCGACGAGATCTACAACTTTTATTCTTTGAGAATTGACAGATTCTGGCTGAATCAAGGTAGAAATAGGGCTTCAAGTGACTAATGTGTAAATTGCAACTTCCAAACTTTGAGGTTCAACGTTCGTTTGGTAAAAAGATAATAACTTTTTCGTATGAACTTCGATTGGGACGATTCAAGATGTTCCAAAAAGCTGAGGAAGAGCTCTACAATAAAATCCAAGTCCTAAGCCAAGACCATGCATCCAACATAATGCTAAAAACCCTGCAATTTTCCCTTTTTCTTTATTTTGGCTCCAATTCTTCCTGAAATCATTAAACAACTTAATATGCTCATATACACATGAAACATGCAATAAAACTAAACATAAAGGAATCAAAATAAATGAATAATATGCACTCATCACCAGCCCATGGAAGCTCCTAACATCATGCAAGGTCTTCGTTTTAGGCCACGCCAAGACTGCGTCTACCTTGGATTGATCAGCACAAACACCTTCGGTAGAGACAACAAAACCGAGGAAGATTATTGAGGTCGTGAAATAAGAACTCTTCTTCCGGTTAATAAAGAGACGCCTTCCTTAACACATCAAAAATAGCTCGTAGGTGTTCGTGGTGTGTCTCCTATGTTGGGCTATGAATGAGGATATCATCGAAGTAGACAACAACAAAATTTCCCAATAAAAGTCATAAAACTTAGTGCATAAATCTCATAAATGTGCTTGGACCATTGGAAAGCATGAAAGGAGTAACCATCCACTCATACAAACCATATTGCATTTTAAACATTGTCTTCCATTCGTCTCCAGACCTTACTCGAATCTGGTGGTACCACTCTTAAGGTTAATTTTTTAGAAGACCTTAGCTCCTTACAGCTGATCCAACATATCATCCAGTAGAGGAATTGGAAATCGATATTTCACTTTACTCTTATTAATCGCCCTGCTGTCAATATACATCCTTCATGACCCATCCTTCTTCGGCACTAACAGAGCAGCTACCACAAATGGGCTCATACTCTCTCGAATGTAGCCCTTTTTTCAACAACTTTATCACCTTTTGATATAGCTCTTCGGACTCCTTGGGGCTGAGTTTAGCCGGTTCTATCTTCAAAACCGAATTTTGGTGCTACTCATCCAAAACATCTTATTACATTAAAAGAATAAACATAATATCCTTACAAAATAATTGTGGAACATACATTCTACTCCCAAGGTTTAAAAAACTTAAATAATACATCACTTAAAATTACTTTATAATATTAAAATTGTATTAATATTACAAAAATTCTTTTAACTTTAACTTCTTCTTTCCCTCGACAATACCGGATTCTTCAGTCTACTATGGCTTAGCTGCAATTTTATTAAAATTTACAAGAGTGGGCATTTAATTGACCAACAAGTTATAGCAGTTGAATAAATAATAAAATCAAGAATCAATTCAGCATTCTTCGAAAACTTCCATAATCGTACAATAGTTATGAAGCAACTTGAATAAATCAGAATTAAATTGAATTCCTATCATTTAACACATCCATTACCATTTTAAGAGAAAACACTCTCTAGTCATTCTATAAAAAGGTTCATCTGGACCTTTGTCTCTTCTCCTACTCCTAAAGGTTGAACAATATTTATAACTGTAAACCTACATACCACAAACATCATAATTATTTAGTCACAATCACCTAAGATCATCTATCTTCTCATATTTATTAAATGAAAGTTGTAAACTTGTTCAATTATAAAATTTAAGTAAGTTTAGGAAACTTGCCTTAAGCGTTCTTTACTACTTACTTTACTTGTCTTTCAAATGTCCTACACATTTAAGTTCATATTCACATACTAATTATGTGACGCCCCCAAAATTAGGTATACATCACCTATCTTGGGTCTTCAGATACATTGTACAGAATACAAATACAACTTACTAATATAACTGTCGTGTACAATACAACAAAACATAACTGTGAGTTTGAATACAATTATTGTCTACTAGAGACTATACAAACTCAAAAGGAGTCCTCATTATAATTATTGTCACACTATTTAACAGAATAGTGAGGAATACTAATACTATCATCTGGTCCATCACTCCGTTCCCCGACTCGTCCCAGCTATATTCTCATTTCCTGAAGAGAACAGTGAAAGAAAGGGTGAGCTCAACTAGCCCAGTAAGAAATATTATGACTAAGATAATGCAGAATAAATTATCATTAGCCTTCAACAGTGTTAAACTGATAAAATATAACGAACATCAAGTTTAACTGCAGCGGAACAAGCAATCCATTAAAAGAGTCAAGTAGAAAATAAAATCTACTATCTTCTATGATTTAAAAGGTTTTTCAATACTGTTATCGCTGGGACTCAGCTTAATAAAATAATCCACATCATCAAATCACCCCTGCACTACGGCCAAGGATATTCGTGTATTCATTAATGGTCATGATCATGCCAACAACTGTCCATCAACGCACTACGGGCCAATGAGGACTTTTACCACATCATTTGAAACATTACGGTCATGATTATACCGAATAATCTCTGGTCATAATCATACCAAGTCCATCTATGCACTACATGCCACAAATGACTTTCAACATTTTATAAACATTAGGATGATGACAACGATATAAGAATTCAATAAAAACAAGTTCAAGAATTAATTTGTTCAAGAATTAACAACGTCCAAATTGTCAACATGATACTGCTTTGTGGAGTAAAATTCAAGAATACTTAGAATAATATTTTCATGAAAAGATACTAGATGAAACGCAATTATCAAGGATATTCCACTAATTTCATGGAGTATATAAGTTAAAACTTAACCAACAGAGTATAATAAAGAATGGAATAACAAAAGAAATCACCCGGCATGCAATAGACCGCACAGATAGGTTATTCTAACAGAATAATAAATAATGGAACCAGGTCCGGCGTAAAACGCACAGACAGGATATTCCAACAGAATAATTATAAAGACGGAACCAGGTCTGGTGTAAAACACACAGACAGGATGTTCCAACAGAATAATAATAAAGACGGAACCAGGTCCGGTGTAAAACACACAGACAGGATGTTCCAATAGAATAATAGAAGAATGTCACCAAGTATAGGGTAGACCGCGTATACAGGTTATTCCAACAGAATAATAAGAAATGGAATAACAACAGTTCTCTTCATGAATAAGAAAGAATAACACCCCTTACCGTTTTAAAGAAGAGCTGAAATAAGGAAGTAGTTAAGTAGCAGAATATTTTTCTTCTCTCTCTCTATAGTTTCTCTCTATAGTTTCTCTTTCTAGAGTTCAGTGAATTCGTAAGAAATAATGAAGGAATGAGCTGCTATTTATAGAAAAATAGAATACATAGTAACTAATCCATGAACGGTCCAGATTGATTACTTTAATCTGATGGTCCATATTTAAAGAAAAATCTTTTAAATAAAATATAATATATTCTATTTATAGAATAACTTTAATAAAGTATTCTGTTTTATATAAAAAGATGTTTCTGTTTTATTACGTTAATAATACGAATAAAACAAAACGTCATTATCGTTAAATAATTCATATTATTAACTGACAATAATTGAATCAAACTGAGTGACTTCTCACATAAGCATTAATAATAAATATCGTGTGCTACTATGCAACCACGCGTATTACTGTACTTTTACTACCGAGTAGTTCAACAATATCAATGGTAAAACTTCCGCCGTTATTTTTAATAAAATATTTTTGTCGTTTTCTCAATCCGACAATAATTTCGTTGTGGGGTCTACCAATGATTGTGCCGTTGTACGAATAGTCCCTGTTAAAATAAATATTCCCCGACCAATCGAATATTATATAACAATTTGCGTACTTTGCAAAATTTATAAATATTACCCACAACTATAACATTATATCAAATTAACTCCATAATATTCAAAAATGATATTTATAGAAAATTTATCTTTATTTATAAAAGTTGGGGTCTTACAACCTCCCCTTCTTATGAAATTTCGCCCTCGAAATTAGGGTACTGGCATACCATGCAGTCTTACAATCTCGTTTATGTACATACGAGCAAGACGTTCAAGTGTATAAGTTTCTCGTATCGGTAAGAAATGAGCAGACTTGGCCAATCTATCAACAATGACCCAAATCGCATCTATACCTTGAGAAACCTTAGGAAGACCGGTAACGAAATCTATGGTAATATTCTCCCACTTCCATTCTGGAATTATAACATGCTTTAGATGGCATCGCGGAATTTGGACTGATGCGCCCCTCCCCTCTGTATTTGAAACATATGATAGGTGGTTGTTCTCCTTCCTTAACAACGGGTGCTGGTGCTGACATTTTTCCATCATTGTTGAATCTCCTCTTCTTGAAATGACCATTCTTATTGTTTTGGCCCTGATTACCACCGAAGTGGTTACGATTTCTGGCCTGTTAATTCCCTCCACGCTTGTTGTCACCGCTTCGATGACTGCTCTCACTGGTATTATCATTTTGTCGACTACTCTCTTTTGGTTGCATTGACTCGTTATCGCGCTCCACTAACTGAGCCATGTTCACAACATCTGAATACAAACACAGTTTATGAGAAATAAGATGTTGACGTATCTCAGGTTTCAAATCTCGCAAAAACATTCGCGTCATTCGCTCTTCATCATCTACCAAGTGGGACGTAAACCGGGACAACTCAGTAAATTTAGCCTCATACTGCGACACGGTCATATTATTCTGCTCCAAATTGATGAACTCCACCTCCTTCATGTGTCGAACACTTTCGGTAAAGTATTTATCATTGAACAGCTCTTGAAACTTCTCCCAAGACATCTTCAGTGCAGCAGGTTGAGTACGCTTAATCGATTTTCACCAGTAATCTGCCTCTCCTCGCAACATAAAGGCGGCAAAGGGAACCTTTTGCTCCTCGGAGCATCCCAATACATCAAATATGTGACGCCCCCAAAATTAGGTATACATCACCCATCTTGGGTCGTCAGATACATAATACAGAATACAAATACAACTTACTAATACAACTGTCGTGTACAATACGACAAAACATAAACTGTGAGTTTTAATACAAATATTATCTTCTAGAGAGTATTCATACTCAAAAGGAGTCCTCATTACATTTATTAACAAACCATTACATAGAATAGTGAGGACTACTAACTAATACTATCATTCGGACCATCACTCCGTTCCCCGACTCGTCCCAGCTACGTTCTCATTTCCTGAAGAGAACAGTGAAAGAAAGGGTGAGCTCAACTAGTCCAGTAAGAAATATTATGACTAAGATAATGCAGAATAAATTATCATTAGCCTTCAACAATGTTAAACTGATAAAATATAATAGACATCAAGTTTAACTGCAGCGGAACAAGCAATCCATTAAAAGAGTCAAGTAGAAAATAAACTCTACTATCTTTTATGATTTAAAAGGTTTTTCAACACTGTGATCGCTGGGACTCAGCTTAATAAAATAGTCCACATCATCGAATCACCCCTACACTACGGCCAAGGATATTCGTGTATTCATTAATGGTCATGATCATGCCAACAACTGTCCATCAACGCACTACGGGCCAATGAGGACTTTTACCACATCATTTGTAACATTACGGTCATGATTATACCAAATAATCCCTGGTCATAATCATACCAAGTCCATCTATGCACTACAAGCCATAGATGACTTTTAACATTTTATAAACATGAGGATGATGACAATGATATAAGAATTCAATAAAACAAGTTCAAGAATTAATTTATCCAAGAATTAACAACGTCCAAATTGTCAACATGATACTGCTTTGTGGAATAAAATTCAAGAATGCTTAGAAGAATATTTTCATGAAAAGATACTGGATGAAATGCAATTATCAAGAATATTCCATAAATTTCATGGAGTATAGAAGTCAAAACTTAACCAACTGAGTATAATAAAGAATGGAATAACAAAAGAAATCACCATGCATGCGATAGACCGCACAGACAGGTTATTCCAACAGAATAATAAATAATGGAACCAGGTCCGGCGTAAACGCACAGACAGGATATTCCAACAGAATAATAAATAATGGAACCAGGTCCGGCGTAAACGCACAGACAGGATATTCCGACAGAATAATAAATAATAGAACCAGGTTCGGCGTAAACGCACAGACAGGATATTCTGACAGAATAATAAATAATGACACCAGGTCCGGTGTAAAACACACAGACAGGATGTTCCAACAGAATAATAATAAAAACGGAACCAGGTCCGGTGTAAAACACACAGACAGGATGTTCCAACAGAATAATAGAAGAATGTCACCAAGTATAGGGTAGACCGCGTATATAGGTTATTCCAACAGAATAATAAGAAATGGAATAATAACAGTTCTCTTCATGAATAAGAAAGAATAACACCCCTTACCGTTTTAAAGAAGAGTTGAAATAAGGAAGTAGTTAAGTAGCAGAATACTCTTCTTCTCTCTCTCTATATAGTTTCTCTCTATAGTTTCTCTCTCTAGAGTTCAGTGAATTCGTAAGAAATAATGAAGGAATGAGCTCCTATTTATAGAAAAATAGAATGCATAGTAACTAATCCATGAACGGTCCAGATTGATTACTTTAATCTGACGGTCCATATTTAAAGAAAAATCTTTTAAATAAAATATAATATATTCTATTTATAGAATAACTTTAATAAAGTATTCTGCTTTATATAAAAAGATGTTTCTGTTTTATTACGTTAATAATACGAATAAAATAAAACGTCATTATCGCTAAATAATTCATATTATTAACTGACAATAATTGAATCAAACTGAGTGACTTCTCACATAAGCATTAATAATCAATATCGTGTGCTACTATGCAACCACACGTATTACTGTACTTTTACTACCGAGTAGTTCAACAGTATCAATGGTAAAACTTCCGCCGTTATTTTTAATAAAATATTTTTGTCGTTTTCTCAATCCGACAATAATTCCGTTGTGGGGTCCACCAATGATTGTGCCGTTGTACGAATATTCCCTGTTAAAACGAATATTCCCCGACCAATCGAATATTATATAACAACTTGCGTACTTTGTAAAATTTATAAATATTACCCACAACTATAACATTATATCAAATTAACTCCATAATATTCAAAAATGATATTTATAGAAAATTCATCTTTATTTATAAAAGTTGGGGTCTTACAACCTCCCCTTCTTATGAAATTTCGCCCTCAAAATTAGGGTACGTACCTGGTATGTCGAAGAGGTAAGGATACCTTGATTTCATTTCAGATTCTAACTCCCAAGTCATTTCCTCAACATCGTGGTTTCTCCACAAAACTTTGACTTGAGGTATAACCTTGGAGCGTAGAATATGTTCCTTCTTATCCAAGATTTGAACAGGAACTTCTTCATACGTCAAATCCTCCGCTATTTCGTTCGGTTCTAACTCAATAATGTGGTTCGGGTCTTCCACATATTTGCGTAACATGGATATGTAAAAAACGTTATGAACACGAGACATACTTGGCGGTAAAGCGAGTCTATAAGCCACAGTTCCTACTCGATCGAGGATTAAAAATGGACCGATGAATCGAGGATTGAGCTTTCCTCTCTTTCCAAATCTCGTAACTCCTTTCCATGGAGCAACACGTAAGAACACATGATCTCCTACATCAAATTCCACGTCCTTTCGATGAAGATCAGCATAACTCTTTTGTCGATCTTGTGAGGTTTTTATACGTTGTCGGATCGTTTGAATCTTTTCTGTAGTCATACGTACCAACTCCGGTCCCAACAACGTTGCTTCACCCACCTCATCCCAGCATACTGGAGAACGAAATTTTCTTCCATACAATGCTTCGAATGGAGCCATGCCAATACTTGCTTGATAACTGTTGTTGTAGAAAAACTCCACCAATGGTAAGAACTTGTCCCAACTTCCCTTGAAGTCAAAGACACAGAGTCTTAATAAATCTTGTAGAGTTTGAATAGTCCTCTCTGATTGTCCGTCCGTCTGAGGATGATATGCTGAACTAAATCGTAAATTCGTGCCCATAGCTTTTTGTAAACTAACCCAAAATCGTGAAGTGAATCTTGGGTCTCGATCAGAAACTATGGATACTGGCATACCATGCAGTCTTACAATCTCGTTTATGTACATACGAGCAAGACGTTCAAGTGTATAAGTTTCTCGTATCGGTAAGAAATGAGCAGACTTGGTCAATCTATCAACAATGACCCAAATCGCATCTATACCTTGAGAAACCTTAGGAAGACCGGTAACGAAATCCATGGTAATATGCTCCCACTTCCATTCTGGAATTTCAAGTGGTTGCAATGGACCTTTTGGTACTTGATGCTCCGCTTTGACTCGTTGACAAGTTAAACACCTTGAGATAAACAGCGCTATCTCTCTCTTCATATTGCTCCACCAAAATGTATGACGAAGATCATGATACATTTTGGTACTTCCAGGATGGATTGCAAACGGTGTGTTGTGCGCCTCCATCATGATTTCATACTTTAAATCAGGGTTGTTAGGAACACAAAGTCTGGAGTTGACTCGAAGTATTCCTTCTTCATCGATTCTTGCTTCCGGCATAGCACCTTCTTGCACTTTCTTCCTCATACGCATCAGCTCCAGGTCTGTAGCTTGAGCAGCTTTAACTTTATCGATTAAAGTTGGTTCTACTCGTATATTCGCCATCATCACATGGGTCCCTGGAGTCTTTAACTCTATCTCCATCCTTTGCAAGTCACACAAAATGGGCCTTTGTGTTGACAATATTGCACTCGTACTTGCATATGATCTTCTACTCAATGCGTCAGCTACCACGTTCGCTTTTCCAGGATGGTATTGAATGGTATGATCATAATCTTTTAACAGTTCAAGCCAACGTCGTTGTCGCATGTTGAGTTCCTTTTGAGTGAAGAAATATTTGAGGCTTTTATGATCCGTAAAGATCTCCACCTTCTCCCCATACAAGTAATGCCTCCAAATTTTAAGTGCAAAGACAACAGCTGCCAACTCTAGATCATGAGTAGGATAATTCCTCTCATATTCCTTGAGTTGTCTTGATGCATAGGCTATGACTTTTCCATGTTGCATGAGAACGCATCCCAACCCTTTGCTCGAAGCATCACTGTAGATGACAAATCCCTCCGAGCCAGATGGTATTGTTAGAACAGGTGCTGAAATGAGTCTCCTCTTGAGTTCTTAAAAACTCTGCTCACATTCTTCGCTCCAACCGAACTTTGTATCTTTCCGATTCAGCTGAGTTAATGGAGTAGCGACTCGAGAAAATCCTTCCACGAATCTCCGATAATAACCAGCTAAACCAAGAAAGCTACGTACTTCGGTCACTGATTTAGGTTGCTCCCAGCTTTGAATAGCTTCAATCTTTGCCGGGTCAACCGATATTCCACGACTTGATACTACGTGCCCAAGAAATGCTACCTCCTCCAGCCAAAATTCTCATTTCTTCAACTTGGCATAAAGCTTGTAATCACGAAGCTTTTAGAGTACCAGCCTCAAGTGTTGCTCATGATCTTCACGACTTTTGGAATAAATAAGGATGTCATCAATAAAGACGACCACAAAGTGATCCAAATATTCCTTGAATACCCGGTTCATCATATCCATGAAGGCAGCAGGAGCATTAGTCAATCCAAAGGACATGACTAGGAATTCATAATGCCTGTACCGAGTTCTAAAAGCCGTCTTTGGAATATCCTCAGTTCTAACCTTCAGCTGATGATATCCAGAACGAGGATCGATCTTTGAAAAGAATTGTGCTCCTTGCAACTGGTCAAACAGGTCATCAATACGTGGCAATGGGTACCTGATTTTGATGGTGACATGATTCAACTCCCGATAATCAATACAAAGTCGCATACTTCTATCTTTCTTCTTCACGAATAGAATAGGAGCACCCCAAGGAGAAGTACTAGGACGAATAAAGCCAATGTCTAACAATTCCTGCAGTTGGATCTTTAACTCCTGAAGTTCAATAGGAGCCATTCGATATGGGGCTTTGGAAATGGGTTTTGTACCGGGTTCAAGGTCGATACAAAATTTAATTTCACGCTCTGGGGGTAGGCCAGGAAGTTCTTCAGGGAATACGTCAGGGAATTTATTAACAATAGAAATATCATTCAAAACTGACGTATTTTTGTTTAGATCCGTGACATGAGCTAAGAAAGCTTGACATCCGTTTTTTAATAAACGAATAGCTTTATGGCTTGAGATGACAGCGATTGATTTTAATGGTTTGGTTGCTTGAATTCGCATAATAGGTCGATTAGGAATATGAAAGCTAACAACCTTACGAAAACAATCAATTTTTGCATGATGAGTAGTTAACCAATCAATCCCTAGAATCACGTCAAATGCAAGTATTTTTAATGAAATCAGATCGACAGGTAATGTGTGGGTACCAACTTGAACCAAACAAGACTTATAAACCGTGGATGTAATGAAGGTTTCTCCCAATGGAGTTTCAACAGATAAGTCAAAGTCTAATTTCTCCGGAGTCAAATTTAATCGATGAGCGCAAGTAGGAGAAATAAAAGAATGGGTAGAACCGGTATCAAATAAAGTATAGACTTCGTTAGAGTTTATGATAAGCTTACCCGTGATGACCTCATTCGGGTTCCTTGCTTTCTGGGAGGTCACAACAAACGCTCTCCCTTGCACTACCGGTTTTGACTTTTCTGGGACGGCCTTTGGTGTCTCCATCTTGGCTGAACTTGTTTTTGGTAAACGACAAAATCGAGCTAAATGACCTTCTCTTCCACAATTATAACATGCTTTAGACGGCATCGCGCAGTTTGGACTGATGTGCCCCTCCCCTCCGCATTTAAAATATATGATAGGTGGTCGCTCTCCTTCCTTAACAACGGGTGCTGGTGCTGACGTCTTTCCATCATTGTTGAATATCCTCTTCTTGAAATGACCATTCTTATTGTTTTGGCCCTGATTACCACCAAAGTGGTTACCATTTCTGGCCTGTTGATTCCCTCCACGCTTGTTGTCACCGCTTCGATGACTGCTCTCACTGGTATTATCATTTTGCCGACTGCTCTCTTTTGATTGCGTTGACTCGTTATCGCGCTCCACTAACTGAGCCATATTCACAACATCTGAATACAAACACAATTTATGCGAAATAAGATGTTGACGTATCTCATGTTTCAAACCTCGCAAAAACATTCGCGTCATTCGCTCTTCATTATCCACCAAGTGGGACGCAAACCGGGACAACTCAGCAAATTTAGCCTCATACTGCGACACGGTCATATTATTCTGCTCCAATTTGATGAACTCCACCTGCTTCATGTGATGAACACTTTCGGGAAAGTATTTGTCATTGAACAGCTCTTGGAACTTCTCCCAAGACATCTTCAGTGCGGCAGGTTGAGTACGCTTAATCGATTCCCACCAGTAATCTGCCTCTCCTCGCAACATAAAGGCGGAAAAGGGAACCTTTTGCTCCTCAGAGCATCCCAAGACATCAAATATCTTGGTAATCTGCTTTATCCATATTTCCGCTATAAGTGGTTTTGGCTCTCCCTTAAACTCTGATTGTCCCAGCTCCTTGAACTGTTTAGCGGTGACCGTCCGAGAGTTTTCAGTGTTTCCACCTATATTTTGGACAGGAGCCGCTCTCGCCTGTTGTTGCATGAACTGCATAAAGTTTCTGAATATTCCATCATTCATCATCTGGTCAGTGTTGTTGTTTGCATGAGGATTGTCACCTTCCTGATGCACATTATCCTGATTATTGATATGTGGTAAATCAACAGTCGCCTGTGCTTCATTGCTATTCTCAACATTCTCAGATGCCATTTTCAGATACTGCCACAAAATAAAAGTTAATTGATATGTCATATATTATCTTTATATTATGACCGACCAATTAAATACCATGCAAATAAACTTAGGTAAGTCATACTAGCGAAGGAATTCTCCGTCTCTCCCCTCCTAGTTCTATTCTCACATCTTAGCCAGGGATCATATCCCTAAGCTCTGATACCAACTGTGACGCCCCCAAAATTAGGTATACATCACCCATCTTGGGTCGTCAGATACATAATACAGAATACAAATACAACTAACTAATACAATTATCGTGTACAATACGACAAAACATAAACTGTGAGTTTGAATACAAATATTATCTTCTAGAGAGTATTCATACTTTTTGAGTCCTCATTACATTTATTAACACACCATTACATAGAATAGTGAGGACTACTAACTAATACTATCATTCGTACCATCACTCCGTTCCTCGACTTGCCCCAGCTACGTTATCATTTCCTGAACAGAACAGTGAAAGAAAGGGTGAGCTCAACTAGCCCAGTAAGAAATATTATGACTAAGATAATACAGAATAAATTATCATTAGCCTTCAACAATGTTAAACTGATAAAATATAATAGACATCAAGTTTAACTGCAGCGGAACAAGCAATCCATTAAAAGAGTCAAGTAAAAAATAAACTCTACTATCTTTTATGATTTAAAAGGTTTTTCAACACTGTGATCGCTGGGACTCAGCTTAATAAAATAATCCACATCATCGAATCACCCCTGCACTACGGCCAAGGATATTCGTGTATTCATTAATGGTCATGATCATGCCAACAACTGTCCATCAACGCACTACGGGCCAATGAGAACTTTTACCACATCATTTGTAACATTACGGTCATGATTATACCGAATAATTCTTGGTCATAATCATACCAAGTCCATCTATGCACTACAGGCCACAGATGACTTTTAACATTTTATAAACATGAGGATGATGACAATGATATAAGAATTCAATAAAACAAGTTCAAGAATTAATTTATCTAAGAATTAAAAACGTCCAAATTGTCAACATGATACTACTTTGTGGAGTAAAATTCAAGAATGCTTAGAAGAATATTTTCATGAAAAGATACTGGATGAAACGTAATTATCAAGGATATTCCACAAATTTCATGGAGTATAGAAGTCAAAACTTAATCAACTGAGTATAATAAAGAATGGAATAACAAAAGAAATCACCATGCATGCGATAGACCGCACAGACAGGTTATTCTAACAGAATAATAAATAATGGAACCAGGTCCGGCGTAAACGCACAGATAGGATATTCCAACAGAATAATAAATAATGGAACCAGGTCCGGCGTAAACGCACAGACAGGATATTCTGACAGAATAATAAATAATGGAACCAGGTCCGGCGTAAACGCACAGACAGGATATTCCGACAGAATAATAAATAATGGAACCAGGTCCGGTGTAAAACATACAGACAGGATGTTCCAACAGAATAATAATAAAAACGGAACCAGGTCCGGTGTAAAATACACAGACAGGATGTTCCAACAGAATAATAGAAGAATGTCACCAAGTATAGGGTAGACCGCGTATACAGGTTATTCCAACAGAATAATAAGAAATAGAATAACAACAGTTCTCTTCATGAACAAGAAAGAATAACACCACTTACCGTTTTAAAGAAGAGCTGAAATAAGGAAGTAGTTAAGTAGCAGAATACTCTTCTTCTCTCTCTCTATAGTTTCTCTCTATAGTTTCTCTCTCTAGAGTTCAGTGAATTCGTAAGAAATAATGAAGGAATGAGCTGCTATTTATAGAAAAATAGAATGCATAGTAACTAATCCATGAACGGTCCAGATTGATTACTTTAATCTGACGGTCCATATTTAAAGAAAAATCATTTAAATAAAATATAATATATTCTATTTATAGAATAACTTTAATAAAGTATTCTGTTTTATATAAAAAGGTGTTTCTGTTTTATTACGTTAATAATACGAATAAAACAAAACTTCATTATCGCTAAATAATTCATATTATTAACTGACAATAATTGAATCAAACTGAGTGACTTCTCACATAAGCATTAATCATCAATACCGTGTGCTACTATGCAACCACACATATTATTGTATTTTTACTACCGAGTAGTTCAACAGTATCAATGGTAAAACTTCCGTCGTTATTTTTAATAAAATATTTTTGTCGTTTTCTCAATCCGACAATAATTTCGTTGTGGGGTTCACCAATGATTGTGCCGTTGTACGAATATTGCATGTTAAAACGAATATTCCCCGACCAATTGAATATTATATAACAACTTGCGTACTTTGCAAAATTTATAAATATTACCCACAACTATAACATTATATCAAATTAACTCCATAATATTCAAAAATGATATTTATAGAAAATTCATCTTTATTTATAAAAGTTGGGGTCTTACAAAATATCATGGTGATCTGCTTTATCCATGTTTCCGCTATAAGTGGTTTTGGCTCTCCCTTAAACTCCGGTGGTCCCAGCTCCTTGAACTGTTTAGCGATGACCGTCCGAGAGTCTTCAGTGTTTCCACCTATATTTTGGACAAGAGCCGCTCTCGCCTGCTGTTGCATGAACTTCATAAAGCTTCTGAACATTCCATTATTCATCATCTGGTCATTGTTGTTGTTTGTATGACGATTGTCACCTTCCTGATGCACATTATCCTGATTATTGAAATGTGGTGAATCAACAGTCGCCTGTACTCTATTGCTATTCTCAACATTCTCAGATGCCATTTTTAGATACTGCCACAAAACAAAAGTTAATTGATATGTCATATATTATCCTTATATTCTGACCGACCAATTAAATACCATGCAAATAAACTAAGGTAGGTCACACTAGCGAAGGAATTCTCCGTCTCTCCCCTCCTAGTTCTATTCTCACATCTTAGCCAGGGATCATATCCCTAAGCTCTGAAACCAACTGTGACGCCCCCAAAATTAGGTATACATCACCCATCTTGGGTCGTCAGATACATGGTACAGAATATAAATA
This sequence comes from Panax notoginseng, assembly GCA_016801055.1. Taxonomy (NCBI): domain Eukaryota; kingdom Viridiplantae; phylum Streptophyta; class Magnoliopsida; order Apiales; family Araliaceae; genus Panax; species Panax notoginseng. The sequence continues at coordinate 136,347,957 of CM029012.1, read as the reverse complement.
CAACTTACTAATATAATTGTCGTGTACAATACAACAAAACATAACTGTGAGTTTGAATACAATTATTGTCTACTAGAGACTATACAAACTCAAAAGAAGTCCTCATTATAATTATTGTCACACTATTTAACAGAATAGTGAGGACTACTAATACTATCATCTGGTCCATCACTCCGTTTCCCGACTCGTCCCAGCTATATTCTCATTTCCTGAAGAGAACAGTGAAAGAAAGGGTGAGCTCAACTAGTCCAGTAAGAAATATTATGACTAAGATAATGCAGAATAAATTATCATTAGCCTTCAACAGTGTTAAAGTGATAAAATAAAACGAACATCAAGTTTAACTGCAGCGGAACAAGCAATCCATTAAAAGAGTCAAGTAGAAAATAAAATCTACTATCTTCTATGATTTAAAAGATTTTTCAACACTGTTATCGCTGGGACTCAGCTTAATAAAATAATCCACATCATCAAATCACCCCTGCACTACGGCCAAGGATATTCGTATATTCATTAATGGTCATGATCATGCCAACAACTGTCCATCAATGCACTACGGGCCAATGAGGACTTTTACCACATCATTTATAACATTACGGTCATGATTATACCGAATAATCTCTGGTCATAATCATACCAAGTCCATCTATGCACTACATGCCACAGATGACTTTCAACATTTTATAAACATGAGGATGATGACAATGATATAAGAATTCTATAAAACAAGTTCAAGAATTAACAACGTCCAAATTGTCAACATGATACTGTTTTTTGGAGTAAAATTTAAGAATGCTTAGAATAATATTTTCATAAAAAGATACTGAATGAAACGTAATTATCAAGGATATTCCACTAATTTCATGGAGTATAGAAGTTAAAACTTAACCAACTGAGTATAATAAAGAATGGAATAACAAAAGAAATCACCCGGCATGCAATAGACCGCACAAACAGGTTATTCTAACAGAATAATAAATAATAGAACCAGGTCTGGCGTAAAATGCATAGACATGATATTCCAACAGAATAATAATAAAGACGGAACCAGGTTCGGTGTAAAACACACAGACAGGATGTTCCAACAGAATAATAATATAGATAGAACCAGGTCCGGTGTAAAACACACAGACAGGATGTTCCAACAGAATAATAGAAGAATGTCACCAAGTATAGGGTAGACCGCGTATACAAGTTATTCCAACAGAATAATAAGAAATGGAATAGCAACAGTTCTCTTCATGAATAAGAAAGAATAACACCCCTTACCGTTTTAAAGAAGAACTGAAATAAGGAAGTAGTTAAGTAGCAGAATACTTTTCTTCTCTCTCTCTATAGTTTCTCTCTATAGTTTCTCTCTCTAGAGTTCAGTGAATTCGTAAGAAATAATGAAGGAATGAGCTGCTATTTATAGAAAAATAGAATGCATAGTAACTAATCCATGAACGGTCCAGATTGATTACTTTAATCTGACGGTCCATATTTAAAGAAAAATCTTTTAAATAAAATATAATATATTCTATTTATAGAATAACTTTAATAAAGTATTCTGTTTTATATAAAAAGGTGTTTCTGTTTTATTACGTTAATAATACGAATAAAACAAAACTTCATTATCGCTAAATAATTCATATTATTAACTGACAATAATTGAATCAAACTGAGTGACTTCTCACATAAGCATTAATCATCAATACCGTGTGCTACTATGCAACCACACATATTACTGTATTTTTACTACCGAGTAGTTCAACAGTATCAATGGTAAAACTTCCGTCGTTATTTTTAATAAAATATTTTTGTCGTTTTCTCAATCCGACAATAATTCCGTTGTGGGGTTCACCAATGATTGTGCCGTTGTACGAATATTGCATGTTAAAACGAATATTCCCCGACCAATCGAATATTATATAACAACTTGCGTACTTTGCAAAATTTATAAATATTACCCACAACTATAACATTATATCAAATTAACTCCATAATATTCAAAAATGATATTTATAGAAAATTCATCTTTATTTATAAAAGTTGGGGTCTTACAAATTACTCAAGTAAAGACGTTGATTATCGGCTTACGTTAAATTTATTCCATATTTTATATTGTCTGTTTCATAAGAATCAAAACATTATTTAATTTCATTAACATTTGACACGGCGTTTCGACGTTCGTATGTCGCACGCCCGACTTATCTAACCCGAACGCCCAACTAAAACACGTTGTGTATGATTGATATGTCTAATTCAACTACAATTCATTGGTTTAAACTTCTCTAGACCATATTTCCAAAGTCCAATGGTTAGAACTTGGAGATACTAGCCCAACATGGCTTGGTGTTATGGTGTTTCGAAGAAACCACCACGCCTTGCCCCCAATTACACATCATTCCTAGAAACCCCCAATTTTAACCTTTATCCTTGTAACGAGAAGAATTAATTGAATCGTGATTCTGGGGACAAAATCCTTTTAAGGGGGAAAGATGTGACGAACAAGATTTTTGTAATTTATTTTAAATATTTATTGAATTAAATAAATATTTTGTGATTTATTTATGGAGTTAAATAAAGATTTGATGAAATTGTTGCAGATTAATTTAATTAAATGTGTTACATTTATTAAATTAATGTTGGGTAATGTTATAGTTCAAGTGTGAATTTAATTGGGATAATTAAATTAAATGAGTTATTAAATAATTATAATGTTGTTCTAATTAATTTAATAATTAATTAGAGATATAATGATTTGTCATAATTAATAAACGAGAATTTTAATTATGTGATAATTTGATTTAATGAGTAATATTGGCTTTTATTTAAATGAATTTAAATAATATAATTTGGTTAATTAAAATATGACGAATAAACTATATAATAAACAAATTAATTAAGATAAACTAAAAAGGAGTTTTTAAGTGACAAATCAAAAATGGCCTTAAGAACACGAGATCAGTTAAGGCCATGAAGCACTTATCCGCTACCCATGTTGCGTCAGTTAAGTTTATACATATAATTATATTGCCTTATTATCAGTTATTTTGAAAACACAAGTTAGAGAACACAAAGAGAAAATGAGAGAGTTTTGAGAGAATTGAGATTGAGTAAGAAGAATTGGATAGTCAAATGAGGGTTTCCTATCATCTAAACAAGAATCAAAGGGTGAGAATTCAAGTTGCAATCTCTGTTTATCATGTTCTTGAGTTTTTCCATGAAAATATATTTTAGTTCTCTATAGTTGAGTTTTCATGAGTAAATTGTTGAAAAGTTGTTTATAATTATTAATATGCATGTATAATCTAATATGTGATTTTATAAACAATTTTTAGTTGAATTAATCTATGAAATTTTGATTAAAAAAGAAGTTTCGAGTTTACAGTGACATATATATATATATATATATATATATATATATATATATATATATATATATATATATATATATATGATTTTGAAGTTAAAATTCGAGTTTTGGTTGATGATTTGTTAGAATAATGGTTATTTATATTGTTAGATGAATATAATCTGTTATATGTGGGCTGTAAATGATTTTTGGTATGAATTGATTCATGAAATCATGTTTTACAAAAGAAGTTTGAGTTTTGTTATAAAATGTGCTAAAAGGCTTATTTTAAAGCCAAAATTAGTGTTCAGTCCGTTTTGTAATCTGTAAATTGAAGATTGATTGTGTTAATATATTTAAATACGAAAAAAAAAGCATGTTATACAAACTGATTTAATCAAGAAACGAATCTTTGGTGAGATGATTAGCTAAGAATGTCTAAATTGGGGTTTTTAGCAAGAACATGAATTTAAAGGGTTGAATTTGATGAATATTGTTGTTTTGTTGTTTAAAATCAATGTATGCATGCTTGGTGACGATTATGTAAAGTCTATGTCTTTCAGGTTTGTTAAATTTACTGGTTGTATGTGAAATTCGTGAGTTTTGGGCTGAATTACAGTGCAGTCGCGAGCTGCATAATTCGATTCTGGGCAATGCCACCCCGGCGGGTGTTCCCAGTTCAAATTGTGTCGCCCCAACGGCATTCTTCAGTGCAAAATGCCGCCCTGGCGGGTGGTGTCCAGAGTTGAGTTGTTTTGGTTTTCTTTGTGTTCAGTCCATTGTATGTTAGTCTAACCTAGTCTAATGAGCATGATAATGTGTTGGACATGTAATAAGATGTTATATCAGATTGTTAATGTATATGTGGTGAAATTGCATGATGATTTGATAAGTTGTATAAGGGTTAAAACGTGATGTTCATGAAAGGATATAATGTTGTTTAAACTTAACATTTGAGACTTCGGTCTTGTAATATGTGATTGATGGTAATGATCAGAACTTAAACTAAGTTAACAAGTTGTACTAAAAGTAGGAACTAAACCTATAAGGTTAATATTAGTGTAACTAATGAATGTTGTGAATACATACGGTATGTGTGTAGGACTTGTGGTGAATGTAAATAGTAATCGTTTAACTTATGCACGAGGCAAGTTTCCTTAACCTAATTAAATGTATTTCGATTCCCAAATACACAACTCCGAATAAATGTAAATTAGAAACTACTTTCTAATTTTATTTCACCTTGGCCAAGGATTCCTGGGTTGTCATTTATCGAATCACATAGGACATTTCTCTTCTTTTACTAGAAGTGGTAGATTCTTTATTGATCATTTATTATCTCCATATATAACTTATTACACCCAAGCATACCATTTGATATACTCTAAGAGTCTTAAGGAATAAGTCAAAGGGTAATTCATTATATATAAGATATTATGATGATCTCAAGTCTAAGGATCATTTGTACTACTCTCACTACAAGAATTCCTATTGACAGACAAGTAAAACTCCATTAGGTATTCCTTAGCGAGTCACGTTCAGTGAACTTATTCTCCAATAAGTAACTACATACTTGCTTTAGTGTCTCCACACAAATGATCATGAGATCAATCATTCTCATCCAATGAGCAAGTAACGTATGTATCAATCTATCTGGATTCACTAATCCCCTTTTTAGTAATCTATTGATTGAGAACATTTTGGTTTTAAGCTATCTAAGAATTTAGATCTCATTAGCATGATCTCATCATGATTCTAAAAGTATTGCTTAAAGCTATGGGTTTATCACATATTATTAAAACAGCACCATGTAGATAATTAAATACATTTAATAAATAATTCTTTTATTAATAAATAAATAAGATTGATTACAAAGTATATGCTTTATCATCATACAGGATTGGCTTATATGCATACTACTTTCACTACATAACCCATGGAAAGAAATAATTTTCCAGAAGCGTTAAATACCCTTAAACTTGATCTGAAAATTGTACCAAGCAAGGGTTTTCACACTTGACAACATTTACGAAAAATTTCGTCATAACTTCGTTATAGCGTATTTTTCCTCCATTCCACTTGGAATATTTTCATAATTCAATAAATCTTATCACTCCAAGATACTTATAAAATCTCTCATCACAACCATCCACCAACAAATCATTTCTCAATCAAGCTAAAAAGCATTAAAGAAATAGATGAAATAGATGGGTTTATTGTTTTTACCTCTTGAAGATCTTCTTCTTACTTGCTAATGGATGATCAAAGCTTGTTTGATATTCCCCTTCTTCTCTAATCCGAGCTCCTCATTTTCCCATCTCTAATTTGCTAAAGTTTTCCTCTATGATTTGGTGAATTGGTCATTAAGGAAGAAATGACTTCCTATTATAGGAATTGCAAGAGTTGGGGTATTTTAGTCTTTTAGCATCCAAGACAAGCCAAACTTTAGCTCCAAGTCCAAGCCTAACTTTGGCTCTAAATCCAAGTCATGGCTACGCTCTTTGGCTCTAAGAAACAAGGGTTTAACCCTTGGCTCAACCCTAGCCAAGCCATTCCAAACCCTTGGCCCAACCTTAACCAAGCCTATTCCATCCCTAACCAAGCCACTCTAAACCCTAGGCTTGGTTTGTCTAAAATTAATTTAATTTCTCATTTTCTTTTTGGTTAGATTTCTTAACTTTCGCGGTTACAATTTTGTAGCACGCCCAGTAAGTCGAAAAACTGATTTTCGATTTTTTAAAATTCGATTTCGCCACCGTTCCACCTTTTCCAAAGAAACGTTTTATCGTAATTTAAAATTTCAAAAAAAACGAGTTTACATTTTTAGCGTGAATATTGATTTTACGGCTTTTTCCCAAAAAAATTGTTATTAAAGATTTTATCTCTATTTATCAAATAAACGCTATGACGTAATTCGATGTTTTCAAAAAAAGACGTTTATTAGCGTTTTCTGCGTTTTATGAATATTGTTTTAGGTTTTTTCTCAGAAAATATTATTTTCTCCCAAAATCTCCCAACACTCGTACATAATCATGTAACACGTAAACTAGGTCATTAATCGACCTAAATCACATAACACATAATAATATCAATAAAAATTCATTTATTAAATATTCACATCGAAAAACCTAATTTCAAGGCTATCTGAATTTTTGGATCGTCACACTGATTCTATAAGCTGGCCGATTAGGTAAACTCGATCCTGGAATAAATTTATCTGTTGTTGAATGTCTCTCATAGGAGATAATCCAGGAAGAAGCTTTTTGGGCATCAAGTCAGAGAATTCTAACAGTAGTTTTTGCACATCTACTGGTACTTTATTGTTCCTGTTTGTCAAACTGCTCTCACAAGGGAGTAGAGCATACATCACGCCTTCACGATTGGCCTCCATTAGGAATCTAGTCATGGACAATAAGTTCGAATTTTCGAAGGCCCAAGTCGAACTGATTTCTTCCTGCCGAGGTGCTAACGCAACCTTCTTCCCTTTTATACTAATGGGGTACGTATTCTTCCGACCATCATGAATGACACTTCGGTCATATTTCCCATGTCGGGTGATGAGTGAGTTTTATACTCATAATTGAGTGCATTTGAACTTAATCTTTTGGATGTTTTTAAGTGTTTGTGTCTATTCATGCATGTTTTATATTGTTTTGTAGGAATTGGGACAAAAGTTACTTGGATCGACGTTTGGGGTGGTTAGATTCGCGTTTTCGGCTTGCCATTTACACAACAGTCACTTCAGAGCCAATTGGAGTATTTCTTCAAACATTATTTTGGAAAACTCAAAGAATGAAAGTTGTAGATCTACTTCTCCTCTTTTCGGAACATCTTGAATCATCGAAATCGGAGTTCGGACGAAGAAGTTATGGCCATTTTCCCAAAGGACGTCGGAGCAGAAAATTTCCAAAAAAAAGCACTAGCGTCGGGGCGCTAATTTCAAGGCAATTTCCAGAGCTGGGCCGCTATAAGGCAGAGTTTGAGTGTCGAGCCCAGCGCTGGGGCACTGGAGGAAGAGGTTGGTGCGGCCTGGACGCGTTTTGGGCGAATTTTGACACCTTTTTGACTCCAAATTGGATTGGGTTTGTTCCTAACCTAAAAATTTGACTTGTAACCTATAAATACATGATGGGAGGCATAAAATAAGGGGTATTACATAGATTAGACTAGATTAAACACTCCATTAGATTAAACATTAACCCTAGTTCTTATTAGTTTTGGAGATTGAAACAACTTGGAGATCATTGAAGATCAAGAGCAAGAGCAAGAGGGGAGCATCAGATTTGCTGACAACAGATTCTATTATATTCTCTTATCATACTTTTATCTTTTAATGTCTATTCAATTGTGGATTCTTGGTTTTAATTCATTAATTATGAACTAACTCTTTTATTAAGATTTCAATTGAACTTCTTATGGCTATAAATTAGTTATTTGATTTATTCTAATTATTTGTGTTGAAGTGAATTGTTCATCTTGCTTTGAGCTTATTGATTAATTATCTGATCAATAATTACCTTGTTACTCTAGAAGGAATTGGGAAAGGAATTCTAGGGTTAGAACTGGGCTTGGTAACATGTGACTTAGTTATTTGCACAGTGAATAATTAGGTTTGTGAATAGAATGAGAATATCTATTTGCCGCATGTAACATAAGAGGAATTGGGTTTGTAGCGAGTTTAATTCAATTGTTTTGCATAGAGATATAGCAAAATTAATCTGGGTTAAATAGAAGGCAATTGATCACTCGAGAGAGGGCTTTTGGCATTTGAGAATTCCTGTTAACAATTCAGTAGATATAATAATTTGGATAGTTGAATAATTGATTTATAATTCATAATTGGGGATATTGGAGTCTTAATTCTTATTTATCTGAATTCCATCAATTCTTAGTTGTTTATTTGCTTTCTTTTAGAATAATCTTTTTGTTTTGTTTAATTTAGTTTTCTTAAATCTAGAAATCACAATTATTGGTTGTTTAAATAAAATTGATTTGGTCAAGAATTAGTACTTGGTGATTTTTATTAAATAATTCCTCGTGGGAACGATACTCTACTTTCACTTTATTACTTGTTGACCGTGTATACTTGCACGTATTCATTGATTGCGAAATCAATCAACAAGTTTTTGGCGCCGCTGCCGGGGAATTAATTTAATAATTATTTACCAATATTAATTTCAATCAAATTAGTCTTAATTTAAATATTTTTATTTTTATTTTTATTTCTCATTTTCTTCCTATATTTCTCTCTTTTTAGGTACCATGGATGACTTTGAGTATCAATGGCCATACACGAACGTGACTCAACCACGGGGAGCGGAGATTAACATACTCAAGAAACTTTCTGCATTGTCAGCACAGATAGAGACACTTTCGAGGATGCTTGAAGCTTTTGAAGCTCAACGTCGTCAAAGTGTGGCGGTTACTTGTGATTATTGTGCTGAAAATCATATGAGTCATCAATGCACCATCAGTTTCGAGCCGGTACAGTATAGTGGTGATTACCCCAACAGTTATGTCTATATCAACAACTATCATCAGGATTGGGGGTATCACCCGGATTTTTCATGGAGTAACAATCAAGATCAATTTTATGCTCCAAGTCTAACATACCCACCGGATTTCTCGTGTCCACCTCCACTACAACAGGAAGAACATTCAAATTGGGAGGAAGCCTTGGAAAAATTCATTAGAGCGTCTAAAAAAAGGAGTGAGGAGAGTGATAAAAGATTTGATCAAATGGAGCTAAGTATACAAAGTCAGAATGCATCAATCAAGAATCTGGAAAATCAATTGGGGCAGATAGCACATGCGTTGAGCAACCGTCCTCAATACACTTGGCTTTATGACATGGATGACGAGACTGATGATGAGCCCGAACCAAATCTGCAATCGGATGTTCTAAATGATATAGATGTTAAAAGAGAGGAAAGACTTGGAGACCAACAAAAAGAGATCGGCAAAGATCTAACTTTGAGCACCAATGAAGATGAGCCAATTTTGATAGTGTCCCATGTACCTTCTCCACCAAAGTTCAAGAATCCGGGCAATTTTGCAAAACCATGACCAATTGGCAGTCATGTCGTCGGCAAAGTTCTTTGTGACATAAGAGCTAGTACAACTGTAGAGTCGTGGTGGGTTGAAAAGGAGAAGATAGTGGAAGAGCCCATTGTGTTTGACAAGCTTCCATGCCATAATTTGATCACAAACACAATGGGGAAAGCACCTAGTGGTTTATCGTACTTAATGGGGATCCTATCTAAAAAGATCATGCTAGGTGACTTTAATACAATGGCTATCATAAATGGGAACCTACCAAAAGCTATATTATTTTCGATGGATGGAGGGTTCCTCAACTTTCGAAGAGAAATTGGATAGAGATTTGAAGAAGTCAGGCTGAGACTATAAAACAAGCGCTTATTGGGAGGCAACCCAAGTTTAATTTTTATTTTTAGTTTTTATTAAGTTTTATATTAGTAGTTTTGAATTTGCATTTATTTAGGATTTAATAAAAGTGTTTCTATCATGATTTACAGGTTATTCAAGTCAAATTCAAGTGTGGTGTCCAATTTTTCCATGTGCCTAGCATATTCTCCAAACTTAGTGGACAATGAGGAAGATTGCTATATTTTCAAGGAAGTCCTCTGCTTTAATTTTTTCTATTTTAGTCATTGAGAACAATGTCTAGTTTAAGTTTGGGGGCATTTTAGTGTCGTATTGCATATAGTTAGTTATCTTCATAATAGTTCATTTTTTTTTGTGTTAGCATTGTGTTTTTTTTTAGGTTGCATATAGTACATGGTAGTTATTTGCATATTTATATATGTGTTGCATTAGTATGTGTTCATGTAGTATAATTGTATTTTTTTTTTTTGCATGAATCTGTGTAATTGGTTGGTGTGGTCTTAGCTCGGCCTATGATAAGATTGGTATTAATTGTTAAATTGAACAATGTTGATAATTGATGATGAGTTCTAATTTTAATCATGATGACAATCTGAGCCTGTCTGAAACTTATGTAACCAGTTAGCACTTAAAGTTTAACTGTTTTAATCCACTTGGTTCAAGGGTTTCATATTTATTTCTGAGGGAAAATCTTGGTTAAAATTTAAGGAAATTAGTGAACTGACGGTAAAGGTTAGAATGACGTAAAAGCTTGAGTTTGGGAGAATCTATGGGATATATATATATCACAAAAAGAAAAAAAAAGAGAAAAAATAATGAAAAGAAAAATAATAGAAAATCCAGAAAAAGAAAAAAAATGAATAAACACCGTGGCATGCTTGTCTAGTTTTGTGGCCTTTGTTACTTGAGTAAGTAAGCCCGAGAGGATTGTCTTTACACCTAGCGCCCTAATGTCTTAATGGCTTGGGAGTCGTTGGTCGAAAGCTCGTTAAGGTAGCACTGAAAAGCCTAAGGGAATAAGACATTGCACAGCCATGAGAAAAAAAATGAAAAAAACACGAGAAAGAGCAAAAATGCCCTCGTGGTTGAATAAAAGTATAAATAAATCTTGTATTTACCCTTAGACTTGGTAATTACTTAGTTTTAACCGGAGTTGTCATGTTCACAAAAGTAATTGAATTGGAACTGAAATTTTTCTTCTAAGAAGTTTGTTATGTGATTATCTTGAATTGTGGTTGGTTAGAATGGTTAACAAGCACACATACACAACATGGGTGATGACAGGTTTGGATTGACTAATTAGTTAGAGTTATAGATTTTGACTTGATTAGATATATTGTTTGAGTACCAATGGTAACTTTGAGGCCCGTTGCTATATATCATACTGATTTATTACTGGGTTCGTAGGTATATTATAAAGTAGATCATGCATATGCATTCATGTAGTTGAGTTAGCTTGTTTATTTTTAGTTCTTTTGTGTTTTTGCTTGAGGACAAGCAAAGGTTTAAGTTTGGGGGTATTTGATGAGTGAGTTTCATACTCATAATTGAGTGCATTTGAACTTAATCTTTTGGATGTTTTTAAGTGTTTGTATCTATTCATGCATGTTTTATATTGTTTTGTAGGAATTGGGACAAAAGTTACTTGGATCGACGTTTAGGGTGGCTAGATTCGTGTTTTCGGCTTGCCATGTACACAGCAGTCACTTCAGATCCAATTTGAGTATTTCTCAAGACATTATTTCGGAAAACTCAAAAAATAAAAGTTGTAGATCTACTTCTCCTCTTTCCGTAACATCTTGAATCATCGAAATCGGAGTTTGAACGAAGAAGTTATGGCTATTTTCCCAAAGGACGTTGGAGTAGAAAATTTTCAAAAAAAAGCACTAGCGCCGGGGCGCTAATTTCAAGGCAATTTCCAGAGTCGGGGCGCTATAAGGCAGAGTTTGAGCGTCGAGCCCAGCGCTGGGGCGCTGGAGGAAGATGTTGGAGCAGCCTGGACGCGTTTTGGGAGAATTTTGACACCTTTTTGACTCCAAATTGGATTGGGTTTGTTCCTAACCTAAAAATTTGACTTGTAACCTATAAATACATGATGGGAGGCATAAAATAAGGGAGATTACATAGATTAGACTAGATTAAACACTCCATTAGATTAGACATTAACCCTAGTTCTTATTAGTTTTGGAGATTGAAACAACTTGGAGATCATTGAAGATCAAGAGCAAGAGCAAGAGGGGAGCATCAGATTTACTGACAACAGATTCTATTATCTTCTCTTATCATACATTTATCTTTTAATGTCTATTCAATTGTGGATTCTTGGTTTTAATTCATTAATTATGAACTAACTCTTTTATTAAGATTTCAATTGAACTTTTTATGGCTATAAATTAGTTATTTGATTTATTCTAATTATTTGTGTTGAAGTGAATTGTTCATCTTGCTTTGAGCTTATTGATTAATTATCTGATCAATAATTACCTTGTTACTTTAGAAGGAATTGGGAAAAGAATTCTAGGGTTAGAACTGGGCTTGGTGACATGTGACTTAGTTATTTGCACAGTGAATAATTAGGTTTGTGAATAGAATGAGAATATCTATTTGCCGCATGTAACATAAGAGGAATTGGGTTTGTAGCGAGTTTAATTCAATTGTTTTGCATAGAGATATAGCAAAATTAATCTGGGTTAAATAGAAGGCAATTGATCACTCAAGAGAGGGCTTTTGGCATTTGAGAATTCCTGTTAACAATTCAGTAGATATAATAATTGGGATAGTTGAATAATTGATTTATAATTCATAATTGGGGATATTGGAGTCTTAATTCTTATTTATCTGAATTCCATCAATTCTTAGTTGTTTATTTGCTTTTTTTTAGAATAATCTTTTTGTTTTGTTTAATTTAGTTTTCTTAAATCTAGAAATCACAATTATTGGTTGTTTAAATAAAATTGATTTGGTTAAGAATTAGTACTTGGTGATTTTTATTAAATAATTCCTCGTGGGAACGATACTCTACTTTCACTTTATTACTTGTTGACCGTGTATACTTGCACGTATTCATTGATTGCGAAATCAATCAACATCGGGCCAACAACACTGAACATGAGTACATAGACACCACATCGCTCCAAACGTTATCAAAGTAGTTTTTACGGATTGAAAAAGACACCAAGCAGTTTCTATTAACTGTAACATCATTATCTTTATTCAACCATGACAACTTATATGGTTTAGGATGTCGATCTTTTTTAACTGTAACTTCTGGATAGCCTCTTCAGAAACTAAATTCACACAACTGCCACTGTCAATAATCATCTTGCAAACCTCTGCCACTGTGAAAGTTGTATGGATGATATTGGTTCTCAACCAATCATTATCTAATTTGCCTTTAGGAGTTAGTAAACTCTTACGAATGACCAAAGTTTCATATCCATCTCTAAAAAGTACATCCTTCTCGTTTTCATACTCATCATAAATAGGTTCACCAAGTTCCTCTACCCCTTCTTCCATATCTTCTCTAATCAGGAGGTTTTAACCCTTTTGACTGGCATACTTACTGCATTCAATCGCCCGGTGTCATTGCTCACCACATCTAGAACATGGAATAGTAGGGCAAGGATTGACTTACGGTTGTTGCAATGCAGAACGAGATTGTTGAGGGGTGTTATTCTACTACTTGTATTGTTCCTCATCATCGGTCTCATGTTCTATTGTTTCTTTGCATCACGTGCTCGCGATATGCCTAATAAATAGTCCATAGTGAATGAATACAGAGGACATTTTGCAGGGGCTTTCATAAACCACCCAAATATCATGCCACTAACTGATCCTCTGTCTCGGCCAAATCATCCCGGGCTATCAATTGATAGAACTCCTTCGTATAGTCATCAACTGATTTGGTTCATTGTCTCAATAGGTGCAGTCTCTTAAACAGATATTAAGTATAGCCAAAAGGAAGAAAGTGTCCCTACATCTTCTTCTTCATCTTCTCTCAATCTGTGACTTTAGACTTGCCTTACCTCTCTTGTGAGCATCTCAACTGCTCCCACCAAGCAGATGCTCTCCCCTTTAGTTTGATGAAAATTAGTTTCACCTTGATACCATCTGGAACCTCTTTGTATTTGAAGATACGTTCAACTTCATTCATCCAATCGATGAATCCCTTCACTTGCAACGTACCATAAAACTTCAATAACTCCACCTTATAGACCAAATCTAGACAATGATCTATTCGACCACGCCATTCCCAGAGCTGCTCCTTATGGTGATAAGGATTATCAAAACTAGACTAGAAGTAAAAACTCTCCTCATCACGATCAAGGTGCGAAACTTCCTCAGTCGGAACCTATCCACGACGACCGAGATTTTGCACAGCTAGACAATAGGTTAGCTCTACAATTTGTCTCTATAAATCCTCAATCATCACGTCCTGAATGTTACGACCATGGTACAGGACTTCCTCAATCGGAACCTGCCCACGATGACCAACCATTAAAACTGATGAAATTTATTCCTAAGAAGATGTAGATGCTCTGATACCAACTGACGTCGGGCAGAATAGCGATTATCATACGTGCTAGGTAAACAAATATATTCACAGGCAAAGGAAGCAAAAGAATTATCCTGAATACAGATAAACTTCTCTAATGCTTGAATTAATATTATCAAAACGAAAACTGATTGTAATTCAACCCACAATCCAGGTTTTATAGCTAAAACACATCCTTATTGAATTGAAATTAATTTCCTATAACTATGGAAATAAAATTCTAACATGTAACAAACTTCCTATAATCTTGACGAAAACTAATTACGTAATAACAGAAAAGATGTACTTCCTACTAATTAAAACACTACTATCATAAAATAACGAAACAAATTTAGAATCTAAAAAATAAGAATGCTGATAAAAATCGTCGAACTTCTGAAGACATAAAGCCGAATCCGAAGAAGTCCACCATGAATACGAAGTAAATGACCCAAAGCCAAACATGTGATCTTGATCTCCCTGAGACATCCGTCGTCGCTAAACTTTGTCTGACCCCGATGACGTCAATGATCACTTTACCACCTTTCTTGCGTCGATCCTTCGATCCATGGTACTTTAATGCCAACAATGTATTATCCGAAAAGTCAGCATCGTCGGACTTAAGTTGTGACGCCCCCAAAATAGGTATACATCACCCATCTTGAGTCACCAAATACATGGTACAAAATTCAAATACAACTTAATAATACAACTGTCGTGTAAAATACGACAAAACATAAACTGAGAGTTTAATACGAATATTGTCTTCTAGACAATATTCAAACTCAAATGGAGTCCTCAATACATTTATTATCATACTATTTTATAGAATAGTGAGGACTACTAATGCAAATATCTGGACCGTCACTCCGTTCCCCGACTAGTCCCGGCTACGTTCTCATTTTCTAAAGAGAACAATGAAAGCAAAAGGGTGAGCTCAACTAGCCCAGTAAGAAATATTATAACTAAGATAATGCAGAATAATTTATCGTTAGCCTTCAACAGTGTTAAACTGATAAAATATAACAAATATCAAGTTTAACTGCAGCGAAACAGGCAATCCATTAGAAGAGTCAAGTAGAGCATGATATTTGCTATCTTCTATGATTTAAAAAGATTTTTCATCACTTTTATCGCTGAGACTCAGCTTAATAAATAATCCACAACATCGAATCACCCCTTCAATACGGCCAAGGATATTCTTTAATATCACGATCACAAATTATCCATGCACTACGGGCCAAGGATATTCGTGTATTCATCAATGGTCATGATCATGCCAACAACTGTCCATCAATGCACTACGGGCCAATAAGGATTTTTATCACATCTTTTGTAACATTACGGTCATGATTATACCGAATAATCCCTGGTCATAATCATACTAAGTCCATCTATACACTACAGGCCACAGATGACTTTCAACATAATAAAAGCATGAGAATGATGACAATGATATAAGAATTCAATTAAATAAAAATAGAGGATAAATTTTTTAAAGATTTATAATTTAATTTATCGAGAAATCAATAACGTCCAAATTGTCAACATTATACTGCTTTGTGGAGTAAAATTCAAGAATAATATTATTCCAAAAATGATTTGGACCGAAAACGAATCAATTTTTATCGTGAATAGTATCCCGAGTGAATAGTACTCGAGTGAATAGTACCCCGTGAATAGTATTTCAAAAATAGTAATCCCATGAATAGTATTCCGGCATGAAAAAGTTAAAACTTATCAAGAATGCTCAGAATAATATTTTCATAAAAAGATACTGGATAAAGCACAAATATCAAGGATTTTCTACTAATTTCATGGAGTATAGAAGCCAAAACATTAACAAAACGAGTATAGAATTTGAAATCTGAAACGAAATAATATTACTTACATACTACAGAGTATGGAAGAAAATATTATTTCAAGCGAATATTGAACAAAAATAACATCCCTTACCTTGAAAAGAATAGTATTCCAACTGGTATAGCGGGGATATTCTTGAAGAAAACTTTCACTATTTTCTACGCTTAAAGCTTTCTAAAACTCGAAAGAAATACGCTCAATATTATAGATGAAGAATTCTCTAATTCTGTTGTGATTTTCAATTCTAACTAAGCATCCTATTTATAGGAGAATGGAAAGGATACTATTTGGACGCATAGTGAAAGAAAAGTCACGGGCGTTCGGCCGATTGAAAATTTAAAAATTTTTGATTTTACTATGTTGTACTATGCAATAAAATATTCTAATAAAACGAAAACTTTTAAATAAAATATAATATTATATATATATATATATATATATATATATATATATATATATATATATATATATATATAGCATGAGCTTAAAATAGGTCACGGGATGATTCCCCGTGAATCCATTTTGTAATCCCTCTGGCAACTTTTTCAAAACATATATATATATATATATATATATATATATATATATATATATATATATATATATATAACATTACCTTATATATACATAACCTCCATCCCCCTCCCCCATTTCCATTTTTCTTCCACATGTGGTCCCCACACGTGGCCCCACTTTATTATATTAAAAAAAATTCTACCGATTATTTTGAAAAATGGGTAAATGGGGGTCCATAAAATAAGTAAAATTTACATTAAATACTTCATAAAGATCCCCTCAATATTTTTAACAACATTTATCATCATTATTATAATTCGCAATATTTAACAACCAGGTCGTTCCCAAGAAAGAGGGGGTTTTTCGATAAGGATTTCTCCTTATTGACGCACAATTAGGTGACCAAACCTCTCCTTGACAGAACTTCTAGACATTGTCAATATTATAAATAATAATATGAATAACTTTGTCGTCTCAATTATTGATTTAATAATATAAAATATTATACAGATGATACTGTGACAATAATTGAATCAATAATATGAGAGATATGATGAAACAATTACTGTAGCAATAATTGAGTATAATTGAGTGACATCTCACGTAACTATCAATAATTAATACCGTGTGATACTATACAACCACGCGTATTACTGTACTTTTAACACCGGGTATTCCAACAGTTAACGATAAAACTTCCGCCGTTATTTTCATAAAATGATATTTCTGTCGTTTTCTCATTCCGACAATAATTACGTTGTGGGGTCCACCAATGATTGTGTCGTCGTACGAATATTCCCTGTTAAAACGAATATTTCTCAACCAATCGAATATTATATAACAACTTGCTTACTTTGCAAAATTTATAAATATTACCCATAACTTTAATATTATAACAAATCAACACCATAATTATTCAAAATGATATTTATAGGAAAATTCATTTTTATTTATAAAAGTTGGGGTCTTACAACCTCTCCTTCTTATGAAATTTCGCCCTCGAAATTAGGGTACATACCTGGTATGACGAAGAGGTGAGGATACCTTGATTTCATTTCAAATTCTAACTCCCAAGTCATTTCCTCAATATCGTGGTTTCTCCATAAAACTTTGACTTGAGGAATAACCTTGGAGCGTTGAACATGTTCCTTCTTATCCAAAATTTTAACAGGTACCTCTTCATACGTTAAATCTTCCGCTATGTCGTCTGGTTCTAATTCAATAATGTGGTTCGGGTCTTTCACATATTTACGTAGCATAGATATGTAAAAAATGTTATGAACACGAGACATACTTGGCAGTAAGGCGAGTCTATAGGCCACAGTTTCTACTCGATCGAGGATTAAAAATGGGTCAATGAATCGAGAATTAAGCTTTCCTCTCTTTCCAAATCTCATAACTCCTTTCCATGGAGTAACATGTAACAACACATGATCTCTAATATTGAATTCCACGTCCTTTCGATGAAGATCAACATAACTCTTTTGTCGATCTTGTGAGATTTTTATACGTTGTCGGATCGTTTGAATCTTTTTCGTAGTCATACGTACCAACTCTGGTCCCAATAACGTTGTTTCACCCACCTCA